>VDFB02000008.1:297671426-297703195 GCA_007258455.2 Sequoia sempervirens | reverse complement strand
AAAATAAAATAAACTTAGTAGTTTAGAAACTACATTCAATTTTCCACAAATTCTATTCTTACATTATTTTGAAATAATATAGATAACTTATTCAAATTTTTATGTCAAGTTGCCTAACTCTGATTTTTCTGAATTTTCATTGCCACTTAAGGGCCTGTTTTTTCCATGATAATCCTACACATACCCTCTTTCAAACACTAGTAATGAGGCTTTCTTACATGAAGATGATGAAGTGACATTAGACTCTCCTTCTCTAAGATAAGTTAATATTACTCAACCTCAACTCATCCTTTACCCACCTTCACACAAACCTCAAAATCAAAACAAACCCATCCTCATCCTTGAACCACCTAAGAATAATGTTTTGCAGCAGTCGAATTACAATATTGTTGCTCATACTTATAACACTAGAAACAATCTGCAACCAAGACAAACACCTTCAACATCCCTTCCATTGCCTAACCCTATCTTTCCCAGTGCCCTTCATTGGCCTTTACATAATGAAAAGGAGTACAATCTTGTTGAGAAACTAAAGAATACTCCTGCTAAGATATCCTTATGGGATCTTATTCAATCCTCCCCTCATTATCATAACATCATTCAAAGTGATTTACAAAAAGTTTCGACCCCTCCTAATGTGCAACTGAATGACATAGCATCCATGATTCAAGGAATGAATGCTAACATTGTTTTCCACCAAAGTGAGCTCCTTCCATTAGAAGTGCAAAAAAAAAATGAAGCTTTCATGATAATAGTTGTTTTCCATAGGACAAGGATAAAGCGAACCCTTGTTGACAATGTCTTATCTATCAATGTTTGGATATACTTGTGTAGATAAATCAAGTATTCAGCCTACCACTTTATCTATTAGTGGGTTTGATAATGTGGGAAAATGACTGCTTTGTGTGATCACATTACCTATTACAGTTGACAAAGTTACATTACAAACTCCTATTCACGTTATGCCTCATGAACTTTCATATAACCTTCTTTTAGGAAGACTGTGGTTTCATGAGATGCATGTGGTGCCTTCAACTCTTCATCATAAAATGAAGTATACCTACAACAAAAAAATACATACAATCGAAGTCAATTTTGAATTTTACATTGTTCTACAACTTAAAAAAGACAAGGAAAATCCTTTGAAAATATTGACACCAACTACACAAGCGAAACCCATGTGACAGAAAGATAAAGAAAAACATATTGAGGAAGTCACAAAGCTATTAGAAGATGATTGGGGTTCCTTAGATTTTACACCTACATTCATGGGAGAATACAAGATCATAAACAAATAATTTGAAAAGGGAAAAGAAAAAGCAATAATGTCAACACAAAATTCAAATGAACCTTCAGAATTATCCACCTCAACCACTTTTGAAGAAGCAACAAATTACATGACAAACTTGATGAACTTGACTATGAACAACCACTGAATCCAAAAGAAATGAAAAAGCTTTATGGAAAAGGTTATGAACTTATTAAACAACTTGGATATAGTGTAAAAGGATGTGGTGCTAGAGAACAAGGTATTTGTGTCCCTATACAACCTAACACACAAGAAACCAGTAGTGGTCTTGGTTATTGTCCTTTGAAAGAAATGAAAGAATCAAAGAAATCCTCGCTTAAACACTAATGATTTGAATCTGTTAGATTTTACACCCTCCTGTAAATGAGAGTACAAAATCTCACAATCTAAAGAGTCTTGTGTAAGTATGACACCTTGTACTAAGCAAGAGATATATTTTTTGCAAAATAAAGGAAAATCTACTTTTGATCAAGAAAGTATCTTGTCAAGACTCCTCCAATATTACTTGATATCCCTCCCTCCAAGAACACGAAATAAATTTTACTACAAGAGTTCATTTTGTGCATATCATAGATTTCATGGTCATTCTACTAATGAATGTAAGGCTTTGAGTAATTGAATTCAACATCTTAAGGATTGTGGTACTCTTCCTTGTGTTGAAGCACCTATTTTCTCTAATTGATACTGATTTCCAAGTTTTTCATCAATCACCTTGGCTCATCATTGTCTTGCAATAAGTGGGGGCAAGGGGTTAGGTTAGCCTTGTCCTCGTATGACACTTGTTAATGTTTGTTTTGGCTAGTTGACTACCTTCCATGTATATATAAGAGCAAGCTTGGGATGTGGACGACAAGCCTTAAGTTGGCTCGCATGTGACATACTTTTCTTTCTATGTTTAGCATTACATTTTGGGGGAAACCCCTTTTCATGATGTAGCTTCATGTGGAAACATATGACTTAGCATAGGGCTTTCTGAACAATCTCTCATGTCTTCTTCTACTTTAAAGAAATTGCTCACAACAATGGTGTCAGTAATCGCTTTAAAGTGGGGGCATACATTGACACTCATGTTTCAGTATGAAATTTTCTTTCTTCTTGCAATGCATCCTTTTCTTGGTATTGTCATTGGGTTTGATTTCCTCTGAGAACATGATATTTCTTTGACTTGTCCTCTCTTGGAGACATTAAGCACAATGTTCCCTAAGAAGAGACCTTACATAAATCCCTTAAAAAATAGAATATCCTTTACATGCATAAATGTTCATAAGTGCTTAACACAACTTGTTAGGCCTTGTGAAGCTCAAAGTTTCATTTTGTTGCATCCTATTCAATTTATCAAAGGGATAGCTTTGGTATGGTTAGTATGATGAGAATCCCAAATGAGGGCATGACTTTCTCATTATACAGTGAGAAGCCGATATAGAGGCATGACTTTCTCACTAAACCACCCTTTGGATACTCACCTAGTAGATAACCTAAAGTTTTGTTACCTCAGAGTGAGAATTTGTTTTGGAAAAAAAACTTAGATCTGATCCACATCAAGTTGGAAAAATGGTCAAGGCTTGATCCACACTTTTTTATTTGGTTTTTTTTTTTCCTCTTTTCTTTCTTTAGGTCTTTGACATTGTATATTTGTGTATCTTGATGTTGCATATCATACACCTTGTGTTTGTCCCTTTGTGCTTATGTTGGTTTTATGTAGGATCTTGGATCCTAGGGGCTTGGCCACCTCCTTTGATCTTTTTTATCTTATACCATCCACATTGGTACACTTGGACCCCTCTTGAATGTCTACTTTAGTGTGAGTTTGAAGCAAGTTCCTCCTCTCACTAAAGTGGGGACTAAATGTAGTGTAGGAAAAAGTATCCATTTTTCACACTTAATTTGGGAATGATTAACATTAAAATGAACCTAATTTTTCCTTGATTTGGTATTGCAATGTGTTTTACACATTCACATTAATTTTTGGGCCCTTTTAAGCTAAACATACCTAATCTTGCCTTAATTTAGTGTTGTAAAGTGTATTTATTTACACCTTCACACTAATTTTTGGGCCCTCTTGCATTTATAGCCTTCACAAATTATCATTAATAGGCTGTTAGGACCCTTTATTATGCATCTTGAGGCTTATTTCAACCAAAATCTCGACATAGTCAATAAATACACTTAACATTCTAACCCCCCGATATGTCCTCATCCTAAAAAGCTATGGTGGGACCCATATACCACCTTGGGCATATAAGTCCCCCCCAAATGGGACCTATATGCCACCTTGGGCGTATGACTCCCTTTTGGCCCCTTTTTATGGTTGTGAGTGGGAAATTAGGGTTTTGAATTCAAATTTTATGAATATCGACATTTGGGATCTAATAAATAGTAAATTAGATGGAATACCTATATAAAAAGGCTTCAAATCATTTTCACCTAGAAATCAAGATTCAAGCATCCTAAGACTTCACAAGGGAATTATAGAGTATTCAAGAGAATTTATAAGGCATTCAAGGGAAAATTTCTTCATCATTTGTTGCAGCAATCAAGATCCATTATCATGTCAAAGGCTTGATGCATCATGCATGTGGTTTTGAGCTAATGTTGTGATGTATTGTTCAAGATCAATTCAAATATTCAAAGGAATTATCTTTCATCAAGAATCATGATCAAGATCTACATCCATTGAGGCCACTTCATGCCCAGACTGGGAATAAATCGCCCAGTCTGGCATATGAGCCCCAATGAGCTTCAAACGACAGAATTTCAGGGTTTCAAAGCTTGTTTTGACTACATCTTTCTTCCAAGTACCTTTTTGTATCTTGTTGTTTAGTTATCTAAATTCAAGTTTCATTTTCTAGGTCATTTAGTTATATTTTCATAGTACTTTCATCTATTTCTTTCTAGCACTTGCTTAGTGGTGAACCCACTTTAGTCCTGTAATCACACCCTAGGAGACCTTATAGTAGATCTCTTCTCTCACTTGGACCATTGGATTGAGATCTCTAAAATTTCCTTGAATGAAATAGAGTAAAATAGGGCCCCCTTTTCATGAGTTCCATCTCCTAATAGGTGGAGCACATGCCCTATTTTCTTGTTTTCAAAATACATTAGATTTGTACCTTATTGTTTTGTTTCATACTTCAGAGAATTAGCTAAGTTAGGACATTGTAGTTTGACAATTAATGGTTACAGTCTTCAACATTAGGTACTCATAGTAGAAGGTAGTCACTTGTATTCCTTTCCACTATTTTGTGAATTAGCAATTTATTTTGATTGTAATCTTTTACTATATTTGCATATGTTTATTTGTCTATACTCAAATGATGTAGGATGTCCAAAATCTGTGAATGCATATATTTTGTCAACACTATCCAAAGTTTTACAACTCCTTGGTTGATGATTTAATGCAATCCTATTGTGAATGATGAACTGTTTAGTTAGGGATTCGTAGGTCCTCCGAGCCATATGTATACCCAGTAGCATAGAGATAAAAGGGGGAAATTTTATTTTCTTTTATTCATTCATTCTTTTCTAAAAAATGTAATCTCTCCCTCTCAAAACCCTCTTCTCTTAAAAATATTCAAAAGAAGAATGAATTTTCTTTTTGTTTGAATGATTGATCTTGGGAATTAGTTTGTGAGGAAGAGGATTGAAGGTGTGTTGTATTACATTATGAGTGGCTTCTCAAATTTTCAATAGTTTGTTATTTTTATGATCTTCAAACATGATGTCATTTTCTTCATTTTCCTTTGTGTTTGTGCTCTATTGGTTTATGAATAACATGCTTACCCTTAAGGTAGCATATAGCTTCAATTGTGTCTTATATTTACATATAATTATAGTTGATTAAATTCTTTTAATTTATATTTTAATTTTTTTTAAATGTCCAAGTTGTGCCCTCATTCTAGCAAAAAATTTCAAAATCACTTAAGCATGAACTTGACTACAAAAGTGTGGTGTTATGCATATTCTAAACCAAAGGGTACATTTTTTTTTCAAAATTCACATTTCAAAAATTGAAGTTTTAGATTTTTCCATCGCTAGACCTAAAATATTTGGTGCGTCACTATTTGAAACATGTGTCACTATAACCTAAATGTATCACTATACCTAAATTACCTAACACGTTGCTAAAAGGAAAGTGTGTCGTTATATGATCAATAATGGCATCGATCACTTCAAATGTGTCATGATATAGCAATGCCCTAAATGACCTAATTCAAAACCTAAAAAACATGTAGGAAAAATATGCAAATCGAGAAAAGTTTCAAAGCACATACCCGGGGTCCCACGTTTGTTGGGTGTTGGTACTCTCAAACTCTGTCAAAAACATGTGTGGGAAGCTCACGTCGCACCATATCGCCAAGGAATCAGAGCACAAGAGCATCAATTCGCTAGAAGTCAAGAGTGCAAATGAATTGAAAGTGACCCTTTAACCTCTATTTATGCCTAAAAATTAGGGGGTTTTGCCCTAATGGGAAAACTAGGGTTTTTGTCATGTTTTGCCAATTTTTGAGTTGTAGGGCATATTTTGAGACATTTTTTGTGTTTTTGAGTTTGTTTTCACATTTCGGGGCCTTTTTTGACACCTGAATCAATATTAAACCTTTGTTGCGACATCAACCTAAAATTCCATTTTTTTGTCCAATCTCTTGAGGGGGTAGGGTACCAACGTAATTCCTTCCATTGGGGAAATAATGGGGCATCCAAACAATTAAAAAAAAATGAATTTTTGATCTAAGCAACAACATTAATCCGAAAAGTGTCAGTGTTTGAACCAATGTAACAAGTACCTCGCTTCAAAGAGGGACAAAATGTACACACTTAAAATTGTCCTGAATGATATTACACACTTGAATCTGGTCACTAACATCATTTCATCCTTAAATTCATCTTATTTTTTCCTATTTAATCAAATAAGCCTAGTTATTTAATTAAATGAATCATTTTCATCCATTAATCTAATTAATTTTATTGGGTTAATTCACCCCCTTTCACACTAACATTTCATCCTATTTAATTGAATAATGCAAATTATTCAATTTAAACCCCCTTATCTCCTCTCATTTAATTAAATAATCTAAATCATTTAATTAAATGTCACTTCCCCCTTTCTCATTAAATAAATCATTTATTTAATGACAATCCTAAAATTCCTCAACTTGCACAATTAAAACTTTGTTTTAATTAACTAATTACTAATTTTCCTCACCAATCCACTTGCATAGGGAATATTCCAAAGGAATATTCTTCTATTTGACTCCAAAAATGGAATATTCTTTCCTAACAAACTTTCTAACAACTTTGAAAGTGTGTTTGTTTGAATCATTGTGAGCCCTTGATTGTTTCTTTGATCCATGTGATCTTTGATTCTCGTCCATTGATGAGAATGCTTGTGTAAGAGAGGGGGACCAACCAAACCAAGGATCTAGGTCATGGAGAGCTGAGAGTGGAGGGCTGCCCTAACTTACCTCAAGCTAATGGGTGTTTAGGACAAGAATCGAGAATGAAGATCACTCTCAAGTGCCCTTATCACTCTACAGATCCAAAATCTAAATGGGGCTAGATGAGCCAGTTTTTGGAGTTCAGACTGCACCTCAAATAGCTCTCTGTTCAAGGACGAAAGCATATGTCTGAGACGATAGCGTGGTGTGTTGGCATCCGTACAACCAGAAAACGTAAAGTGCAATGTGAAAATCAAGCAAACCTACTAACTGCCTAGCTAATTAATCTTAATGAAATAAATAGAATAATGAAGTATGAAAAGTAACTACGTAAATGATAAAGAAGGTAGATGAGGAGGAGGGTGATAAATATCAACTCACTAAAGCTCTAGTTCGCTAATGAGCTCCACGTGCACGTTCACCTACACACAAGCAAGAGAGGGAAAAATGTTGGGTTGTATAGGGGTTTGCCTCAATCAAATCCCCACTTTTGTGTTTCCACCTCCACAGACAACCAGAAAAGCCATGAAGTAGAAAGTACGATAAAGGAAATAAAAAGGAAAGTACTGAACACTACAAAATATGCAATGCTACTCTATCAAACCACGATAGGAAAAAGAGAGTGATGCAATATCACCTCCACCCAAAGGCGCTCAAGGCCAATGAAGAAATAATGCAAGGCAACGAGCTTGGAAAAGTTGACACGGCCACAACTGTGATGAAGGGAGGTCTCGTAATACTCCAAACTCATAGCTTCTATGGTAGCACAACACGTACAAGGATGGAATTGATGGAGTAACAAGCTTTCTTTCTACAATGCTTAATGGAGTTGTGTGAAAAATGCTTTAGAGAATGTGATAGATTGCTAGAAGATCTTAGAAGACTGAATGAATGAACAAGATAGCCATTTCAAGATCAAAATGGGAGAGAAGTATTTATTTTTGGGTTGGTTGGTCGACACAAAGGCATTACGCTTTGTGCCCAATGGAGAACGTAACGTCCCTATAGACACCAGATTCATGAATCTGTCAGGGATGACAACGTGCTACGTAGATGTTCGTGTGATGCGCTCACATCTCCAATAAATATTCCCCCATCGACACACAAAACACACGTCAAGTGAATGCATTTCGAGTGGGTGATGTGGAATTTCACCTTCGGGTTTGATTTTCTAAGGTGAGGGTATGAAAAAGGGGAATTTATGCAAGGGGTGAAAATTTGCTCCTATACATTTTTCCCCCACTTTAGTGAGCACGAGTATTGATGAGTGTTCGGTAAAGTAGATCAAAGAGTTAGAAATGTATACCTGAATCATCGAGGAAGTAGGCCACAATCTAGTGAGCTCAAAAGTGTAGGGTAAGCAAGGGAATCCATAGGTACTCTCTCTTGAGGAGGCTTGAAAAAAAGGACTTTGTAGCTCTGCAAAACTACGAAGTTGAAAAAAGTACACCGAAGGCCCGCAAACCAACGATGGACAAATCTCGTAGGATGTAAGTTCTTCACAGGCCCTCAAACTTGCAAAGAAGGAATTCCCCAAAGTACTCTCTCATGAAGGAAGCCTACTGAAAGGGGACTCCATAGAGTTAGACTGGAAAGTAGCTTCACAAGCGCACCTACATAGCAACATGTTAATCTGCAGATAAAACATGTTAGAAAACAAAGAGCAACAATGTAGGAAAATAGACAAACAGTCAAAATGCTAAAAAGTTTTCAAAGGGGTCCCTCAAGAACCCTTAAAAAGAAGAGGGGTCCACTCAAGGGACACTCGTTTGAAAGTGAGAGTTTTTTGCAAATCAATTCATCATCAAGGAATCCTTTCAAAAGATGTTCACTTCATCAAGGAATTCGAAAGGAATAAAATGCCCCCTCGCAAGGGGAAGGTCAAGGCCTCTCTCATAGGAAAATTTTCTCTCTCCTTAAAGGAAAGTTCTTCAAGTTCTTTCTTTGTGAACCCTTGACAAAGGAAACACGTTCCGCTAGGGGTCCTTGTTGAGAATGCGATTTTTGAAAAAAAAAAGTTTTCAAAGATTTTCGAGAAAAGATTCATTGACTACAAATGTGTTTTCTAAAAATCAAAGTTGACATGATAGCCCCCCCTTAGGATGGTTCATGTCGAACACAAGGCATGTGGCATCCTAAGGAGAGAAAAGCAAGAATGAAAAAGTGATGTTGTGGCCCACGGGACATAGTGAGATGTCACCGTGGTGATGTTGTCGCATGTACAAGGGACAACACATAGGTACCACAACATCACGAATCAAAAAAAGAAGAGAGAAAGATAACCAAAACTGCAAAAAGAAACAATAACATCACAAACAAAGGGCACATGGGCGATTTGATATTTCGGGGTCAGATTTGCTCATAAATATATATAAGTATAGTAATAGTATATAGATGAATTGTCATCAACCCCCTACTATATCAAACCATATGAAGAATGCACAAGAAAACAAAGTAAAAATAAAAAATTGGGTCAACATGGAAGGGAGGCCTAAATGTCCCCAACACTTTGCATCATCCCCAATTTTTCAAAAATCAATACACATAATAGAGGAAGAATGATGCCACAAATAGATGAAGTTTTAGGACACATAATCACTCTTGTATCCAAGCACCTACAAGGGTGACAAGGGTCATCCAGGAACACATAACACAAGCATGGAGAACACAACAAAACACACACACACATCTAATCTAAAGGTAAATAAGAGGCGCCCCCTAACACTCATCGACCAAGAGGTCGTTTGCTTCCCAATCTAGATCATTATATAGGGAAGGTGAACGATCCTATAGTGGTGGAATGTTAAGGGGGGAACCCTCTGACCCTGCTATAACAAGAACTAGGGAAGGAGACTCCTTGGAGTCTCTTCCACTCAATTCTTTCAGAGAAAAGGTTAGTGACTTTGTGAAGATTACTGACAAGGTCAAGACCTCTTCCAATGAGTTAAACATGCACTTCATAGGAGTTCCATTTGTTAGCTCAATGGGCAAGGGAGGCGGCACCCGAGATTCACTGCTAGGCTCACAGAGTGACTCGAGAGTAGTGACGAACTTAGGGGATGTTAGAGCTTCTTTCATCACAAGGATAACACATGCTAACGCAGAACCACCCTTTGAAGAGGGTGGAATCCTCTTCCAATCCCCATTGCTAGCAGGGCCATCCTCCACCTTTCGCTTTGTCAGAGAGTGCAAGACCCCCACGAACGAGGGAGAAGGTGTGGAGGAGGAGGAGGAGAGAACCGCGATAGAAACCACCGAGATATTTAGGATGTCCATGGGCTTTGTGAACAGTGGGATGTCCAGAAGGGACATCAAGAGAGGCAGCTTGACCAAAGAATCAATAAACACCTGCACCTTTTTAGGGTCACAGTTGTTTGCGCTCATAGTAGGAGTCGGAAGTAGCACTGAGGCTAACTGAATGAAAGAAAAGGGGATGGGAGAGGACATAGTAGGTGTAAGTGTGGAAAATGTAAACTAAATAAAATTAAATACATCTCTTAATGAAACATTGTATAAAGATTAAACATAAATTAAACTAATTTAAAACAGAGAAAAGCCTGAAAGTGTCTCATTGTCTCCTATCTCCAAAGATTTATCAAATTACAGAAGCTCTCAGATTTTTAAGCATCATAACTATTCAAAATGCCTATTTAGAGAACGAAATGGATGCTAAATGCAATGATGTGATTATTAGAATGTATTTCTAGATGATATGGAGCTATTGTAAACTATCCTGACATGAAACCTGCTAAAAGGAAACTACAGTATAAACTAATGATGTTGCCATGATATGAAATCTAATAATGCCATGATGCTATGATGATACTAAAATGCTAATGCTTATGATTGCTTGGTTGCTTGAGTGCTAATTCCTACAGAGTAAGTTTGCATAAAAGATGATAATTCTCGGATGATTTTCATGCTTTAGAAGGCTATATATATCTAGATTTTCGGCAACAGTTTTGCACAGAGGTAACACAATAGAGGCTGAGATTAAATATGGAGATTTTGAATGGTATGAGATGAGAAGGTGGAGCTAATCATGGAGGATTGTTCCTCCCCATGAAAACACTAGGCAAGATGAGATGAAATATTTGAGGTAGAAGATTGAGAGGATTCCCTGCAGGTTTGTCCCCGAGGCTTTTCTCGTGAATAACAGTTGCATTAATTAGATTTGAAAAATCTAATTTTATTGGTGAGTGAATAAAGGGATTTGATTTATGTATTTATTTAAATATTTTTGGTTTATTCAAATTTAGCAAATTAGGAAGATTTAATTAAATAAAACAAATATTTGATATTTGCCCATTTAATAAAGAAGAATATGATAAGATAATTAAATAACACAAATTATTGAAGTTGTGTATTTAATTTTAAGATAGAATTAATGGATAAAGTATAGAAGAAATAATAACGATAATATTTAAATAAAACAAAGTATTTAATTTTGTTTATTTAAACAAGAGGGAAATAATAGAAGAATTAACAGTGAACTTAATATAAATAAATATTTCTATTTATTTACTAAGTAGATGAATTTAGGATTAATTAATCAAATAAATCATATTTAATTAATTAGATTCTCCAGACCATTTTTAGGTGTCTACAGTAGGAGGCCTTGAAATAGGGGTGACTGACTCCCCTTCCTTTCTCTGCAAAGCGACCTGCTCAGCTTCTAGAGCCTTTTGTCGACACTTGCACTCATGTGTAAGGTGGTTTATGTGACTCTGCGAGCTAGAGACCAGAGGATGAGATAGAACAGAAGGTTCTTGTTCAGCCATCAGAGTGTCCATCATGACCGTCTCCAATAGAGGGAGAGACTCTGGGGTGGGAGCAGGAGGAAGATATTAAGAAGAGGTTGAAATAAAAGCAGTGATAGTTAGCTCTAATTCCTCGGTGATGTGCCTCTTCCCATTCACTGCCTTAGGATTAGGAGTGGCAGGAGGCCACACAGGCTGAGACATAGAGGATTCCCCATGGGGACCCTTCCCTCTACCATATCGAGAGGGCCTAAGAACTATGGGCAGAATAGGAAGTTCAAATGTAGGACGCTTGGGCTTTCCCCAAGCAGGCACCATAGGGTTCTCCCGCAAATGCAGAGTAGAGTTTGATGATGCCACAACAGAGTGAGAGGAAGTGACAAGATGGACAATGGAAGAGGAGGAAGAGGAAACTTGAAAGCGCTTCTCTTCTTCCCTTCTTTGAGCCATGGTGGCATCACTATCAGCTTTCAAACAAGCCCTATGTGAGACAACATAGGGAGATGGAGGGTATCTCACTTTAGGCATTACACACCCCTTCTTGTACTTCTCATAGGTTCGGTACAAGAGGTTTGTCCTTGCTAGAAGCAGACCAACGGGTGCAAGCCAAAAGTGATCCAGAGAATAGCTACCACACACAACCAATAATTTATAGCCGGTGTCATGGATTACATGTACTGAACCCTCATGGATAAATTTTAGACACTTATGCATGACTGAGGGAACTACATTCATAGCGACCAACTAGGGGATACCTAGTTTCACTCTAAAGAGTTTGGACCTCGAGATTATGTTGAAGAGCAAGTTTATTGACTTAGGTCCAATGAGGACCGATAAGGTGATGCTACCAAGGGGAGGTACAATTTTTTTGTTATGTGTACAGATGGTGCTTTCAGGTGCATCATACCCATCTTATTGCAAGAAATTGATCAACATAATATCCTTAGTTATAACATTCACCCGACATGTTGGATCAACAAGAACACCTGTTACAGTGTTTCCATTGATTCTCACAAGGATGTAAAGAGGAGATGGCTCTCTATTATAACCCATTAGTCGGTCTTGCGAGGTGAAAGTTATACCAAGAGAACTACTCACAAGTTGTGCAAAAGGGATAGGAAAATGAAAAAAGGAGGCCATCGTGTACACTAAACAACACTTTCATAGAGCCCCCAAAGGTTTCACAATTAGACAGTGACCTAACTAAGGTTTCATTCTGCAATACCTACGGAACCTTTCAACTATGCCACTAGGGGTCATAGGTTGGGTTGTAAGATGAAATGCCTCACAACACTCACACCTACAACACTCCTAGGATACAAGGAAAGGACCCTTCAGCACTGCTAAACAAAACCAAAATGGTTCACGTTGGGTTCACCAAAAATGTAAGAGGGGGGGACCAACCACACCAAGGCTCCAGGTCATGGAGAGCTGAGAGCGAAGGGCTTCCCTAACTTACCTCAAGCTAACAGGTGTTTAGGACAAGAATCAAGAATGAAGAGCACTCTCAAGTGCTCTTATCACTCTACAGATCCAAAAATCTAAATAGGGATAGACGAGTCAATTTTTGGAGTTCAAACTGCACCTCAGACAACTCTTTGTCCAAGGACGACATCGTGGGTTTGGGACAACAACGCGACATGCTGACATCTCTCTGGTGTGTTGGCGTCTGTATGACTAGAAAACATAAAGTGCAATGTGAAAAGCAGACAAACCTACTAATTGCCTAGCTGATTAATCTTAATGAAATAAATAGTATAATGAAGTATGAAAAGTAGCTACTTAAATGATAAAGAAGGTAGATGAGGAGGAGGGTGATAAATATCAACTCACTAAATCTCTAGTTCACGAGAGATCTCCACGTGCACGTTCACCTACACACAAGCAAGAGAGGGAAAATTTTTGGGTTGTATAGGGGTTTGCCATAGTCAAACCCTCGCTTTGGTGTTTCCACCTCCACGAACAACCAGAAAAGCCATGAAGTAGAAAGTACAATAAAGGAAATAGAAAGGAAAGTACTAAACACTACAAAAGATGCAATGCTACACTATCAAACCACAATAGGAAAAGAGAGTGATGCAATACCATCTCCACCTAAAGGCACTCAAGGCCAATGAAGGGAGAATACAAGGCAATGAGCTTGGCAAAGTCGACACAACCGTAGCAGTGATGAAGGGAGGTCTCACAAGACTCTAAACTCACAGCTTCTATGGTAGCACAACACGTACAAGGATGGAATTGATGGAGTAACAAACTTTCTTGTTGCAATGCTCAATGGAGTTGTGTGAAAAATGCTTGAGAGAATGTGATAGATTGCTACAAGATCTTGGAAGACTAAATGAATGAACAAGATAGCCATTTCAAGATCAAAATGGGAGAGAAGGAGCCATTTTTGGGTTGGTTGGTCGACATAGGCGTTATGCCTTGTGCCCAATGGAGAATGTAACATCCCTGCGGACACCAGAGGAAGGAATCTATCAGGGATGATAGTGTGTCACGCAAATGTCCGTGTGCTGTGATCATGTCCCCAAAAAATATTCTCCCATCGACACACAAAACACATGCCAAGTGGATTCATTTCAGGTGGGTGATGTGGAATTTCACCTTCGAGTTTGATTTTCTAAGGTGAGGGTATGCAAAAGGGGAATTTATGCAAGGGGTGTAAATTCGCTCCTATACAGCTTGATCGATGTCTTCACCCTTGATTCCATCTTGACTATTGATTGATCCATTTGATCTTGACCCTTGATTCTTAATTTTCTCTCCTATAAATACCTCACATTTTGGACAGAAATGGATCCACTTCCATCAAATCAAAGTTATGTTACATGTTTGAATACTATCTTTATTCATCCTTGCATCCATTATCAAGCTTTTTCATTATTTTCATCCAATCTTAGCATAGTTTCATCCATTTTAGCTTAAGCTTTCATCAATGGAGTTTGATTAGACACTCGTATTATACAAGGGATTGGGAAAAGTTTATCATTCCATATCAATGCAACACCAATCCCCCATTGGGATAAGGTTTAGAGTTCTAGATTAGGTTTTTTTATGCTTTCATGGTTTATTTCATGCTTAGTTTAATGGTTAATTGTTTTTGAAGCTTTCAAACATCTCATTGGTATTGTAGCCTAGTGGGTTAAATATGGATTAAATTCATTAGGATCTGGTGTATTTAGCTATTACTATGATTTCAATCACACTTTGAATATGAAGAAATTGAAGATCTAGAAAGAGAGATTTGAAAAAACAAAGTTGAAAGGTCATGTTGCTTTATGGTGGAAAGAAGTTCAATTGGATAAAAATAGAGGAAAGGAGAAAATCATCAAATGGGATAGAATGGTGACAAAGTTGAAGAATCAATTCATGCCAACCGATTATGAATTGGAATTGTTGAAAAAATTGTAGAACCTAAGGCAAAAGGAGAAATATGTGAAGGAGTACTGAAGAATTCTACAAAATGATCATTAAGATTAGACATAGTGAAGCAAGTAAAGAAAAAGTGGTAAGATACATCAATGGACTAAGGACAAACATTCAAGAAGAATTGAGCCTGGTAAAGATGACATTAGTTGAAAAAGCATATCAATTTACATTGAAGGTGGAAGAGAAGTTGAACAAGAATTTTGAACAAAGGAAAAAAAGTGCAAGAGGAAGATGCCAGAGGAGTGGATCACAATCCAGAGAAAGAAGGCCATATGCAAAACAAAACAAAGATGGAAAACCCTACTAGAGTGAAGAAAAGGACCATAATTCATACTGTAGAGGAAGAGAAGATAGAAATTACTATCAAAGTGAAGAAGGAGGTCATAATTCTTATTACAATGAAGGATATCAGAGAGATGAAGGCAGATCTGAGATAAAATCATTCAAAGGAACCTGTTTCAAGTGTGGAGGTGAAGGACATAGAGAATTTGAGTGTCATTAGGGAAGTATCAAAAAGAAATTGGAGCATACCGGAAGAGCAGCCTATGTGGATGAAGAACTTGTTGATTCCCCCAATTCAGTTGGGAAACTAGAGAAAGGTGAATCATTGGTGATGAGGAGAGCTTGATCCATGAACAAGTGACTGGGGAACCACCACAAAGGAAGAGTTTTTCAGAACCAAATGCAAGTCCAGGGGAAAGGTATTGAAATTTATCATTGATAGTGGTAGCACTGATAATCTAGTTTTAGAAGAGATGGTAACCAAGTTGAATTTGAAGAGATTGAAACATCCAAACCCCTATAGGATAGCATGGATTCAAGATGAGTATAAGATATTGGTGAATGAGAAATGCTTGGTGAAATTTCATGTTGGGTCATATAGGGATGAAGTATTGTGTGATATTATGCTTATGGATGCATGCCATTTATTGTTGGGAAGACTATGGAAATATGATAAGAAATCAATTCACTATGGAAGAAGGAATACTTATACTACATGACTTCAAATTGTAAGAGAATCAAGTTGATACCTTTAGAGGAGGAAGAAGAGAAGACTGAAGTTTGTGGCACTGCCAGACTATGTTTGGTAGATGGAAGGAATTTTTTGGATGGATTGAGGCATGAGAACATGTGTTTTGCATTTGATCCCAAAGAAAAGCAATGGTCTAGAGATAGAGAATCCTATCACAAAGAATGAAGAAGTAGCAAAATTATTAACAAACTATGAAGACATCATGTCAGAAAATGTACTTGATGGATCATCATCAGTTTGGAGTATCAATCATCATATATAGATCTAGTACCAGGAGCAAGTTTTCCAAACAAGGAAATACATAGAATGACACTAGCAGAGAATGCAAAATTGAACCAACAAATACAAAAGTTGTTGAAGAAAGTATTGATCAGAGAAAGCTTAATCCCATGTGCAGTACCTATTGTACTTGCACCAAAGAAAGATGGAGAGTGGAGAATGTGTACAAATTCTAGAGAAATCAATAGGACCACTGTCAAGTATAGATTTCCATTGCCAATGATGGATGACATTATGGACTATTTGAGTGGAGCAAAGTATTTCACAAAGATTGACCTAAAGAGTGGATACCATCAAATCAGGATTAGAGAAGGAGATGAATGTAAGACTGCATTTAAGACTAATGAAGGATTGTACGAGTGGTTAGTGATGCCTTTTAGATTGACCAATGTACCAAGAACTTTCATGAGATTGTTGAATCAGGTACCGAAGAAATTCTTGGGTAAGTTTGTCATTGTTTACTTGGATGATATTCTAATTTTAAGTTAAACCAAAGAGGAACATTTGTGGCACATCAAACAAGTATTGCAGAGGTTGAGAGAAGAGAATTTGTTGATTAATTTCAAGAAGTGTAGATTTATGAAGAGAAAATTGGTATATTTGGGTTTTATTATTTCCATTGAAGGATTAAAGATGGACCCTGAGAAGGTTAGAGCAATTTTTGAGTGTCCTATACTGGTGAACATTGGTGAAGTGAGATCATGCCATGGATTAGCTAGTTTCTACTAGAAGTTTATTAGAAGCTTTAGTAGCATTTATACACCCATGATAGAGACAATGCGAGGAGACAAGAAGGAGTTTAAGTAGACATCTGAAGCACAAAGAAGTTTTGAATTGTTGAAGAAAAAAGTGGTTGATCAGCCAGTGTTAGCATTACTAGATTTTGACAAAGTATTTCAAGTTGATTGGGATGCAAGTGGAAATGCAACAGGAGCAGTTTTGAGTCAAGAAGGAAGACCTATAGCTTATTTTAGTGAGAAGTTGAATGATTCCAAAAGAATATATTCAATTTATAATCAAAAATTTTATGCCATAATTCAAGCCTTGAAGAAGTGGAGACAATATTTGTTTCCTAAGGAGTTCGTGTTGTATATAGAGATCATCAAGCTTTGTAGTATTTGAACAGTCAAGGAAAGTTGAATCAGAGACACATGAGATGGGTTGAATTCTTTTAGAGTTATACATTTGTGTTGAAGCATAGGAGTGGCAAGTCAAACAAGGTTATAGATGCATTGAGCAAGAGAAGGAATTTGTTGACCGAAATGATGATAGAAGTACTAGGTTTTGAAGAACTGAGGCACATGTATAAAGATGATCTAGATTTTGTTGAAGCTTGGAGAGAATGTAAGGAACTAGTAGTGACATACTAGAGCCAATTCATTCATGAAGGTATGTTGTTCAAAGGAAATCAATTATGTATTTCGTGGAGTTCAATGAGAGAATTTGATTAATGAGAAACATAGTTGAGGTTTAGCAGGACATTTTGGAGTGGATAAGACAGTAGCTTTGGTGAGTGAACACTATTTTTGGCTATAGATATACAAGGATGTCAGGAAGTATGTTCAGAGTTGTAGAATTTTTCAAATAGCAAAAGGGAGTAGTGAAAATACTGGATTGTATAAACCTTTGACGATACCGAAGAGACCTTGGGAAGATGTAAGCATGGATTTCATATTGGGATTGCCAAGAACACAAAGAGGTTATGATTCTATAATGGTAGTAGTGGAATTTTTTCTAAAATAAAACATTTCATTCCTTGTAAGAAGAATAATGATGTTGTGCATGTTGCTGACTTATTTTTCAAGGATATTGTGAGATTGCATGGATTACCTAAGAGCATAGTTTCAGACAGAGACACCAAGTTCATTGGATACTTTTGGAGGACATTGTGGAAGAAGATGAAGACAAATTTGAAGTTCAGTTTAACATATCACCCACAAATAGATAGAAAAAAAGAAGTGGTAAATAGAATTTTGGGTAATCAATTGAGATGTTTGGTTTGAGATAAGGCAGGAAGTTGGGACATAGTTCTACTGCGAGTGAAATTTGGATACAATAATTTAACGAACCAAAGCATAGGGAAGACACTATTTGAGATTGTGATAGGAGTACATCCTAGAGGAGTTGCAGAGCTAAGAGACATTAGTATGGAGGTGTGAAGGAAAAAGTGTTTGCAGGATTCATGGAGACATTACATAATCAAGTCCAGAAGCACTTGGAGGATATGAACAGTAAGTATAAGGAGATGGTAGATGAGAAAAGGAGGCATAAAGAGTTTACTATGGGAGACGAAGTGATAGTGTATCTAAGGAAGGAGATATTTCTAGTTGGAACATACAACAAGTTGTGGATGAGGAATTTTGGACCGTGTAAGATTCTAAGGAAGTTTGATTCTGGAAATGCATATGAAGTAGAGTCATCAGAGACATTGGGTATATCACATATTTTCAATATTGCAGACATCTATGA
The DNA here is from genome assembly GCA_007258455.2 of Sequoia sempervirens. NCBI lineage: Eukaryota > Viridiplantae > Streptophyta > Pinopsida > Cupressales > Cupressaceae > Sequoia > Sequoia sempervirens. The sequence continues at coordinate 297,684,481 of VDFB02000008.1, read as the reverse complement.
GTACCATGAAGGGAAATCAAGTGGCAATATCAATGAAATGGATTTGAAGAGTAGTTACCACATCAACCACTAGAGGAGATTGAGCAGATTTTGGATACCAAAACCAGAACGAGAACTAGGAACAAGCAATACAAGGAATACTTAGGGAAGTGGAAAGGCGAACCAGTAGAGGATTCATCATGGATTTCTTAGGTGGAGGTAAACCGTTTTGGTTTTCCTCTTAGCCCTAAAAAGTGAGGGATTCACTTTTCTTCCAACCCCAGGTGTCTAACGTGGGAGCATCCATGGTTGTAAAATAATCTTGTATAAACCAAAAACATTTATTTTCTTGCATTTCATTTAGTAGCAGTTTTATTATTTCATTTTGCATTTCACTACATTATTGTTTCTCAGCTTGTAGAGTAGGATATAGCACCAACATGAGGTCATCTATGACATATCCAAATTTCATATCATTTGCATTTTTCTATTGAAAGTTACCACTCTTATAATTTCACTATAATTACCAGTCAAAGCATTTGGGGCTGACCTGGTCTATATTTCTTAGTGTGGACCTATTCCAAAATGTGTGGAGCTTAATGGGACATCATACAAGCATTTGGGTCCAATGGGATCTATCTTGGAGATTCACAAGTCATTTCATTTCATAAAGGATTATCTTTCATATTATGAGGCCGACCTTCACAGTTGTTCATCCTTCAGGTTTTGTAAACCCTTGTGGCCAACACAAACCTTTATTGGAGCTAGAGAATCATATTTACGAGCATTTGTAATCATTTTGAAGTGAGTCAATTATTCATCAGTAGTTGGATATTTACATTTGTGCATCAACCCTTCAATGACTATAACAATTCCTTTGAGCAATTGTAATGTTTAATGCCCTTGTGGTTTGCCTTTGAGCACTGGTTATTTGACCATGAGGCATATGTTGCATGTAAGACTGACAATTCAATAAAGATTCATATTTGCAGATGATTTTCTTGTGTTATTTCTGCTATGTTGACTCTGAGCTGCATGGTTTGGACAGTTCTTTCTGAACCCTCCTTCTATGACTGCACAAGTTTAAGTTTCAATTTTCTCCAGAGGGTTTAAGATTAGATATAATACTGATTCACCCCCCTCTTAGTATTCTGGTGTGTGTTCAACACTATTGTTCCCTATTTCATAAAATAATGAAGTCTTCCAATAATTTTTCAAGATAAATTTGTACACAAAATTTTTTCCCCTTGGCTTGGTGAGTCTTCCTATGATTTCACTTCATCCTAAAGTGTCTTACTCAGGGATTTATGTCACCTTTTGCATTAGGAAGTGTGTGATTTTTTGGAAGCGACACATTATTGTTCTAATTGATGGAGGGATTCTACCTCCTAGCGAGGCAACCTCTTGTGAATTTTTTCCCTTGTTCTTAGGGGTTGTTAATGTTGTTTTTGAGTGGATTGGAGATGAATGTTATCCCCATTCTACTCCTCATTCTGAATCTAGTCAAGGTGTGATAGCTCCTAGTCATTCCATTGTTTGCATGGGTTTCTATCATGTTATAATATTTGTAAGTGTGTCTTGGTGGGTATTTGAGTTTGATGGTTCTCTCATCCTGCCATTATTTTGTGTTCATGAGAGAATGTGATTGTGGGTTAGTATCTGATTAGTGTTCCTCCTTGTGTAGGTTCATTGTGGTGGTTTCATCCCATGATTGGTAATTATTTTGTTTGCACTACCTTTCTTGTAGAAATGGTGAGGTCATTCATGTTGTTAGTGTCCTTTTTCTATTGAGTTTCATGACACGTGTGTGCACATCATATTATAGTAAGACATGTTGTGTCATATCTGGTGTAGGAGCACTTGCCAAGGTGCCAAGGTGCAAGCATATTTTGAAGTCTTGTTTTTTTAAATCATTTCATTTTTTGTGTAAGGTCTTTAACACCATTTAGATTGTGTTTGAGGACCTTTTGGTTCTTAGGTTGAAAGTTAAATAAGTTGGGAATCCTTTGTGTGGTTGATTCCTAAGTTTTGTCTAAAATTGAAAAACACACTGTGTTTTCAAACATGATGCTTTTGGCCGCTCTTAGGCTTGGAGAAGGAAACCTAACCATTTCCAAAGGATTGTAAAAGTGATTTTAGACCTTTGAAGGAGTTTAGAAGATATGAATGTTGGCAGTTTTCAAAAAACAATAAAAGAAACAGTGATTTTTGGTGTTGAAAAATCTGTTTTCTGTTCTTGACTGCATGACAGCAATCTTAATGGGTTGAACAAGAATTTTGTTGGATAGTTAGCATGTAGAGAGGCATTTTGAATCATTTCTTGAGGCATTTTATTTAGTGTTTCCATCGCTTTCTTCCATTTGTAAATTCTGTGTCTCATTCTTTATTTCTGTTTTGACTAGTAAATTAATAAGGATGGAGTTTTAGCTTACACTCCCACCATACCAAGAAGTATGGGAATGATGGGAAGGTGGATAAACTCCTTCATTATGTATATAGTAGTTGTAGGAGTCTTTGTGAGTTTTGGAACCATGGCCAAAGTCTTACCCTAGGCGAGTTGCTGATACCCAGCTTGGGAAGACAGTAAATGGCAAAGCCCTAACGTGGTAGGGGTGGCAAAGTTATAACACTGCAGGGTGTATACTGGTTGCAGGAGGTCCCAAGAAGGTTGGAAGGAAGGGTGAAGTCCTTGTCAGATCAAATGGAGGCAGGGAAAAGCAAACCAGACCAAGGAAAGGTCGAAAGAAACCCTAGTTTCCTACAAAGATTGGAATGTACCTCTGTACGGATAGGAAAGGTCCCAAATACCAAAAATCTGTCAAAGCTTGGGAAAAGAGCCAGAGTGTCAGAAGAAAGTTTGGCACAAACTGTTGAAAGAGAAGAGCTCTAAATTGTTTTCTTGTGTTGAGAGGGCTAAAAGGGGCTCAAGGCTTGTAGCCCTGCCCGAACCCTAAAACATAGATTTTATGAAAATGATGAAGAGTGGGAGTCTAGTGTTTGTTCAAGCACCTATAGAATATGATTTTGGAGGCTTTGGAAGGTGTCACACACCCCTGTGACAGAGTTAGGAAACATTTGTGCATGGTTAGCCTTTAGGGTGATTAAGGGCTAGGTGGTGAAAGAGAGGAAGAGCATCAAGTTAGGCTTAGTGAATGAATTGAAACTTGATAGCAGGGTTGGAAGAGAAGACCAGGGGTGCCTAATAACCTTTAGGACCTATAGGTTGAGTGGTGGAGAGAAACACCAAGGGGTTATGCAATTGGAGACCCAGAGCATTGAGTCAGTGATTGACTCAATCCAACCCTGTCCCTATCAGATTGGTATCAGAGCTTTGCAAAAGATTTGGGAAAGCAGCTTATATGTCAGAAGTTGAGTCAAGTGAAATTCCAGCCATGGTGACAAATGCACAATTAGCCAAGAGGGTTGAAGAACAAGAAGAGGACAATAAGTCCCTAAAAGAAAGAATAGAGCAACTGGAGAAGGCATTGAACAATGCAAGGTTGGAAGGAACGGTGCCAAAGGAAGAAGAGGTTGCAGAGGAGGAAAAAGTCCCTGAACCTGACCCTGTTTTGGAGGAGGAGCCCTTCTTGAAGGCATTGAAAGCCTTGAGTGGAAAAGGACTTGAGGGCATACCACTATTCCATGGAAAGATGGATCCTGATATGGTCATGGATTGGATAGATGGCATGGAGAACCACTTTGAATGTGATGGAGTCACTGAAGCTCAGAAAGTGAAGGTTGCAAAATCAAGGTTGAGAGGATCAGCCTTGACATGGTGGAAATTTGTTCAGACTGAAAGGGAGAAAGAAGGCAAGCAACCCATATCAACTTGGAAAGGTATGGTTGCTAAGGTAAAGGAAACATATATGCCAGATGACTATGAGATCCAACTTCACAAGAAGAGACAGAGTCTAACGCAGAAAGATGAAGATGTCAACACCTATACTGAAGAGTTTCAAAAGCTTTGTTTGAGATCAAATGTGACAGAGGATGAGAGAATAAAAGTGGCTAGGTATCTTAATGGCTTGAAGTGGAATATCCAAGAAGAGATGGCTCTTTTGAGTCCTAAAACAGTCCACCAATGTTATCAGCTAGCTATAAAGATTGAGGAGAGGAACAAAAGAAAGCATGATCAGTCCTCTAAAGGCAGAGGCAAAGGCAGAGATCAAAGAGGACAGCGTGGTGGTTACCAAGGAAGAGGTAATGATCAAAGAAACCAAGGAGAATCTAAGCTTACTGAGCATGGAGGTGAAACATCTTCAAGAGGAGGATTTAACAGAGGAAGAGGACCTCAAGGAGGTTCAAACAGAGGAAGAGGAGCAGGCAGAAGTAACTCCTACTTTGCCACCATGAAATGTTATCATTGCAATCAGCTAGGTCATCCAACTTATAGATGCCCGAAGAAAGCTTCTTCATCAAGCAATGAAAAGAGAGTGGCCTATGCACAAGAGGACACCATGAGTGTCAAATCACCTGATATTAGTCATATAGAATCAGAAGTAGGAGAAAATCTGATGTTTAATAGAGTGCTGATCAGACAACCGGTCAAGGAAGAACCCAAGCAAAGGAGAGCTTTGTTTAGAGCAAGGTGCAAGATATTTGGAAAGGTATGCAAGGTCATTGTAGATTCTGGTTCTACATATAATATTATCTCTGAGGAGGCAGTAAATAAGTTAAAATTGTAGAAGGTACCTCATACCAATCCCTACAAGGTCACATGGCTGAATAAAGGGCAGAGCGTTCTAGTGAATGAGCAGGTTACAGTGGAATTCTCAATTGGAGGCTACAAAGACAAGCTGATTTGTGATGTACTACCCATGGATGCATGCCATCTTCTGCTTGGCAGGCCATGGCAATATGACAGAGGTGCTATATATCATGGAAAGGAGAACACCATTGAATTCAAGAAGGATGGAAGAACTTTCAAGTTGTAGTCATAATTAGAAGAAGATGAGGGGTAGTTAAAGGTTCCCAACATCATGTTGAGCAATGGAAAGGAGTTCCTTAAGGACCTACACCAAGGGAATGAAGGATATGTGGTCCTAATGCAGTCAAAAGATGAAGAAAAGATTGAGAAGATAGTCATACCTGAAACAGTTCAAAGGCTACTAAAAAAGTATAAGGAAATTGTCAGTGATGGTACACCTGCAACCCTACCTCCAAGGAGAGCTATAAGCCATCAAATTGATTTCATACCTGGAGCTTCATTACCTAACAAGGCAGCATACAAGCTCACACAAGATCAGAATCTTGAAGTGGCTAGACAAGTGAAGGAGTTGTTGGATCAAGGCTTGATTCAAAAGAGTATTAGTCCTTGTGCAGTCCCAGTTGTTTTAGCAACAAAGAAAGGAGGTAAGTGGAGACTTTGTACTGATTCTAGAGCAATTAATAGGATCACCATTAGGTATAGATTCCCAATACCTAGAATTGAAGATTTAATGGATTGCCTTGGAGGAGCACAGTATTACACCAAGTTGGATCTTAAGAGCGGGTATCATCAAATCAGAATCAAGGAGGGTGATGAATGGAAGACAACTTTTAAGATGAATGATGGCTTGTATGAGTGGAAAGTGATGCCATTTGGCCTCTCAAATGCCCCTAGCACGTCATGAGACTAATGAATGAGGTGCTTAAGGACTTCATAGGGATTTTTGTAGTAGTCTACCTTGATGATATAATGATTTTCAGTAAGACAAAGAGAAGAACATTTGAAACATGTGGAGATGGTACTTAAAAGGCTGCAAGAAGAACAGTTGGCAATCAACCTTGAGAAGTGTGAGTTCTTCAAACAAGAACTTGTGTATCTAGGCTTTGTAGTATCCCAAGGAATGTTGAAGATGGATCCAAGCAAGGTGGAAGCCATCCTAAACTGGCCTACACCAACCACAGCAACAGAGGTAAGGATTTTTCATGGTTTAGCTCAGTTTTATAGAAAATTCATCAAGAATTTTAGTGGTATATGTGCACCAGTGCTAGATACTATTAAAGGTGGTTTAAAAACAAAGTTTAAGTGGACTCAAGAAGCTGATAGAGGGTTTGAAAAACTAAAACAAGAAGTGGCAACTCAACCAATTTTGTTATTGCCTAGTTTTGATAAGTTGTTCACAGTTGAGTGTGATGCAAGTGGAGTAGCAGTAGGAGGAGTCCTTAGTCAAGAAAGTAGGCTTGTAGCCTTCTTTAGTGAAAAGCTCAACGAAGCCAAACAAAAATACTCCACCTATGATCTAGAACTTTATGCTTTAGTGCAGTCCCTTAGGAAGTGGAGGCATTATTTATTGCCCAAAGAGTTTGTGGTCTTCACAGATAACCAGGCACTCAGTTATATCAACACCCAAGAGAAGTTAAGCAATAGACATTTGAAATGGATGGAGTACATCCAAGCCTTTACATTTACCATTAAGCACAAGAAGGGACAACAAAACAAAGTAGTAGATGCATTAAGCAGGAGAATGTTGACAGTGCAAGAAATACAACTGAAGAGCATTGGATTAGAGAGTTTCAAAGACCTCTATGGTGATGATGAAGACTTTTCAGAAGCCTACAAGGTATGCTCTAATTTTGCAAATCATTTTCATAGTCAGTATGCTGAATATACTTTGCAAAATGGACTGTTATTTAAGGGCAATCTGTTATGTGTCCCAAGAGGATCAATGAGGGAAAATATGATTCAAGAGAAACATAATGGCAGTCTTAGTGGCAATTTTGGAATAAATAAAACTTTAGAGCTGGTACAAAGATTCTACTATTGGCCTAAGTTGGCAAGAGATGTTAGGAAATATGTGGAGCAGTGTGTTGTTTGCATGAAAGCCAAAGGGGGAGCCAACAATGCAGGTTTGTATCAACCTTTTCCCATTCCCAATAGACCATGGGAGTGTGTTAGTATGGATTTTGTGGTAGGACGCCCCAAGACTAAGGCAGGGTTTGACAGTATTTATGTAGTTGTGGACAGATTTAGCAAGATGAGTCACTTTATCCCTTGCAAGACCACACATGATGCAAGTTACATAGCCCATCTCTTTTTTAGGGAAGTTGTAAGAATCCATGGATTGCCATTGAGCATTGTATCAGACAGGGATGTGAAATTCATGAGCCATTTTTGGAAAACATTATGGAGCAGATTGGGAACAAATCTGTCATTTGGATCAGCTTACCATCCTCAGACCGATGGTCAAACAGAGGTGGTTAACAAATTGTTAGGTAATCTTTTGAGGTGCTTGACAAAGGAATATGGACAGACATGGGATGTGGTGATTTCTCAAGCTGAATATGCCTACAATGACAGTATAAATAGAACTATAGGAAAAAGTCCTTTTGAAGTTGCGTATGGGATGCACCCAAGAGGAGTTTGTGAACTTAGAGACCTTGGATCTCAGGAGAATAGGAGTGGACATGCAGAAGACTTCACTCAGACCATGAAGGAGATTCATGAGCAGGTTAAGAAGACAATCACAGTAGCAACACAAAAATTGAAAGATAAAGTTGACTTATCAAGGAAGGATGTGCAGTTTCAAGTAGGTGACTATGTTATGGTTCATCTTAATAAATCAAGGTTGCAGAAGGGCATGTCAACCAAAATGCAGATGAAAAGAGTAGGACCATGCAAGGTGTTAGCCAAGTATGGGCAGAATGCATACAAGGTAGAACTTCCATTAGATTTGGGTATATCTCTTGTATTCAATGTTGCTGATTTGATCAGGTATAAGGGGACAGTCAGTGATGAAGTTCAGAACAGTCAATAAATATTTAAGGATATCAGTAATATACCCCTTCCTAATCAAGAGAAACCTCAGGTAGAGAAGATCTTGGAATCCAGGGTGAAGAAAGCTACAAGACACAAGGTATATATGGAGCACCTTGTCAAATGGAGGAACAAACATGAATCTGAGGCCACCTGGGTTGAGGAAGCTTATTTTAAGAAGCTAGGCATTGATCTATCACTGATATCACCTCAATTTCCTTGATCTTTGTGCTGAGAGGGGGAGAATGGTGTAGGAGCACCTGCCAAGGTGCCAAGGTGCAAGCATATTTTGAAGTCTTATTTTTTTAAATCATTTCATTTTGTTGTGTAAGGTCTTTAACACCATTTAGATTGTTTTTGAGGACCTTTTGGTTCTTAGGTTGAAAGTTAAATAAGTTGGGAATCCTTTGTGTGGTTGATTCCTAAGTTTTGTCTAAAATTGAAAAACACACTGTGTTTTCAAACATGATGCTTTTGGCCGCTCTTATGCTTGGAGAAGGAAACCTAACCATTTCCAAAGGATTGTAAAAGTGATTTTCGACCTTTGAAGGAGTTTAGAAGATATGAATGTTGGCAGTTTTCAAAAAACAATAAAAGAAACAGTGATTTTTGGTGTTGAAAAATTTGTTTTATGTTCTTGACTGCGTGACAGCAATCTTAATGGATTGAACAAGACTTTTTTTGGATAGTTAGCATGTAGAGAGGCATTTTGAATCATTTCTTGAGGCATTTTAGTTAGTGTTTCCATCACTTTCTTCCATTTGTAAATTTTGTGTCTCATTCTTTATTTCTGTTTTGACTAGTAAATTAATAAGGATGGAGTTTTAGCTTACACTCCCACCATACCAAGAAGCATGGGAACAATGGGAAGGTGGCTAAACTCATTCATTGTGTATATAGTAGTTGTAGGAGTCTTTGTGAGTTCTGGAACCATGGCCAAAGTCTTACCCTAGGCGAGTTGCTGATACCCGGCTTGGGAAGACAGTAAATGGCAAAGCCCTAACGTGGCAGGGGTGGCAAAGTTATAACACTGCAGGGTGTATACTGGTTGCAGGAGGTCCCAAGAAGGTTGGAAGGAAGGGTGAAGTCCTTGTCAGATCTAATGGAGGCAGGGAAAAGTAAACCAGACCAAGGAAAGGTCTAAAGAAACCCTAGTTTCCTACAAAGATTGGAATATACCTCTGTACGGATAGGAAAGGTCCCAAATACCAAAAATCTGTCAGAGCTTGGGAAAAGAGCCAGAGTGTTAGAAGAAAGTTTGGCACAAACCGTTGAAAGAGAAGAGCTCTAAACTGTTTTCTTGTGTTGAGAGGGCTAAAAGGGGCTCAAGGCTTGTAGCCCTGCCCGAACCCTAAAACATAGATTTTATGAAAATGATGAAGAGTGGGAGTCTAGTGTTTGTTCAAGCACCTGTAGAATATGATTTTGGAGGCTTTGGAAGGTGTCACACACCCCTGTGACAGAGTTAGGAAACATTTGTGCATGGTTAGCCTTTAGGGTGATTAAGGGCTAGGTGGTGAAAGAGAGGAAGAGCATCAAGTTAGGCTTGGTGAATGAATTGAAACTTGATAGCAGGGTTGGCAGAGAAGACCAGGGGTGCCTAATAACCTTTAGGACCTATAGGTTGAGTGGTGGAGAGAAACACCAAGGGGTTATGCAATTGGAGACCCAGAGCATTGAGTCAGTGATTGACTCAATCCAACCCTGTCCCTATCAATATCTTATTTGTTGGTGTCGTTCTTTCAAAAAAAGTGTTATACAATTAGCTAATGTCCTAGGTGTGTGGCTTGGGGAATTATACCCACTATCATCCCTCTTATGAAAGTTAGTAGGAATCTTGATATTCCATTGCTTATTATCCTATTGCTTTGTCTTCCTATCCTAAGTAATTATATCTTTCAGTTCACTTGGCATCCCAATTCCTTAACCCTTCTTTTCTCACACATTCCTCTTCGAACTTTCAAATTGTTTAAGGTCAACCTACCTTATAAAAAATGATTTTCCTTCCCCCCATTTCCCAATCCCCTATTCACCTAAATGCACCCTTTTCACATGTGAATTCTTGAGCCCTCAAATTTAAACCTTTAGATATTTTTTTCCCCTATTCATCCTTCAAGTATGCATTTCTTGGGACCCTCACCATTTTAACATAAGGTTTCATTACCTCCTTGTATGACTTGAGAAATGATTAATTTTGCCTCAAAGGGATGCAATTCAGATGAGGAAGAATTTCAAATGTCTATCAACATATGTGGGGCCCATAGAGAAATGCTTTCTATACAAATGCAGATGGCTACTAATGTAGAAGTCAAGGTTTCATGTACATGACCATGTGAAGATATTGCTAGAAAGCATGTGTAACCTATACACTTGTAGATAACCCTTGCTCTCCCTGCAAGACCACTTGAGGTGAATTTGGGTGTGGGATTTTGGGCACTACGTTAGGCCTTCAATTTCTATAAAATTTAGGTAGCTTTATCATTTTTCTATTTTATTTTTTTTGTCATTTTGTCAAGTAAAGCCCAATTTGTCATAGTTTGAGTATATGTGCAGTCATCTATTGGATCTAAGGATAAAATATCTATGACTTTATGAAAGAAATCTCACATTGAGGTTGTAATTTGTGCCAAATCTTATTATCTCTCATTCTAGCAAGTATTTACATGCTATTTATTTAAAATATTCTTAGTGTATTTGAATAAAGTATTCAATTCTAGCTTGTGTATGATTTTTTTACCATTTATTAGTAGTCTATTACCAAATTATTTAACTACAATTCATCTTAAATAAAAATACTTAGATTTTAAATAAACATTCATTGATTATTTGAACATAAATTTATGAAGTGGTTTTAGTTTAAAAATAACAATCAAACTTACCTTCCTATTTTCAAGTCTCAAGGCTTCTCTTTTTTAAATTCTAGTTATGAAATCAACTGGTATACACTTTTAACTCAGAGCTATAAACCAGTGAAGTCACAAACGGGGGACCTCATCCCTAACGTAAACATTCAACAATTACACCTTAGTGTGGTTTGAACCTTGATGGCAAGAATAACACCACAACTTAACCATCACGCCATACCACTATTGGCAGTTATGAAATCAACTTCAAATTCTAAGTTTTCTAAAATTATTTATAATTTCTATTTTTACACCCATAGGTGTACATAAAAAAAGTTTCTATTTTTTTGTTTTTAGAAATTTCAATAATCACCCACAAATAATATAAAGCCACCAAAAACAAATTATATTAAGTGTATTAAGTTGCTATTTTTTTGATGTAAGTTAAGTACTACTATTACATAATCCTTTATAGGGTTTTAGCTGTAAGTTATATTAAGTTGCTATTTTTTTGTTGTTAGTAGTATTTTGTTTTTTGATGTGTTTTTTTTGTCATGTTTGATGAGTTGCTATTTTTTGTATTTTTGTTTTTTAATTTAAGTAATATTTTCCAATAAAAAATAATAATTATTTATAAACATAAAGTATAAAACAAATATGTTCAAAAAATAAAGTATAAAAAATATATGTTAAATTATTAGACACAAAAAGAAGTTTTTAAAATTAAAAAAATTAAGTATCAAACAAATGTTCTAAATTTATTATTTCATTTAAAAGTGAGTTTCTAAAATAATATAGTTAAAATTAAAAAATATTCAAGATCTTTTTTTACAGCAACATATCTCTTGAGATTTATTTAAGTAATCTTTTCTAATAAAAATAATAATTATTTATAAAGAACTACGTGCATAAAAAAAAAGTTTCTTAAATTTACTATTGCATATATAACTAAGTTTCTATATTAATATACTTAAAATTAAAAAATATTAAAAATCCTTAAAAAAGAAAAATAATCTTTGATTCATTGTAAAATGTTTTTTATATTAGAATAGAAATAAAATTATAAAGATTGAAAAATAATTGTTCTTTTTAAAAATTCTAAATAAATTAATGTATTTAAAATTAAAAAAATTGAAAATTAAATAAAAAGGAAATATTCTAAATTCATTATTACACATAAAAATATGTTTCTAAATTAATATATTTAAAAACTTAGAAAAAAACAATATACATTAATATTCTATTTTATTCAAAATTAATATATATACAGATAGAAATATTATAAACTTAAGGTTTTATTAAAGATTTAATTTTACAAAAATATAACAACTTAAATATACATCTAATATAAAAGTCTTTCATGTAAAAAGAAGCTACTTTTGCGATGTCGCTGTGTGCGCCTCGACCTTCCATGACTAGGGTTTGCAATGGTTGGGAGGTGTTGCTTTCTTCTAGTTATGCTCATTTTTCTAGTCGTGGTCCAACTCTTTATGTAGAGGTGGTGAAGCAAAGTAGCAGTCATTCCACAATTTGGCAGAATGGGGGGCTTGGCCGAGGCATGGACCGCTTACAAGGGGTGCCATCTATGCGAGCTTTAGATAAAAAAGGGGGTTAGATAATGGAGGGAAAACTAACAAGGAGGGATGGAGTAATCAATAGGATTCTGAGAGGATAAAATGCACACAAGAAGAGATCGAGCTTGGATGGTGGCAAACAAAATAGGGGGCACAATTGTGCCAATTCAACTACGCTTTTGGAATTAGAGTTTATGTCCTTTCCATGTGTAGACAGTATTATGTCGGTCTCCCTTGATGGGGACTTAGGGGCTAAAATAGTAGAAAATGAGAAATATTTGCTATAGTTGGGCTTATTGGCAGATTCAGAGGGTTTTGGCTGGGTCTTGTATAGCTTAATAAGTGGATTTCAAAGCATTAGAGCCCAATTTTGGAGGGGGATGTCCAGATTTTCCCTAATGTGGAGGGTTTCTTTGTGGTTGTTTTTGATAATGAAAAGGATAGGAGAACTGCACTTTGTGATCATCAATGGAGCTGGGAAGATAAGCACCTCTTACTGTTGAAACCGTGGCACCCAGCTTTTAACCCCAATACATAAAATTTTGAGAGGGTTCCTATTTGGGTAAGATTACCTTATTTACCTCTTCATTTTTGGTTCAAACCTTGTCTTGAAGCTGTAGGCAATACTTTGGGGAAAATTTTGGATGTTGATAAAGATACTACCGATTTTCTGCACATAACATATGCTCGCATTCTGATAGAAATGGACATCAGAAAGGCTCTACCTTTGGCTGTTTCTTTGAAATTCTCTAGAGGTGTGTGGGAACAATAGTTGGATTATGAAGGTTTACCATTTAGATGTAGATGTTGTTTTAAAACTGGTCATATTGCTGAGCACTGTTCCAAATGCAAGAGGGATATTTAGGCATCATGGTGGAAAGAAGTTTCTCCCCACCATTATTTGATGCAAAACGAGGGAGT
>VDFB02000008.1:297615602-297671326 GCA_007258455.2 Sequoia sempervirens | reverse complement strand
TAAAGAGGGAAATATCCCCACTATAAACTCTGAAGTAAAACTTCCAGTAGAGAAGACTATGCTCTGGCATCATAGGCTAGGCCACATAGGAGAAAAAGGTTTAAAAACCTTGAAGAACAAAAACCTGGTTGAGGGGCTTGAAGATTGTAATCTTGAATTTGAATTCTATGAGCATTGTATAAACGGAAAACACCACCGTGTTTATTCCAATCCTCATAAATCTTCTGGTTTGCTAGATTATATTCATTCTGATGTTTTTGGTCCAGTGAATGTTCCTTCTTTGTCTAAGTCAAGATACTATGTATCATTCATCGATGATTATTCGAGAACATTTGTTTATTTTCTAAAAAGTAAGTTAGAAGTGTTCAGTCGATTTAAGGAATTTAAGAACCTTGTTGAAAATCAGACTGGTAGAAAAATAAAATGCTTAAGGACTGATAATGGAAATGAATTTTGTTCTGATGAGTTTGAAAGATACTGTAAAGACCATGGGATTAAAAGACATAAGACTACACCTTATACTCCATAGCAGAATGGAGTTGCAGAAAGGTTCAATAGGACAGTGATGGAGAGAGCACAAAGTATGCTGAGTAGTGCTGGCTTGGAGGAGAAGTTCTGGGCTGAGGTTGTATCTACTGCGTGTTACCTAATAAATCATTCTCCAAATTCTACTCTTGTTGAGAAAATACCTTTGGAAGCGTGGTCTGTTAAGAATCCCTCTTTAAGACATATTCATGTTTTTGGCTGTGAGGCATATGCTTATGTGCCGGATGTGAAAATATCTAAATTGGAGAACAAGGCTGTCAAATGTATTTTTATTGGCTATAGTGCTGTCATAAAAGGATACAAGCTTTGGAATCCTGATATAGAGAAGGTTGTATACAACAGAAGTGTAATCTTTCGTGAGTTGAAACCTTCCACTTTGGATATGCAGTCAGAGATAAAGTCAGAAAATAATAAGGATATAGCTTTAATTCCTCCTACACCAGAGAAAGAGGAATTGAAAATTCAAAATGTACTCGAAACTGAGGAGAGCTCAAGTAGTTCTGATAGTTCTGAAGAAGAAGAAGAACTTCAGCCTCAGCCTCAGCAAGTGAGGAGGTCAACTCACGAAAGAAAGCAACCTCATAGGTATGGGTTCTCTTTGATTGATTCTACTTGTGCCTATGCTTTGATTTCTAGCACTGATGAGCCTAGGACTGTAAAAGAGGCATTTAAAATGTTTGATTCAGACTCTTGGTTGGAATCCATGAATGAAGAGATGGCATCATTAGAAAAGAATGAAAATTGGAGTTTAGTGCCCTTGCCTAAAGGCAAAAAAGTTTTTGGCTGCAAATGGGTATTTAAAAAGAAGATTGGTCTGGATGGCAATGTGGAAAAGTACAAGGCAAGATTGGTTGCAAAGGGTTATTCCCAGGTAGAGGGAATTGATTATGGGGAAATTTTTTCTTCTGTAGCTAAGCTGACATCTATCAGATTTCTTTTGTCACTTGCAGCAGCGTATGACTTAGAGGTCGAACAGATGGATGTGAAGACAACATTTCTTCATGGTGATCTTGAAGAAGAAATCTATATCTCCTAGCTTGAGCACTTTGTTGAAAAAGGTAAAGAGAAACTGGTTTGCAAATTAAAGAAGTCTTTGTATGGGTTAAAGCAGTCACCTATGTGGTACCAAAAATTTGATATTTTTGTATTGTCTTTGGGATTTGTGAGATCAAAGTCTAATCATTGTGTCTATTATAAAGCTGAAAGTGATCAAGTTCTTATTATTGCTCTCTATGTTGATGATATGTTGTTCATAGGCAATAGTAAGCTAATGATTTCTGATCTTAAGTCCCAGTTGTCTGCTAAGTTCGATATGAAAGATCTTGGTGCAGCAAGGTATATTATGGGGATGGAGATAACTAGTGACAGGGATAGTAGAAAACTTTGGCTTGGTCAGAGTAAGTATATCGAGACTGTTCTAGAGAGATTTTGCATGAATGATTGCAAGCAATTAGTTGTTCCAGTCTTACAAGGAACAAAGCTATCTGTTGAAGATTGTCCAAAATCTCCTACTGAGATGGAGGACATGACTAGTGTACCCTATGCTAGTGTAGTTGGCAGTCTCATGTATGCAATGGTCTATACAAGGCTAGACATTTCCCAAGCAGTGGGAGTTCTTAGTTGGTTTATGGCTAATCCTGGAAGAATACATTGGGATGTTGTGAAGAGAGTGTTTAGATATTTGAAGGGTACTTCAGATTTTGCTTTGTGTTACCATGGGAACTTGGTTGAATCATAGAGGACTCTCAACATTCATGGATATGTAGATTCTGATTGGGCAGGGGACATTAACAGTAGGAGGTCCACCAGTGGATACATTTTCATGTTAAATGGTGGTGCAGTGAATTGGATGAGTAAGCGGCAAGCTGTAGTCGCTTTGTCCACTACGAAAGCTGAATACATGGCAGCTACTCATGATTGTAAAGAAGCAGTTTGGTTAAAACTTTTGTGTTCTAACATTGGTTTTGATGCAGGGAAAATAACTATTTTTTGTGACAGTCAAAGTGCAATTTGTCTGGCAAAGAATCCTACTTTCCATGCTAGGACAAAACATATAGATGTACAGTACCACTTTGTACGAGATATGGTGGAAGATGGAAAGGTCAGTTTGGAAAAATTTGATACTCTGGAGAATGTTGCAGATGCATTGATGAAGCCAGTGAGCACAGACAAGTTCAGGTGGTGTGCCAATTCAATGGGCCTCAGTGCCCATGGTTTTTAGTAAGTTTTGTTGTGTTCTGGAGGTTCCTGTGTGATCTTCGTCAAGTGGGAGATTGTTGGAAATATGTGCCTCAATCCCACAGGATGAAACCTCTGAAAGGGCCAAGTCGGTGTGACATCTCTTGTTTTTGGCCGACTAGCAGCTTGAATCTTGTTGAACAGTATAGGTCGCTGTGACCTTGCAGGGGTCTCGTCAAACGCTTACATGTTGGAGTCATTGGGATAACCTTTGGCGGCTCAGTGAGAAGTCTTATTGAGTAATATGTCTCATCGACAGTATGTTACACGTTGGAGTCTATCGCTGTGACATTTCGTTCGGGATAACCTCTCACCGCCCGTGGAGACATCTGGCCAATAGGCCATTCAATCGGATAGCGGGGAGAGTCTTGGATGTTTGCTATGAGCTCTCAGCGATATAGTTTTCTCGCTGACAATGTGTTTTTGTTGAAGTCTTTAGGGGGAGTCTAAGGTGTTTGGTAAGAAGTCCTACTGATATGGAAGTCTTGTCGACTGCCATTTGGTGCTCGGTATGACTTGTGAGCATTCGGAGTAATGTCTCATTGAAAGGTATGTGTTGCCGATAGTAGTATGGCTCCAAAGTAACTTAAGAGATCTCAGTGAAACCTCCTGGCGACAGTTGAATGTCTTAGCGATAGATGGATACCGATGGAAATGCTAATGGCTCAGTATGTCTTAGGAGCTCGGTATAAGGTCTTGGCAAAAGCGATGAGTCTCGCCGACTGGTGGATACACTTTGGAATAACATGAAGTATTCTCTGTGATGTCTTGGCGATAGCAGAATGTCTTGCTGACCATTTGGTGTTCAATGTAACTTAAGGAGACTCAGTGTAACCTCTTGGCGAGCGGTAAGTCCTTCCGATAGCAATGTTGAATTCAATGCAACATTTGTAAGCTCGGTGGAACCTCTTGCCAATGGAAAACTCTTGGCGACATCGATATGAAGCTGTTGGCATCAGGGAGACATGGTCAGTGTCTCACCGACATGCCAACACAGATTGAAGCCGTTTGACTAAGTGAGACTTTCCTATGTGGCGTCTCGTGGACCAATAGGAGAAACTGAATCTAAACAGTTAGAAGATAGTTCGTTGTGGTAGTTCTGTGAGGAAGCTCGATAGACAAGGAACGACATCAATACATTCGGGAGTTGCAGATGCTCGATGGTTCGGTTAGTTCGATCAACAGTTGTTGTAACAGTTCGAATTGTATCAGTGGATGAATTCTATTATGTGTAGACTGTAACTTGAAGGTTCTTGTACAAGATTGTTCATGGTAAATGCTGTTGTAAATAGACATCAGAAAGATAAGTCTAAAACTTGTATGTAATCCTTATTACTGTAATACAAAGTGACTTCTCTTGGTGTGGTGGGTTTTTCTCCCGTAAGGGTTTTCCCACGTATATTTGGTGTTCATCTGTGTTTGTCTAATTCTCTGTTTCTGATATTTATTTCAAAGTGCATCTTAATTGAACTATAATTGAAAAATTAAAAGTATATATGTATTCTTCCCTGAGGTATTCACGTTAGGAGAGTTGTTTCCGCATCTAGCTTTCCTTACAGGAAAGCGGGACCTAGATAAAGCCCATCCCGAAACAAAACACAAAACAAGACAAAACAAAAGACAAAGAAATGAGAGTGGGATCAGAACGAAATTCATACTCAGAGATTTTGCAAAGTTCCAAGTCCATTTTTCATCATGGTTCCACTTTCGCAAACGGAAAAAGAAAAGACAAAGGGGGAAGAAAACAAAGGAAACACAAGGGAGAAAAAAAACACAAGAGCACAAGACAGACAAGACAACAAAGAAAATGACAAGACAAGAGATGGGGCCAGGACCAAAACAAAAAATAGACTAGGAACTTTGCAAAAGTTCTAAGTCCAGTTTCGGTCTGCATTCCTAACCCGAAAAAATAAAAGGAACAAGGTCTTAGGAAGAAAAAGAACAACTCCTAAGACACGAAAAAAAACACCAAGGGAAAACAAACACAAGGGGGACCCATTTTGACCAAAAACAAAATGGGGTGGTTATGCAAGGCATAACATGTCTATGATCTCATTCTCTTGTGCCATAATATCTTCCCAAGGGGGATGAGGAGAAGGACAAACAAGACCTTCCCGATTCTTAATGATTGCATCTTCGTTCACCAAGATACCTTCGTCACAAATAGGAGAGGAATCAAGAGAAGAACAACTATGATCATCATGGTTATCTATGCTTGTATCATATTCTATCACATCATTCCCATAAATAGGAGAGATAGGAGGGGTTGTAGATTTAAGGCAAGCGTCAACATTTTCACTTTCTTGCACTAAGAGAATCTCATATCTAGGAAATGTATTGAATGAATGACTAACATGCTTATTGATGAAATTTTTCTTTGCAAACCTGGAAAAGGCAAATACTAACATTTATGAAAAGTAATCTATACAAACTTAATGACCTAGAATGAAATGTGTAAATGCAATTTTTAGATTCCAAACAAGGTAATTTGCTGATTACACTATGCAACAATCTAAAAATGAAGTGTTGTAAATATAAATTTGAAATTAAGCAATGCAATAAATTAACTAAATTACGCTAGATCTAATGAAATGAATGAAACCGAAGATCAACAAACTAAAACAGATATTTGATGATAGCAAAAAAAGCACAAAAATAATGTTTTTAATACTGTAAAAGGTAGTTTTAGATCTAATATGGGACAAAATCTCCCAGAGGGGCGTATGAGTCCTAGTTAGGGTTTTTGGAGGGTTCAAACAGTGAAAAAAACACATCACAAAAATCCTAGAAATCTAGGAAGAACACCTGTATAGGGACTAAATCGCCTAGGTGGGTGAATGAGTCCCAATTATGGTTTTTGCACCAAATTCAACAAATTCTGAGTGAATTTTAAGGTTTTTGGTTTGTATGTTGTCTAGACTGTGTGCAATTACATATTTCAAATGAAATTCAATGATGCAAGATGCAAAAATGCAACCTATATGCACTTTTCACTAATGTAAGATTTAGAAGCCCTAAATGCAAATAAACTAATGTAAGACCTAATGCAAAGCTAATGTAAGCTAAATCTAGGGATTTAATGCACTCAAAATAAAAAATAAAAGGTTTGAAGGTCAGGTTCACCAAAATGAAACAATAAAATAGGGTGTGTGCTCCACCCATTAGGAGATGGAACACACAAAAAGGGGGCCCTATTTTACTCTATTTCATTCAAGGAAACCCTAGAGATCTCAATAAAATGGTCCAAGTGAGAGAAGATATCTACTGTAAGGTCTCCTAGGGTGTGATTAAAGGACTAAAGGGGGTTCACCACTAAGCAAGTGATTAGAAAGAAAGAGATGAAAGTACTATGCAAATCTAACTAAATGACCTAGAAAATGAAACTTGAATTCAAATAACTAAAAAAAAAGATATAGAAAGGTAATTGGAAGAAAGATGTAGTCAAAAAAAGCTCTGAAACCTTGAAATTCTGACGTTTGAAGCTCACTAGGACTCATACGCTAGACTGGGCGATTTAGTCCCAGTCTAGGGTTTCTGGGTGGGAACTGAAATCTCTCAATGACTGATCTGGATCTTCTGAAAACTGGGAAAAGTGTTGTACTGGGACTCATACACCCAAGCTGGTGATTTAGTCCCAGCATTAGGGTTTGGTTGAAACTCAGGTATCCTCTAGTGGTCTATTGTAGTTTCTTTGCTTCCAGATCTTTGATCCTAAAAGCTTGAATTATGGCTTGTAGGTGACTTTCCATGAAGATGGAAATTTCTTGAAAACTATGAAAAATTTCTTCAATCTTGATATTTAGTCTTGAAAGGATCTTCAAGCTCCAAAACTCCTAGATTTGCAATCACATATGTAGAGAGAGAGAGAGAGAGAGAGAGAGAGAGAGAGAAATGTTGATTTGTTAATGAATGGGGTTTTCCTTGGTCAAACCCCGTTTTGGTACTCAAACCCTAATGAGAAATGAAACATGAATGAAATGAACATGAAACATAAGGTGAAACAATAGAAACTTGTTTGGAACCTTGTAGATCTACAAACAAGCATGAAGTGGCCTCAATGGATGTAGATCTTGATCATGATTCTTGATAAAATATAATGCCTTTGAATACTTGAATTGATCTTGAATAATACATCACAACATTAGCTCAAAACCACATGGATGATGCATCAAGCATTTGACATGATAATGGATCCTAATTGCTGCAACAAATGATGAAGAAATTTTCCCTTGAATGCCTTAGAAATGCTCTAGAATACTCTATACTACTCTTGTGAAGTCTTAGGATTCTTGACTCTTGATTGCTAGGTGAAATAATGATTTGAAACCTTGTTTATATAGGCATTCCATCTAATTTACCATTTATTAGATCCAAAATGCTGACATTCATAAAATTTGAATTCAAAACCCTATTTTCCTACTCAAAACCCTAAAAAGGGGGAAAATGGGACTCATACACCCAAGGTGGCATATAGGTTCCATTTGGGGGGGAATCATATGCCCAAGGTGGCGTATGGGTCCTGTTTGCAATCAGGATTGCACCCTCAGTGAAGCTAGGCTTGGCTATCTTGTTGCAACATGGAAACACTCTCTGATTTGTGGGTTAATCAATGAGTGAGAACGAATCTCCAGAGTGGGGTTCCCTCTAGCTAATCACTTAGCCTATGAAATTTTAGGGGAAAGGGGTAGGAGGAAAGCTAAAAAATGAAATCTACAACTTAAGATGATCAACTAGATATTCTAATATTTTGAAAAAACTTAACCCACAAAAACCTCTCTTAAAGCATTAGCTCTCACAATCCACCTTAGAACATTTAGCTCAATAGTGTTTTGCATAAATATTCATGAACCATTGAATACAATATGCAACCTGAACTATCTACAATTCTTGCCCACAACCTACAATAATAAGACAATAGAAGGATTCACCACTTTGAATCATAAACAATATCAGATTATCACTGTAAATACATGACAAGAAAAGGGAAAGGAAAACTATGCTATTTGTATTGAAATTGAAGGAGTGAGATATCAAAAAATGATTCGAAAGGCTTACAAAACTCTCAGCAATGCATATGAGAGCAAGAAACATAATTCTGAACCCTGAGAAATTCAAAATTTCTCAACTTATAGCCATCAAGTGACATCAATGATAGAAAAAGAAAAAATAGCTCCATTGCATCACCAAAAACAACTCTTCCTCATTTTCGAGCTTCTCAGAAAAGCCTAAAAAAAGAGGGCCTCAAATTGCTCCGAAAAGCACCAAAAGGATAGAAACTTTGCATCTCCCAAAGGTTGATCCAAAAAGTCCTCAAAATCAAGTGCAAACAGTTGGAAATTGAAAATAGAAACTTCAATTTGTCATCTCTTTTTCAAATCCGCCCAAGAACTCAACTCAGAAATAAAAGGTTTAATGGGGACTCAAGTGCACTGTTTAACTACATTTATATAACAACTAATCAAGCAATTTATAGAAACATTGCTTAATTAGTGTTTTACAGCTTTGCAGTTTCAGAAAACAAAAATAGAAACCCCCTTTTGTTACATCTGATTTTACAATTTATCTTCAAATATTCTGATTTTTGCATTTTGGATAGAAATCGGTATTTGCAAAAATCAAAATATTATACAAGGATTTGAATATTCTTGATTTTTTTATAAAAAATCTTAAATTTTTTTTTCCCCCATCACATATGGTGATTCAAAACTCCAAGGGAAAACCCTAAAATACTTAAGACTTAGGAATTTTTTTTGAAGGGCCTAAGGTCATTGTCTTGATTGCATTAAAATTTCTCCAAGGAAAAGTGGATGGGTATAAAATATTTCTAAGGCATGAAAAGGTCTACCCTAGAATGAAAGGGCCAAAGCACATATGATTTTCTCTAAAAATGAAAAAAAAGTTTAAGGCATATTTCGGCCTAGGCATGAACCACCCACAAGGCAAGGTATTTGTGACCTAACGCATTTGATTTTGAAAAGAATGTGATTAAAATCACATTCAAATTGATACATGGGGAAAACCCTAGCCACAAAACTACCTCCCAACACTCATTTTGGTTGTTATTCTTATCGGCCAAGCTGGGGAAAATAGGGCTCTGTTGGGCACCGCCATGGGAGATTAGGGTTTGGAGCCTTGGAGCTTGATTCTTCATCATTCTCAGTGCTACTCTTATCGATTCACCTCTGAATTTGATGGTAAGCATTTTTTGTTTGCATTTTGATGTATGTTTGGCTCCATTTGAAAAAGAAATTTGGTCCATAGGCCACAACCATGATTGGTTTTTAATGCATTCTTGTGTTTCCACTGTGTTGACATTACTTCCCCACTATTGGTGGCCACCATTGGAGGGTATGTTCAAGATTTTTGAAGGCTCTAGCCACGGGTTTGATGGTTGGTTCTCTCACCTACAACCATGGTAAGCTCTCTTTCTCCACTTTTAAAAGCATTTCCCTCTTAAATAAAAGCTTTATTCAAGCTTTTCTTACAAAAATCATGAAATTCTGTGGGATTTTTCTGAGTTAGGCCATTGTTCTGGCCGCGGCTTCACCATGCATATATCTTTGTTTCTATAGAAAATGATTTCTTTTCAGGCTTGACCCATGATGTAACAATGTATGCCACTTGTAAAGAAGACATAATCTAGAGAAAAATAAGCATTTTGTTTTTGTTTCAAGGGTTTGTAGACCCTTCATGGCTGCGGCCATTGACTTTGATTTCTCCATTTTTTTGAAAGCTCCACTTCTTATATAAGATCGAACCTTGGTTATTTCCTCTTGTAATTTTTCATTTTGTGACAAAACCTTAAGTGGGTATTCGAGCTTTTGAGGAAAAAATGCCTCTCCAGTCCGAAACTATTAGCTCCATTATTTACATTTTATGTTGGCACTTTCCACTGGTAACAAGCTCAAAGTATGTTAACTTGCTTTGTATTTGTGTTTGGAACACAATACCCTAAATGGGTATCACCATTTGTGAGAGAAAAATACTCTAAGGCCACGGCCATGAGAGTTCAGTTGGGATTTCTTGCATTGATTCATGTGCTTGAAATACCTTTATTACTGCATAATCAAGCTTTTAAATGGAAACCAATGTGGATTCTCTCTTGAAGGCTCAAATTGGGAATCTTACACTTTTCTTCATAATGAAACCCTGACTCACTGTAGCACAAGCTCACTGTTCTGAAAAGAGCAAAATGATTTCATTCTCCATTTAGATACATGTTACTGTAGCTCTATTTGTTTGTTCTCATGATGTACACACTGTTAGCAATCTTTGGCTTTCAATTTTCTTGAAGTGCATAGATGTAATGAAGCTCCACTTAATTGATGCTTTCCAGTTACTTATCAAAACATGCTTTCTATTCCATGTAATTTCAATTTACTATTTAGCATTATTTTGACAATGTCATTTGCACACTCTTGTCAAATGAAAACACACAAAAGCTCATTTGTTTCTTCAAATGGATTGTAAATGAATGATTCTATTTCACTTACTTGCCTTGCAAAGCTACACTTAGCCATCATGGTACACCTGTAGGCTACTTTTTTGTCCATTATCACACATTCTATGCACTTGAATGCTTCAGAAAATGCATTTCTAGCTTCACTTTTACCACAATTTTATGAAATAGTGCAATGAGATCCTCCTTTACATTTGTAGCACTAAAAGTACTGAAACAAGCTTAAGTTTTTGCAAAAATACCTTCATTAATGATGCGGCTTTATATTGCACTCAACTCAAACACTTAGTGCAGTGCATTTTAGTTCATCAGTGCTCCTTTTCCTTCACTTATTGACTTTCATGCTTTAATTGCAACCACTTGTCACTTAGTTTTTGATGGAGACAACCTTCTCTCTATACTCTTCATGTATTTTTATCTCCTAGGCAGGAAATGTTGACATGAAATTTTGATTTATGCATAGAAGATTTTGAAATACACACCATGATGAAGTTGTTCTGAAGCTCCTCAAATTGCTTCAGTTGCTATTGATGACTTGTAAACAAGGAATTATGTATGCCTGTTCACTATCTCATTCCATGATGATGCACTTGATGATAATTCACTTGAGCAATTGATCCTCTATGATCTTCAATTCGTTGCACTATCAGACTTGATTTTCCTAGATGATCACTTGCTTGAGCTCTTATGACATTTTGATGCACTCCTTCAGATGCATATCTCTCTTGAGAAATACTGAATTGTTTCTTTTTTGAAACCCCTCTATGGAATGTTGAGGGGCAGCATGTCGAGTCTGAACTCTTGTGGGAGCCCGTTTTACACCACATGTTTTAAAATATTCAAAACAGATCAACAACATGGATTTTTCTATACCTTCACAAGAAACAAACAGTGTTAGATTAAAACAATAAATACAATGTTTCGGTGTTTTTTCTCCTTGGTATTCTCTTGCACTCCTCTTTCTTTGCTCAGTTGATTCAATGCATCAAAAATAGTATTCTACATTATTGTTGATGGATCATGTAGGAGGGCTCATAGTTTGAGCTCTAAAAAAACTTTGTAATCACTTGTAGGTTCATTTGGAGCATGGAAGCAAGGAAGGATGCACAAATCTAAAGGCAACTTGAAGGCACAACCAAGCAATGACGATTATGTTCTCTCTTACATGCTCTTCTCTCCTTTTATCTTCAGTAGCGTAGAGTATTCTTTATCATCCATTGTTTCAGCTACTCCCACGACTTGTGTGGGACACTTGATTCTCTTTCTATCCCAATGAATACAAAACAACATTTATGCAATTTTTGTTCAATTATGTACTTTTATTTTTCAAACAACATATGGATCATTATGAATGAAAACTAAATACAAAAGAAAGCATTTCCTTTTCATTTCATGCAATATTATGCTGCAAATGATATATGGCAACTGAAACACATTGCACTTCTTAAGAACTTAACAACTCAAATATTTATAATGGTTAAAAAATCTACATAAATAACTGAAAATTTTCACCTTAAAATGAATTTAAGTAACTAGCTCTATCAATTTGAGCTATGGTGAAAATTTGATAACAGGTCCCACCATAGCTTTTTGGGCTAAGGAAATGTCAGGGGGTTAGAATATTAAGTGTATTTATTGACTATATCAGAATTTTAGTTGAAATAAGCCTTGGGATGCATAATAAAGGGTCTTAAGGGCCTATTAATGATGATGTGAAAGTCATAAATGTAAGAGGGCCTAAAACTT
Source organism: Sequoia sempervirens (assembly GCA_007258455.2). NCBI lineage: Eukaryota > Viridiplantae > Streptophyta > Pinopsida > Cupressales > Cupressaceae > Sequoia > Sequoia sempervirens. The sequence goes on along the minus strand of VDFB02000008.1, from coordinate 297,659,337 downwards.
AGTGTGAAGGTGTAAATAAATACACTTCACAATACTAAAGTAAGGCAAGATTGGGTCTATTTAGCTTAAAAGGGCCCCTAAACTTAATGTGAATGTGTAAAACACATTACAACACCACATCATGGCAACATTAGGTTCATATTAATGTTAATCATTCCCAAATTAAGTGTGAAAAAGGGATACTTTTTCCTACACCACACATTCATAATCATGTAACTGAAAACTACCAATCAAATTCACAATGCATTATCTAATCTAACAAATGAAATAAAAGTGGTTTAGTAGTACCTCAAGTGGTCCTTGCTTGAGTTGCTGCTTCCACATGATTTTTTCAAAATCACTTACTCAACAAATCATAATATCACGTCAATTCTCTTTATTGCACTCTAGACACAAAACTATTACACAAAATCTAACAAGAAATCTATTGAATATCTTTATTTAATAAAATACATTCTATATTCTCATAATAGTGCAGCTAAAACTAGTACTACTAATGATAGATCTCTTCCTTGACAGAGGATCCTACTACATAGGGTTTTTGAAGAGTCCCATTATTCATAAATTGAAAATAAATTATAAAAAATATCGACTCTTCCTCAATAATAGGAAGAGGATTGAGTTTTTAAATATAAAATAATAACTATTTAAAATAGGATAGAGAAATCAAACATGAATTCCATGTCCAACAAAATTAACTGCTTTTAACATAAACATGCTTAGTAGAACTGTTATGTCATAATTCAATCCTATTAAAATTAGGCTCCTTCTCCTAGATGTATTACTAGTAGGTAAGAGTGATATTAGGGACTCACAGACTAGTCTGTAAATGATCACCTTCATCTTCATCTGGAAGTGTCACACCCCAATCAGTTGAGTTCTTCTTTGCAATGATTTGCAGTCCTTATGTTGCTGGCTAGAAAAATCGTTCCTGTGGGTTGATAGTTGTCTTTGTTGTAAATTTTAGTCTTATTTACAAAGGCATTCTCATTATCAACAATCATAAATTAAACATAAAATCCTACTAAACTTCATAGACAATCATGAATTCATACATACACATATTAACATAATATGTTCCCATTCCAAATGATTAAACTACTTAAAAGTATATGAAGGGCATAAAAGGTCTTGGAAATGTCTTAAATCTTAGTAGAAAGAAATGATAAAACATATGAAACAATAATGGAAAAATAGCCAATTATAGAGCCCATCATCTCCCTTGTCATTTTTTAATTTTCATTTCACTTTTTTGTCCTCATTCTTCATGGAGAGTATTTTTTTTTCATCTCTCTTTTAGGGAGGACTTTTGTCCCACTGAGTTTTCTCCTTTTTGTTTGTTTGTGAGAGATTATACTTGTACATGGGTACCTAACATGGCCTAATAGATGGTACTTATCTTTACACAATTTGCAGAATAATCTATTCCCTAATTTGCACTTAATGTGGGGGGGGGGGTGTTGGTGTAAATAGGTATTTTACCTATCTAGTTCACTAGTAGGTCATATTCACATGTTAATTTTACTTAGGTCCTAGGAATATTTGTAGAAGTCTTAGGTGTCATGCGATCTTATCTTATCATGTCATTTGATTCTTGTTTCCAAGGGCATTTAATATTTGACGAGTTAGTTGTCTCATGACATAGGATTAAGACATGATATTTTCTAATCCTATGTCTCACCTTGGTTATATAACCAAGGGGTTCTAATTTTTAAACCATTCTAATTCCAATCCATTGCAATCTTGAGCATTGCATATTGATAACATTTGATCTAATATTATTTTGCATCCATTATTGCAAATACATGCTCTTTCTTTTCTCTCTTGTAGAAGGTTGTTTTTTGGTTTTATAGGTGACCCTAGAGGCTTGAGTCCTTGAGTGACTCTAACAAATCATAATGCTTAACTTGATAATATTAGAATAATAATATTAGTGTAATTATTTAGTTGCACCTTATTTTTTAAGTTGACTTAGGTAGATAGGATGAATGAGTACATATAATTTTCTTCCTTCATGCGATTTTATTTTTTCTTATCTTCTAATATTTGGAAAATTAATTAAAGTAATCCCTTTGTTTTTGGTTTCATGCCCTATCCTTATCCTCAACAAATTTAGAAACTACAAGGCTATATATTTTCTCTCTTTCATATCTTTGAATAATCAATTTCATATTAATTTCTCCATACTAATTTTTACACTATATGTATGTTTGCATGTAGCTTGTGTGATATTCTATATTCATCTATATTTATGCTTGTATTCAAATTTTTATTAAATCCTACAAATCACATATGCTATTAAAAATAGTGAAATTAAAAAACCATAGAGTTCAAACATATAAAATCCAAATATATGTACCCAAAATACATAGTCCAAACAACCTGATGGAAATTCAAAACACCATTAAAAAGTATGATATTAGTATCAAAATTTAAATTGAGCAATATAATGGGACACATACACCTAGGGCCTTACACATGTATCTTACACATGTATCTTTGAAGAATCTTTAAGGTATTTCTTATGAAATTGATCATCCAACTTCACTAGATGACAAAGATAACCTTGTAGAGGATAAAATAATGATCACCTAAGTCCAAAAACAGTATCCAACTTCCTACACATAGTCATAGAAACATTATTATACCTCTTACAATGTTATATATTCTTCTTACACATCTTATAATATTATAAAATATTATGCATTCCCTTCCACTTCATTCAAAGTGTCTAATGATGATTACAATCCTTCCTACCATATTATGACCCTCACAAGCAATATATTGAAGTGTCTAGAAAAATATTTTCACTGCACATATGCCTCCAAATCTTATATGGGTATCTTATTTTACCTATTCCATGATATGTAAAGAAACATATACGATAATATTTATAATAATATGATCATACCTGGATTACCATATTTTTCAAATAAGAATTTCAAGGTAAATAGAACACCTAATCCTAAAAAATGATGTCGTGTCTTTGATTATTGATTAAAGGATAGTAACATGCTAATTGAGACTAGTATTTTATACTTATGCAAAATATTTGTTAAATTAATCTCTCTTCTAAGATCTTAATTTGAAGGAGAATTTAACTTGATTGGATTTTCGTCAATCTCATTGTTCATCCCTTTTGCATTGATTTTTTCCAAGAGGCCCTATAGTCAATCTTGATAGATCCTCCATCCACATTTTCTCATATATTTGATCCTTATCTACAATAATGCACAATGATTCCATTAATTATAAAATATATCCTTCATTCCACCATTGTGATTTACACCAATCATTGAGGTCATGCCTTGGGTAAAATCAAACTTCCTATTTGTTGAAAGAGGTAGTTGGAGGTTACTTTATTCTTTTACAATGTCTTCCTCATCTCTGACTTAGCACAATTAGTCTCCATTTTTAGAATGTATTGCTAATATAAGAAGTAACATTTATAGCCATAATTTTAACCTATTTTTTTAAATATAACTAAAAATTAACCAAGGTTTGTTTTAGTGTTGAAAATTCCTAATATGTTTAAATTTACAGTCTCTAAGGAAATTTTTAGAGATTGGATGTAAAAGGAAATGGATAACATTATGTGTAATTTTTAGGGCGGGCACTAAAATATTAGACAAAAGACATCATGTGCTTTCTCTCTTTCTCTAGATACATTAATATAAAGAAATAATGAAGTCTATAGGAATACAAATTTCATATCCCTAAAGATAGATTAGCTAATGTATGGATATATACAATAATAATACAATACACTAAAGTATTAATTAACTTAGTAAACAAGCCTTAAATCAATGTGTTATGACTGAATAATGCTTTTCCTTCTCATTTGCTACCTAAAGCATTAGGTTTCATTGGTGTTGTTTCCTTTGGTACTATAGTAAATTTTTAATTGTAGATTGTACATGCCCAACATATATAATGCTAAAAATTATGGATGAATAAGTGCTATTTAAGAGATAGTAAGGCAACCTATTTCAAAATTGTTAGAAAATAAAATGAGAAGAAATATATTATATAAATAAAGGAATATCAACATATGTAACGGGTGAAAGAGGCTTTTTCAACATTTTTAAATAATTATATAATATTTTTTTGAAAAACAAGTTAACAACAAAAAAAATTATATTTAAATGTTAGTTTTTATAACTTCAACTAGATTCAAGATACTTTTTTAATATCTAAGATCTATCAATAGTGATGATCAAATCTCCCTCTATCTTGTTCTACTAATCAGGATAGGTATAAGTACTATATAGATAGATGGTTTATATCACACAATCAATTGAATCTATATCTACTGTACAAGGAATACTTAGTCTTTAACAACCTTAGTTATTATTGCCATATTATTAACTTTTTGTTACCATAATTCTCTAACCTAGATATTATTTATAGTTTTTTTGTTTTTTTTGTTTTTGTTTTTATATATAGTTTATATAGTTAATCACAGTGCCAAGATATTCTATACTTCTCTAAGCTTAAAAAATAAGACAGGTTGTTATAACTCTTAACATATATGGAACATCATTCTTGTTACTCTTAAAGACCCCACATTGTACTACAATTTAGTGCAAATAATAGGGCTAAGTAATTGACATAATATAATTAGGATGGTATCATTTATAACTTTAACTTTAAAATAAATAGTAACTTCAAATTGTTTTTTCACAATACGATAAAAAATGATGAATATGCCTAGATCCAATGCTCAAGGAAATTTGATTAATCTTTGTTGATCCTCAATTTAAATCACAAGATGCAACAAGCATACTTCAAGTTTAGTATCATAATTCATTGATTAGTGTTACATATTTTTATTACTATCTTGACCTAAAATAGAACTTTGTACTATGTCTAAGGTAACATTTCATAGGTCAATATAAATTATAAATTTTAGCAACATCTATCAATGCATGAACAAAATAATAATTCTTTATTAAATTTATTTATTAGCTCTTATTACAATTTTTTTTAATAGTAACAAGAACACAAACCATCATTTTTATACATTGAACATTCTTGCTTAGTCAGGACTTAACATATAGTACTATAAAAATAATAAAAAGAACTACTCCATCAATAGGAAAGGAACTAACACTAACATGCCTTATAGATCATCCAAAATAAAAATTTCTATTAATCATTCTTTTCATATCAGTGACCTTATATTGTTGAGTTTGATTTTGAATGACTATGACAATAAAGAATACAATAAAAATGAAGTTAATTAAATTTAATTGACTGTGTTAAAATTTATCTGCCATGGCCTATTAATTTGACTATGATAAGGTAATTACTACTAACCTAGACTTCCTTAACCAATGACACTTTCTATTGAGAGATCTTTGTACCTTGTGTAACTTCTAAATGCTTAATATTGATCTAAGGTTTTATTTCTCTTATTTTCATTGATAAACCATCTATCTAGTTAAATGAGATGAAAATATTAGGAGAAAATGTACCCGTTTAAGTTACTATAGCTTCATAAATTGTCACCCTTGACAATTTCACACTATGTTTTGCTCCCCCTTAAGTTATTGGACCTAATTGAACACCTAATTTCCTAAATTATGCATTCCAAGGCCCATTTAAATAATTATCAACAAATTTGAAGTAAAAAACAAATAAATTCATTTAATAATTTTCCCCCAACACCTTTTAATTTTTGGAAAATAGGGCTAGGACACTGATGCCTAGAGCGTCCATGTTCTCCTATTTTGACTCCAAATTCAAGTATGTTGAAGATGGCCTTTTATCATTTGAATTTAAAATGTCCAATGTCAGCTATCGAGATTTAATTTGGGGGAAATTAGAATAATTACATATAAATTCCTAGTTATTGCATCATTTCAAAGATAACAAGAAAGATCTAGCAAGAACTATTGTCAAGCCCATTATCAAGCAAGTCAAGAGCAACATTTCAGTGATTTATTGTAGCAATTCAAGATCCAAGCATCATGTCAAAGTGTATGTGAGTTATTAATGTTTATGTGATCGTATTGTTTGTGAAGAATAACCCTTGTAGGTCTCCAAGCAAATCAAGCAAGCAACATTCAATCCTTGAGGATATTTGCATGAATTTAGTCCTTTAGGGAAGCCATTGGAGGGTGGTGAGTTGCAAAAATTTGTTGATTCATCATTCCTTTTTATCATTAGCCCTATCCCTCAAAAGGATAGGTTTTCTATCATTGAAATTTCCATTATGGAATTGGAAACACTAACACGAGGTTTGACTAAGGCAAGCCCCTAAATGAAACAACCATTCCTCTCTCTTTGAATGTGTAGGTTTTAGGTCTGAAAAGGATTAGAAGAATATCGAAGATTGATTTCATTGTTGCAATCAAACCCTACACCTTGAAAACTCATAGAAACTCAATTATTTTAGAATTCGATAGTGATTTGACAGTGTGACAAGTGGAGATCAAAATCTCTGATTTGGCACCCAAGGACTATGAAATCATATCTAAATTTCCCCTACAAGGTCACTAACGCCTTAAGCGACTTAGTCCAAAATTCTCAGCTCCAATTTTATATCACAGGTACATAGTGTCTTGCTCAGTCCATTTCTGCAATCTATTTTTGTTTGTTACTTTCCAAATCTACCGTTTTTACATTAGAATAGTCATTTGCATCATTAGGCTTGTTGAATAATTGCATTTCACCCTTAAGTCCATTTCAAATTTAGTCAAGGGCAAGTTGACTCACCTTTTGGGTTGTTAGTCAGTCCTATATCTTGTCCAAATCCACCAAACCCCCATCCACAATCATATCATCCCCCTACTTTAATGAAATGAGGAAAAGGTGCCTAAACCCTAGGGTCAAATCCTAGAGTTCCTCTTTTTCTTCATTTCATTTTTGTGAACTCGACATGTTAACATTATATACCTTTTGAAATATGAAGTAATTCATCTTAGATCTAGGTTTTGCATTGTTCACTTAGGCATTCATTTTTGCACCATAAAAGGCATAAAAATTTAAAATTTTGCATATCATATTGCATTATAGGCTGCAATAGGGTTAATTTTAGTCATTTTAGGTCAGATCTACATCTCAATTGCATCTACAAATCTACATTAGGTCATTTAAAATTTGAAAACAAACTTGAAAGTGTTCATTGCATGCGTTTAGATATCTTGTACATAGCTCAAAAAGTGGAAAATCACATTATTTTGTTTCAAAAAGGCATTAACATTATCATTTTCAGATTTTGGCATATAGAATCAGTTAATTATTGCATCTTAGATCTAGAAATTATATTCATAATTGTCATTTATTGTTCAAGCATTTTCAACATTGTTGCACACTTGCTTTTTGAGTTACATTGTCATAAATTACGTAAATTTTGGAAAAACATTCACTGTTAGACCTGTTTGCACACAAAGACATAAGCCTTAAACAATAACATAAATAGTCAAACTTTGAATTTTGCAAAACCCTATATAGGACATAGTCACTTTGGGCGACCTAGTCCTGCTATTTTTGGCTCAAATTTTCCTCAAATCCCTATCTCTATGTTCTTTGTCTGCTTTTTCTTTTTGATATTTTCTTCTTTAAGTGTTTTATTGTGACTATTTGACAATTTAGTGTTTATAGTGGGCACACTTAGTATTTTGAAACTTGCATGAGCTTCACGATTTGGTGTCCTATTACCAATACTTCGGTGAGACGTAGTTCTAGAATTAGGAAATTTCACAGTGTTGTTACATCCACTGTGGATCATGAGTCTTCCAACACTTTCATGCAAAGTATTGTCAATACCTAGCCCATTTTGGACTCCATCCCTAATCCTACAACACCAATGCCAAATTCACAACTATTTTTTTTTAGATGTTGAGACTATTGTTTCCCGTGTTCTTGAAGACAAATTGAAACAACTGGATAAATATTTAGAGGGAATCCAAGACTACTTGAGCACCAAATCTTTGGCTAGCCTAAGAATGAAATAGAGGATTTTTTTTGAAAAATAAATAAATAATTTTTTATTTATTTTCAAAATAATGAATAATTTTTTAAATTAAATAATTTAATTAATTATAGAGGAAAGTTTATGTTAACATAATTAAATAAATAATAATATTTATTTAGTCATAGATGAGATTGAATTAGAGATTAAAAAATTAAATAATAATTATTTAATCAACAAAATGATGAAAAAGAAAGAAATTAGGATAATTAAATAATTAACACTATTTAATTATAAAAGTGTGAAGAAGAATAGAAATTGGTTTAGAAAAAAAAAGGGGTCAGATAGGATTAGGGTTAGATGGAATTAGGATTAGATGGGATTAGGGTTAGACAAATAAGTAGTCAAAAAATGGGACTACAGGCCAAGGAAAATTTTGAGTGTTAACATTTTCCCCCTCTTTGAGACAATGTTTGAAGTAACATTGTTTCAAAGAAAAATCAAGAAAAAATTTGACCAAGCCTTGCCCCAATGTGCCCCAACAGAAGTGGGATTATGATGTCCCCTCGAGAAATTTGGCGATAAAATCCAAAACTTGAGCCAAATTTTTTGATTAGCCAATTGAATGTGTTTGGATAGAAGAAATACTAGCTAGAGAAAAGGTTAGTAAGAAGTGAAGAATTATGGTTAGTGAGAAGGGAGGAATAGTTAATAAGATGAATAGATTGAGGAAAAGATTGATGAATAAGTCATATTGAGCCTTGATAAGTGCACATATATCATCATTGAGCATTTTTATTTTGCAAATGGATGATAGACACTAAGGTATAAAAAGACCAAGGTACAAAATGTGATACCTTTTCATAAACATATACATTGTAGAAAAGGAATTCCCTGACTCTGAATAGGAATATTTATACCCAAGTCATAATTTTAAGACAAACCACAAACATAAATCAAAGAAAAAAATGTCATGATCCATCCTCTCTTCTCTAATAACTTTTTGATATCCTTGAGTAGTATAGGAACATGACAAAAGATGAATCATAGAAAAGATAAGACTCATTAGACCAAACGAGTCAACAACCATTAAGATATTCTTAATAAAGACAAAGAATGATATAAATAGTGTCTAGTTCCAAGAATGAAGCACCTTGTATAAGATGCTTGGTCTGGTTTCAAGGAATGCGACAACCTATATAAGACAAAAGACAAATGATGAAGATCAATGATGAAGATAGGAAATTGATTGTTTAGACTTGAAGGATATTTTGATAGTTTGTTTGTTATTCCATGATTTTTTAAGCTCAATGTTTCTTTGGATGTTCTATTTGTGTCTAGCCAAAATCTTAGTCTTAACAAGGGATAGTTTATTGCGGAAGATGTATAATTTTGTGTGATAGGATTTATTATGGATTGGTATGGAACATTTATTAAGAAAGGCATATTTTGTTATGGATGATATACTATAAGGACCATGATGAATACTTTTGAAAGATACACACAAGAAAGCAATCAAGCATGCACAAGGATACAAAGAAAAACATAATCTTGCTCCTAGTCAAGCTTAAAACCAATGGATTGGTGATGATGACGATATTTATAAGATTGTTGATATGGGAAGGATACATCCTGAAAATGATGTGAAGATTGGGAAAGACATATCCTGATGATGATAGTGTGACTAAGGGATCAAGGTTTGCAACAAGGATGGGAACAAAACCAAGGAATGTTTTGGATAATGTGCTAGATTGCGTAGCGAGATTGTATGGATTAGGATTATTGCATTGGAAATGACTAACCTTAGGATTGGATCAGATTATGGAGGGTGTTGCATAGAAAGTTTCCATTGCACCAAGGATCAACCTGTTAATGCTCGATACAATTGTAAGAGTTAATGAATCCATGAGAGGCAGTTAAGCCATTTCACGAACCTGAGCACTGCACTGCACAACACAAGGATACCAAGGGTGCACACCTTGCAACAATCTTCCCAATGCAAGCGAGGGGTTCAAACCCATGACCTAGGACTTGATACCAATTATTGCACAGATAGTTGTCATTGTACCAAAAGAATGACCTATCAATTCCCAATACAACCATTGGAGTTAAGGAGTTCATGACAGGCAGTTAAGCTATGTCACAAACCCGAGCATTGTGTTGCACAACACAAGGAGACTAATGGTGCACACCTTGCAACAAAGGGATGTTCGATAAGTGGATTATAAGCTTAGAACTAATGACAAGGGAAAACCAAGTCTTGTGATAGGGGTAAAAGGATAATGGATTTCTTTGGTAGAGGATAAGAGACATGAGGCTTATTGGATGGAGGATTTAGTATATGATCTCCAAGGACTATGCACATAGGAATAAAATGTTTTCTTCGAGATACGGGTTTGGATAATGTTATGTAGGAGATGACATGTTATTTTATGGATAACATACAAAAGATTGACATCTCAAGAGTTTTCAAAAGAATGATTTATGTTTGTGCTCCAGTCTTTATTAAGATCAAGGTAAGTAGGGAAGATTGGCGAAAAGGATAAGGATTGGATAGATGGCTGAAAATATCATGACATGGATATGAAAGATGAGACAACTTTCCCCCAAGTGTAATGGTCCACATAGATAATTAATCTTACTCGTGATGCCTATTTTCTAGGTTTTCATCATGGTAATTATCAAAATTGCCATCGAAGTGGTTTTCACTATTGGACAAACTTTTCTCTTTACTATTTTTTTATTTTTTTTCAATTTTTCAATTTTTTTGATATTTTGATGTCACAAACTTGATGCCTATTTTCCAGGTTTTCATCAAGGTGACAATTTTTTGCTTTTTTGTATTTTTTTGAATTTTTGATATTTTTGGATGGCCTTGATGCTTTAGATGATCATCGATTGTTATGAATCCTTTGATGGTGTTGATGTAGAGGCTGGTACCATGATATGCCAATAGCGACCTCTATGGAGGAGTATCCTTGTCAAGAACATGGTGTATGCATACAACTGATGTATGTGATTGTGATCCTTTTTGATACTAGGGTTGGCTTTATCAGAATATGCACATCGTGATAGAGTTCCATGAGGGTCCTTATGATAAAGAGTTGTCAAGATGTAGTGGATTTGTGAAGTAGGATTTTTAGACTTTAGGCATGATGTAGGATTATGACAGATGATGGTAGATGTGGATGGATTCTTTGGAAGTTTGTATGTAGGAATTTTTATTTTCCAAACTTGAGATGGTGGATGATGGAGTTTGGAATTTTTATTGGGATAGTGTTTGGAACTGTTGAAATTCATGCCACCCTTTGATGTCCCATCATTGATAACCGATCTAGGAGATTCCCCATGGGCCATCTTACATGTTTTTTCCTTGAGGTCCCTAAAATTGGCTAAGTCCCAGGTTTTTCAAGTTTTCGAACTTTCACTTACCTGCTTACTTGAATGCGTTCTCCATCACTCTAGCTGCTTTTTTTCTTTCCTTTTTCCTCTAAGATTTTGGGTGTTGGCCATTGGACTTCCCCTTTAACTTAGTCCGTTACTTCATTAAACCGCTGCCCAACGGTCCAAGGTCCAATCCCCGAGGGTTCGATGTTATCACCCGTCGGTCTTTTTCTTCAAATTTCTCCTTCAATTTTTCTTCTCACTGATTCCTTGATTCCAAAATTTGGCTAAGTGTCAGGTTTTCGCATATCAGCCTTCAACCTTCTCCTTTACCTCATACCTTCCTTCGGTAAGAGGTAACCCATCTCCTCGATCCCCGATGCTCATTCAAAGAAGGTTCTTTTTGGTGGTTACAATTTCCTTCTTCCTTTGGTATGTGGTAAGCTATGGGCCTAATGCTTGATCTCTGACAGCCTGAGGCCTAATCTTTAAAGGCTCCTCATCAAAGAGAAAGATGAATATCAGAGTGAGCTATTTTGTGGTCCCTTCAACATTTTGATGGAAGGAAAGATCTCTTCATCGGAGGGAATGAAGGATATCAGCAAGACCTTGATGCTTGTCCCTTCAACATTTCGACAATGCATTTTTGGGGTCTAAACCATTTATTTGATATGCTTCTAGGGTAAATTTTTTGGGCCCGATGCCCCGATGATCCATAGATTGGCATGTTTTTGTTCAACGATGGCATTAATGTGCAACTACCTCCTAGCCACCAAGCATGTTTTTTTAGGGTTTGAGGACAACATTTAATGCATTCTATTCCTTCTCCAGGTGATTTTGCAGGTGCCATGAAAAATATTCATGATAGGGTGGATGGCATGCAAATCTTGTCCTCTCCAAGCTCTTCTTGGCACGATTTTCATAGTAGGTATGGCAACCATGCTTATTCTGGGCACAATTTTTTTGGATAGATCTCATGCTTCTTTGATCAGATCTACTAACCCTAGTTGGGTTAGGGTTTGGTTAATGTTCATTTTAGTTATTCCTGAACTATAAAGGAAACACTTGTATATTTTTTGGAGGGTTCTTCTTTTGGGATCCTTTCATAGTTTTCTTTTACAAACATTATATCTTGCATTCTACCATTGTAAAGTCTAGCTTTTATGCCTCATATCAATAAAACCTTACTATTATCATAGGTGTTTCTTGCATGTTTGAGTAAAAATATCTTACCTTCATGTCTGAATGCTTGTTTTACCTGATTTGTTGATATTTTGTGCAATTTGAAGCAAAGAAGAAACACATTTCTATCTTGGTGCATCACCTTCCTTTCATTTCATGTTCTCCATCTATCCCTTTTCCTTTGTGATTTGTTAGATTAGGGTAGTAATAGGTTTCATGTGCTGGGTTAGACCAACACATTTGCACTTAGTTTAGAAGAGGAAGCCGACCTTCTCCAGAGATTCAACCTCATTCACGCAAGGTCCCACACCTTGAGGTTGTTTCCATTGTGTCATTAGAACACTAAAATCTTGTTCAGTAGGTTGCAGTTTTATGTGACAATAGGAACCAACACTTTTATATGCTTTACATGATGACCATTTTGAAGGGAGTGGACTTTTATTATACATGGAAAACCTCTTTTATTGTGGCTCCACATTTTGATTGAATGTTAGATTTGGACTCTTTGTTACATTGGTGATTGTCGTTGCACCAGAAGATTGACCTGTCAATGCTCGATACAATCGCTAGATTTATACAAGATCCACAAGAGGCAGTTAAGCCATACACAAACCCAAGCACCATGCTGCACAAGGAGACCAAGGGACATACCATCTTGCAACACTCTTTTCTTTACTTGATCCATTTTTCTTTAGGATCCATTTTAAGTTCATTTGTCTACTTGGATTTTTGTTTGATTGAATGGCCTTTGACACTTTATTTTGACTTTGTATTTGTAAGATTTTTCTTTTTGTTGGGTTCAATTGGTAGGTTTAATGAACTTGGAATGATGGTTTATGGTGTGGATGGAAGGAGTATTGGAAACAACCTTATGGTAAGGAATACTCATGGCCCCCATCTTGATGTGTGTATTATATAAAGTTTCCCCCAATATCGTGGAGGTATCACTAACATCATTTGATTTGTTGATTGAAGAATAACTAAGACCTTGATGTTGAACATTTGGATAAAGCCGTGTTCATTCTAGAATTCCTTGTCATGTAGGCCTAATCCTCTTCCTTGATAATTCATGCTTTGAAATATTTTTACGATGGGGTATTTGTTGTTTTGGAAACAAGATGATAACCAATCATTGTGTAGCTAGAAATCATTAATAATTGTTATTTTCTCATTTGCATGAAATCCTACTTTGATAAAAGTATATGATCCTAATTGATAGGATATTGAAGCTTTCTCCTTCCTCATGCTTGTTTCTTCTTGATCGTTTGGTATGTGGATTTGATCCATAGTAGCTTTTGTAGATTTTGTTGCTTGATTTGATCCATATTATCTTCTTTATTTTCTTGTTTTATTTTATCCATGCCATTTGTTTGATTATCAATGTGTCCAAGGGAGGAAAGTGTCTCATATTGGGAAATGGAGGTGTTTGTAGTTTTGATAGGATTAGCTATAATCTTATGATCATGGATGGGATAAAGGTCAATGGAGGGATCATTTTGAATTTTTTGATCAATGGTAGGATCTTGATCAATGATAGATTCATTTTGGATGACATGACTAGAGATGGGATCTTGATCAAATATTAGATTAACTTGGACATCATGATCATCTAGATGAGATTCTTTGATAGACTCAAGGCTAGCATCGTGATTGAAGATTGGATTATCATGGACATTATAAATAGGATTTTGATCAAGACTCAAATTAACTTATATATCATGATGATGTTTAGGGACCTCTTGGGTAACTTGATCTTGGTTGGTGTTAGAATTTATTTCATCATGCTTTGGGATTTTATCTTGACATATATCTAATGGTTTAGGACTTTGGATAATGATAGGATTTTCTTCGATGGACTCAATATTTTGGCATGAAAATAATGGAGTTTTGATAGGAAGATCTTTTTTGAGATTGGTAGGTGATGGGGGGAATGATGGTGGAAGATGGTTTGATGGTGTATAATTAGCAATGGGATGGGATTGTCCAACTTTTTTTTCATGTTGAAGTTGAAAATTCCTTTTTATTCATCTTAGGAGATCATCAACAAATGTGCTTATCTTGGTGTAGAGAAGCCAAACTTGTCACCCCCAAAATTCTAGGTCACAGGAGAGTCCTAAGGAATGAACTACCCAAAACTACCTTAGATGGTTTAATAAGTTGGGAGAAAGGTTGAAAAGGAAGGGCAAGGAGCACATCACTTTCCTTCCAGTAAAGCTAGGTGTTTACAAAGTTAGAAGACTTGACTATACAGGTTTCGATCTGCTACCCAGACAAATCACTGTCTGAGCACAACAACGTGGGTATTAGACTCTAGCACAACACACTATAATCTAAGGGATGCATTGGCATCCTGTATGAACAAAGGTCCAAAAAACAAATAGAAAGCACTAAGAGCCTACTAACTATTTAATTGTTTATATTTTGAAATTTGACAGAAAGTATAGAAAATGCAAAAAATAGAATACTTGAAAGGAAACTATTCTAGAAACAAGAATGAAAAAAAGAGTAGGAAAAGGTACCGTGATTCCTATGACTCGATTATTTGATTAGCTCCACTTGAACGTTCCTACACACATAGAAACAATAAAAAATTTGGGCTGTATTTGAGTTCTGCCTCAATTAGACCCCCATTTTGGTGTTCCCACCTCCATGAATAGCCAAAATATCACAAGATATAGAAATTGATAAAGAAAGTAGAAAGGAAGTAGTACAACTAGATAGAAAGTAAAGAAAATTGAAATGCTATCCAATAATCAAGATGATGCAACCAAATAGAAAGATACAAAGTTACCTTCCCAACTAGGAGCTCTTAAGGCCAATAGAAGAAGGGATATAGTGACACTGCCACATAGAGAAGATGAGGCTCAACAATCCAATAGTGGAAATAGTGTTGCAACGAGAATACACTTTTGGAGCCTAGTGAGGAGCTTGCAACAAGAACAATGGTATAGAAGAAAGAGTGAAGTGAAAATGAGAGTGAAAAGTGTTAGAATGTGAGAGAGAGCATGAAATAATGAATGAGAGATAATGAATTAAGTTTTAATTGGAAAAATGGAGGCAAGAGGCCAATTTTCATTGGTCAAGGGAGGAAGAGGGTGTTGCCTTTCACAACTAATGGAAAACATAACGGTTGTGTAGATCCTAGGGGCAAGAATCCTGTCAAGATGGTAACATGGCATGTGGACGTCTACATGCTGCACACACATCCTTGACAAAAGTTCCTCCACTGACACAAAAAGATGCATCCATGTGGAAGGGGCAAGGTGGTGATGGTGGATTTTGCATCATCAAGTTTATATTTTCTAAGGTAGGGGTAAATTAATGGGGAATTTTCCTAGGGTAAAAAAAATTTTCCATTACATTTTCCCACTTTAGCAAGTATATGTGTCAGTGTAGATGTGAGGTAAAGTAGAAAGAGATTGAAGAGAATATACCTTAACTTTTGAGGAAGGAGACCTTTGATTTGGCACATCTGGACGTGAAGGAGGAAACTCTATAGGTTCTCGGTCCTGCTAGGAAACCTTGACGTGAAAGAGAGAAAGATGGCTCCATAGGTTCTCGGCTCTGCAAAGCTATAGAAAACAAAGGGATCTCCATAGGTTCTCAGTCATGCAAAGCAAGCTTAAATCTCATGAAAAACATGTTAGGCTATAGAAAAAACATATTAGGCAAAAAATCATAAGACACACAAGCTGACACAATCAAACACAACCTGATTGGATACACTGGTCAGGTAAGGCCACGACTGTTGCAAACTCTGTTATAGGACAACCATAAAAATGTGGGTCTATTTGGGCTGCCTCCAAGCTAGACTTGAGGATATATGATGTCAAACATAGCGAAATCGAATATTGGATACAAGGCACACAACTTCGCATAACACTAGAGAATGAAATTGAAGGAGAAGTTTTCAAAGGGGTTCCTTTGGGAACCCTTCAAGATACCAAGGGGTCTACTCAAAGGAAAACTTTGATTGAAAAAAATCACATTTTCCATGAATGATTTTGTCATCAAGGGGTCCTTTTGAAACATCCTTTCTTCAAGGAAGCCATTGGAAAGAATACTCCTTCTCAAAGGAAAGTTTTTAGATTCTTTTGTTTTAGAAAGAGTACTCCTTTTTCAAAGGAAATTTTTCAGATCCTTTCAAATACGAACCCTTTTCGAAATAAAATTTCATCTAGGAGTCTTGAGAGAATTTAATATTTTGGAAAATGATGAGTTTGAATAAGGGATTCTTTCATAAAGGAATTCATTTTAAAATTTTACACCCAAGAATCCTTTTCGAAGGAATCCACCAAAATTGAAAATCAAAACATCATTGTAGCCCCCCTTTAGGATGGTGTGTGCTATGTAGAGGAGCACATGGTATCCTAAGGAGAGAAAGGAGAGGAAGAGATGTCGTGGAATGCAACACATGACGAGATGTATTTCATAGTATGTTGTCACACACACATGAGGGACACCACATAATAATCACAACATCAAGAAGTAGATAGAGACAAAGAAATCAAGAGAGGTAGGGGGATATGAGAGTTTGGGGCCATATTTGTTCATAAATACAAATAGATATAATATGTTATATGATGAAAAATCATCGATCCCCAAAGTACTCAGATCAAGAAGAATAACACACAAAGAAAAAAAAATTGGGTCAACATGGAAGAGGGCCTAAATGCCCCCAATACTTTTCATCATCCCCAATTGTCGATTTTTTTTTTTACAACTGTAGTGTAGAAAAATGTATCCCTTTTACATTTTCACACTTAATTTGGAATTAATGTTAATTTGGACTTAATTGTGACTTATTTTTGGTGTTGTAAAGTGTACCCCTTTATACTTTCACACTTATTTAGGGATCCTTTAATTAATTGCACTAAATTTTACTTAATTGGCCCCTTAATTCATTTTACAAGCCTATTTAATTGTATTTTTCGAAGAGGAAACCTGACATTCATTAATGCCTTAACATAACACTCCTCATTGAGTAATGTGTGTCCTAGGTTAGGGACCTAGGACCTAAATTAAAATTATTTTTTTCATGGTATTTTAATGTTTTCAAATCTATATTTAGATGCCGGCTTGTGATATTTGAATTTTGGGAAATTGAGGATACCTATCTATAAATATAAGGTTATTTCAATAAGTTTCATCTAAGCAATCTAATATTTTGAAGTGAGCATTCCTATAGAAAATTTGATGATCAAGAGCATTTCAAGAGAAATTCAAGGCATTCAAAGATAAATTTATTGAAGATTTATTGCAACAATCAAGATCCAATTGTCATGTCAAAGTATTCTTGCATCATGCATGTTATTGGAGCTAGTATGGTGATGTAGGTTTCATGATCCATTCGAGCATTCAAAGCATTATTTCAAGCAAGATTAAAGGTTCAAGATCCACATCCATTGAAGCCATTTCATGCAAGTTGCAGATTTGCATTACAAGGTTTATGCAAGGGTTTGTTGAGTGTTAGCATATATTTGGTTATTCTTCATTCCCTTTTTCATGTTTTATTTCATTTCAAGGTTTGATTACCAAAATAGGGTTTGAATAAGGAAAACCCACATTCACCCAAAAACAAACATTTTTCCCCTCTCTTTGTGTGTTGCAAATTTACAGGTTGAAGAAAAGTTGAAGATCTCAAAAGTGCAAAATTGCAAAGTTGCATTTGTTGTCACCTTTGTTGTCATCTCACAGAAACTCAGATCCCAAATTTATTTTTGACTGTCCGACTATGAAACCTGGGAATATAGAAGTGCATACATAGGAGTAGAGGACCCATAAATAGATTTTGAAAAGCCCTACAAAGGACCCATTCGCCATAGGGTGAATGAGTCCTTAGACAACTTCTAAAAACATCATTTTATGAGAGGTACACAACATTTATCCCTTCCATATTTTCCAAAAACTTTGTTGGTTCCTTTAGTTTTATTTTTAATCTAGCTAAGTTATAGATTTCATTTTGGGTTTTATTTTCTATTTTTAATCTTTCTACCCAAAGTATTGTTTGACCTAGAACCCCGTCCTAACACAAAAAGGGAAATTGCAGGATTCATCAAATAATTCACTCACCTAAGGGTTGAAAGTGGATTTTAACTTGAGGGATCTCATTTCCTGAATGAAATAGAAGAATAGGTAGGTTCATTCACCCCATTTTCCATTTCTATTTATAGTAAGCTTGGTGAAATATCCCAAATTTAGTATACAACCCTACGTGTTTAAACCCTATGCCATTTTTCTATATTTCAACATATAGAAGTTCACAAAAAAATTTCCAAGCCTATAACCAAGCACCTATAGGGGTAGCAAGTTTCCTCTAGGTAGGATAATAAACATTAAAAAACAAGCATAGGGGAACACAAACACACAAACAATATAGTCTACAGATAAAGAAGAGGTACCACCATCCTCTTCATCGACCAACATATTGTCCTACTCCCAATATAAATCATTATAGGGGGAGGGAGGATGATCCTGCAAGGGTGAGATAGCGAGGGAAGTACCCTTTGAATATATTGCAACAAGGACAAAGGCATAAGGCCCCTCAAGGTCTTCTTCATTGAGATCTTGTGAGGTAAAGGTCATCAATTTTGCGAAGATTGAGGAGAAATCCAAGATATCATCCATTGAGTTAAACATGCACTTCACTAGAGTGCCATGTATTAATTGGGTGGGAGAGGAAGAAGGCATTCGATATCCACTTCCAACCTCATTAAGAGGGGCAGTGGAAAACTCAGGGGATGCAAGGGTCGCCTTCATCACAAGGCTGACACAAGCTAGAATAGAACTCAATTTCGAAGAAGGTGACCCATTCTTCCAACCTCCACTGGAGGTGAGGTCGTCCTCCAACTTAAGTTTTAGTGGAGGGTGCGAAATCCCCATAGAAGAAGGAGAAGGTGAGGAGGAAGAAGAAAATGCCACAATAGACACCATCACGGTGTTCGACATGTCTACGAGCTGGGAAATGGGAGGGATGTTTGAAAGGGACATCAAAAGAGGAGAATCCATGGAAGGATCGATGAAAAATTGCACCCTTTTGGGGTGAGTATCATCAAAAATTTTCGGGGGAGATGGGAGTAGAATAGAAGCTATTAGAATTGAAGCAGGGATACCAAGAGAAGACAAAGAAACATAAGAGGATACAAAAATGGGGGCCATTGGCTCCCCCTTCATCTTTTGCGAGGCTTTGTATTTAGTAGTGAGAGAATTTTTATGGTGCTTGCGCTTCTGCGCAAGCTGATTACATTAGCTATGAGTGCTAGAAGATGTGGCTTGAGAAGAGGTCAGAGGTTCTTGCTCAACCACATGAGTATCCTTTGTAACCATGTTCGGTAGAAGGGTAGGCTCCTAGGCAGGAGTAGGAGGAAGCACAGGGGTAGGAGGAACAACAGGAAGAGAAATAAGAACTAGCTATGGAGGTTGAGACATAGGAGCAGCCCCATGAGGAACTTTCCTCTTTCCATAGACAACAAGCCTAGGAACCATGGGAAAAACAAGAAGTTTAAAGACCTAACTCTTAAAGCTTTTCTCCATGCGAGCACCATCAGACTTCCCATGTGAGGCATGGGAGCAAGATTTGAAGAGGCCAGACTAGGACAAGGAGCACAAGTGGGAGAAGATGATATGAAAGAAGAAGAAGGCCCTTGAGCGTGAGAAAGCTTCTCCTTCCCCTTTTTCTTGGTGGAAGTAGTAGCTCGCTGCTGCACAATCATGGAAGAATTCATGGAGACTACATAGGGAGACACCAGATAACTAAGCTTTGACCTTGATCCCCCAGTCTTATAACTAATATAAGACTTATATAGAAAATATCCCCTAGAAGGGAGAGGTCCAACCACGGTAGGCCAAAAGTGATCTAGTGCAAAAGCCCCATGTGACACTAGTGGTTTATAACTGGTGTTGTGTACCACATGCACATAACCTTTATGAATGAATTCTAAACATTTATGAACCATGAAGGTGACACCATTCACAGAGAAAAGATAGGGGATACCTAGCCTAACTTAGAATAGATTAGACTCCAGAATGATAACAAAAGAAGTATCGATAGTCTTGGATCCTACCAAGACTAACAAAGAAATAGAGCCTAAAGGAGAAATTGAGAGTCCATCATGTGTATGGAGGGTGGTCTCCAATTCTTCGTACTTCTCCCTATGCCAACCATTTATGAAAAATGTCTCCTCTATTACCACATTAACCCGACTTGTTGAATCAACTAAAATACCTGTTAGAACATTTTCATTGATTTTGGTGGGGATGTATAAAGGGGAGAGTTCTTTATTGATAGGCTCATCATGCGAGGTAAATTTTATGTCAGGTGTAGCACTCATATTTTTGGGGGGAGGAGTACGTGTGAATAAAACCATATTTATGTACTCAAATGGGACTACTTCAAATGATGCAGAAGATTGAATTACCAAGTTTGCAGAATGAGATGGAAACAGATCAATGTAGATTTATAGTTCATTGTTAGCGTTTTCCATGTAGATTTATTGGAATTCTAATTCTTTCCATCAAGACATATAGTCTCATCATCGATTCAATCCTAGATCTCATGCCGTGGGTGCATGCACCGCTTGGTATCATGTCCATGTACTCAATGAAACTGGGAGAATTGGTGCTTGTCATACCAATTAGGATAGGGATCCATCAGAGGTCAAGGTTTTGACATTGTTGAAACTTTATCTTTTAACAAATTCTGTAAAACAATAGTATAGGACTTTGATAGCTTCGTGAGTGTCTGTTATGCCCCAAACCTTTATCTTTGGGTGAAGAGACAACATTCGCAACAACTTTGTTTTCACCATAAATTGACACTATAGATCAACTATCAGAATGTGAGCATGGGGATGAACCCAAAAACTATGCCACCATCTACTGGTATTTGCACAATGTGGCACACATGTGTGCAAAAGAAGGATATTTCATTAAGGAAAACTCCTCTTGCCATGATTTTTGTAAGTTGCTAATGAAAACCTTTTGTACATCCAAGTTAGGAAAAGGGTAGGGGATTTGAGAGAATAATGCTTGATATCGAGCATTAAAATTAGGCACCTTCTCCTGATCCCCTTGCTTATATCGGACAAGATCTGAAAAGGTCATCTTCGGTCTAGTATTAGCCTAGAACTATTGGAAGAACTGGTTTACGAGCTAAGCAAATGAGAAAATAGAGTTACCCGGTAAGGAACAATACCAATCAAGGGAAATGTCCTTAAGGGATCTTGGAAAGAGTTTAGCCATTAGAGCATTGTGGTGGAATAAATCAGTGCACATAGCATTGAATACTGAAATGTGCATCTAAGGGTCTCCACAACCACTATATTTTTTAAATGTAGGAATCTCCATCCCCTAGGGGATGAGAGTGTTTAAAATAGCAATAAAAAAAGGAGTATGGTGAAAGAAAGGTTGAAAGATAGGTTGAGAAGTAGCTTTGGATAGGATCACTAGTTAGTTTTGCATCTGACCCATGTTCTGCAACAAGGCATTTAAGATAGGGTCAGAAGATGAAACATGACTAGAGGAACCTCCACCAAAACCACCAAAGCCACCAACCCCCATTCTAGTAGAGACTCTGCCACCTGAACCAAAGTGGACTCCAAGATTGCCACTAGGAGCATCCTGGGTGGTAGAGATAAATCCCAAGGGTACCTTGTTTTCTTTAAAGGTGGGGGTCAGCTATAGACCAGAGGTGGTATCAATAGAAGGACCAATCTCAACCATGTACACAAATACCTTAGGCATCAAGAATTTTATCTATCTTTTAGTGGTCTCATAGCCTACATCTCAAATAGTGGATGATCTAGACTTATATGCTAGGACGTGAGTGTCCACAATTTTTGCAAGGCCTCAAAGAAATTCTACACCTCTCTGATCCGTATCTAATATAGCTCTCAATGTAGTAACAACCTTAGCTACTTTGGCCAAAGTTTTTTCTTTCTCCAAGAACTTCTTGAACTCCTCAAGTCTCATATCTAGGGAAAGAAGCTGAGTCCCAAGGATCTCAATAGCATCTTCTTCCTCCATAGATGAAGCAGAAGGAGAAGTAGGAGTAACAAGAATTCAAGGAGCTTCCCCAAAAGGACTAGAGAAATTTGTATTTGTTCTTGACATCACTTATTCAAGGGTTAGACTAGTAGTGACCTTCTTAGGATCCATCTCTATGTGTCGTAAGATTCTTCTAATAATGTGTCTGTAGGTTGTCGACTGAGTTGTAAAGCTCATAAATATTTACAACACACGAGTCTATAATGCATCTAGGATGCAAGAGAAGCATATTTGACACTAAGAAACAAAAACAAGAATTTCATATTGGGTTCATACAAAATGTAGAGAAGGGGGATTCATCACCATTGGAACTCTAGGTCATGGAGAGTCCCAAGGAACAAACTACCCTGAACTACCTCAAATAGTTTAACAAGTTGGAAGAAAGGCTAAAAAGGAAGGGAAAGAAGTACATTGCTTTCCTTCTTCTAAATCCAGGTGTTTATAGAGTCAGAAGAGTCAACTACAAAGGTTTCAATCTACTTCCTAGATAGCTCACTATTTAAGGATGGTAGCATGGGTCTCAGACTCCAGTGCAACATATTAGCATCTTAGGGATGCACTGGCATCCTGTACAGAGAAAGGTCCAAAAAAAAAAGGAAAAAACTAAGAGCTTACTAACTATCTAACTATTTATATTTTGAAATTTGACAGAAAGTATAAAAAATATGGAAAGCAAAATACTTGAAAGGAAACTATTCTAGAAACAAGGACGAAAATAGTAGGAAAAGGTATCATGCTTCCCACAACTCGATTATTTGATTAGATCCACTCAAACATGCCTACACACATAGAAACATGAAAAATATTGGGTTGTATTTGAGGTCTACCTCAATTAGACCCCCATTTTGGTGTTCCCACCTCCACGAACAACCAAAATTCCACAAGATATAAAAATTGATAAAGAAAGTAGAAAGGAAGTAGTACAACTAGATAGAAAGCAAAGACAACTGAAATGCTATCCAATAAGCATGATGATGCAACCAAATAGAAGGATACAAAGTTACCTTCCCAACTACAAGCTTTCAAGGCCAATAGATGAGGGGATATAGTGAAATTTCCATGTAGAGAAGATGAGGCTTGACAATCTAACAATGACAATAGTGTTGCAATGAGAATATTCTTTTGGAGCCAAGTGAGGATATTGCAACAAGAAGAAAAATGGTGTAGAAGCAAGAGTGAAGTGAGAATGAGAGAGTGAAGTGTTAGAATGCAAGAGAGAGCATGAAATAATGAATGAGATAATGAATTGAGTTTGAACTGGAAAAATGGAGGCAAGAGGCCAATTTTCATCAATCAAGGGAGGTAGAGGACGTTACCTTTCATAACCAATGGAAAATGTAACGGTTCTACGGATTCCAAGGGTAGGAATCCTGTCAAGACGATAGCGTGGCATGTAGATGTCCATGTGGCACATGTGCATCCCTAACAAAAATTGGACTCCACTGACACAAAAAGACACAACCAGGTAGAAGGGACAAGGTAGTGGTAGTGGATTTTGTATCATCGGGTTTATATTTTCTAAGGTAGGGGTAAATAAACGGGGAATTTTCCTAGGGTGAAAATTATTTCCATTACACTTGGATAGATTCATGGATTGGGATGGAGTGGATTACTTGACTTTATTTTGAGGAAAATACTTTGCTAGTAGTCCTCAGAGATCATGACTAGATGTGCTTTTATTGGATGGATTTGTGGATTGGGATGCAATGGATTGTAATGGATTAGGGGATGAGGGATTGTGAGAGGAGGTGGAGGCTATACTAATGGGGATTTGTGATATGGTTTGGTGTTGTGGAAGGCTTTGGATGGAAGATTGGTTTCCCTTGTCATGGTTAGAATAAGGATGACTAGTGGATGTTTGTTGGGGATAAATGGTATGGATTATGTTAACTGATTCTTGATATTGAGGATATATACATCATGGATAATTAGGGCTCATAGGTTGTTGATATAAGGGGTATATGGATGGTTGACTAGGGGTTGTGGGTGATTAGTATGAAGAGTTGACCGATAGGTTATAGAGCATGCATTATTCAGCTTGACTACAAAGAAGATCAAGGTAAAATGAAGACATGGTTGTGAGTTTTGATTAGGATTAAAATGGGATGGTTTGGATAGATAAGTTGGTGGATGAAGGTAGCATTTAGATAAATACTAGCAAAGGATTAGGACAAGCAATCAAATACTTCCTTTTTGGCTTTTCAATTTTTTAAGAATTTTGAATTTTTTGAATTTTTTAAGAATTTTGGATTTTGAATTTTTTTAGGATTTTGAATTTTGATTTTTTTAGGATTTTTGAAGTTTTAAAATGAAATGATTATGCAAATGATGCTATTTTTTTAGGTTTTTGATTTCAAATGATTATGCAAATGATGAACGAGAGATGGTAAATGGGATATGATTATGGATTATGGATGGTTAAGGATAGTGAGGATAAATGGTGTATGGTTATGGGTTTTTGGATTTTGAACTTGAAAGATAATAGTTAACCAAAGTAATCAAAAGAGATATCTAGATCTCTGAAAGATGAAATTGAGGAAGACAATAGAAAAGAGTTAATCTTAAACTAGGTTTATGAGTTTAAAACCAACTATTGATGAAAGAATGAAAAGATAAGAGATCAAAACATCCAAAGGATAACTAAGGTTGAATCAAAATCTAACTAGGGTGAGAATGGTGGAGGGATAATTTATGAATGATGATGGGGTATGAATGGTGATAGACCTAAGTGACCTCAAGAAAATCCTAAAATCTCAAAAGATGATATTGGGATAATAGTTAAACCTAAACTAGACTTTTGAGTTTAGGGTAACTATGGACAAGATGATGAGAATGATTGAGATTCAAGAAACCTCAAAGGGGTAAGTAGGGTCTAGTGATGATGGGTTGATTAACATAAAGCTATGAATGGTTGGATGAATGACCAAATTAAGTTTTGACCTATGGATGAAAGAGGGTAAAAATACAAACTTGTGTCACACTTTATAAAGGAATCGACCAACATGAAAAAAATTCTCAACTTCAACTAGACATAAAAGTGGTCTTCATGTTTTAAATTTCAAATTATGTAAACTAAGAAAATGTAGAACTCTTGATGAAGTTTATTCCCGTAATTTTTTCAGATTTTTTAAAATTGTTTTGATTACTTTTTTATCAATTTAACAACAGATTTTGAAATGCTAAAATTTTCAAGAAAAAGTGACATTCACTTGACATCAAGAAACAAATAGATAAAAACTTCATTCTCCCCTTGTAGTGTAGGAGAATGTATCCCTTTACATTTTCACACTTGTTTGGGCCCTCCTTGCTAAAATTGGGGTTCTTTATGTCCTAATTGGTCCTATTTTGCATCCACAAGCCTTATTTAATGCATTTTTCTTAGGATAATCTCGACATTTAATAAATGAAAAATAATTATTCAATGTTTGAGGTTTTTTGTTCTAGATCTAGTGATCTAGGACTCATACACCCCAACTAGCATATGATTCCCGCTTTAACTAGGACCTATTTTAAATCAATTTCTTGGTAGGATTTTATTATCCTAGATTTGATGTCAGCTTGTAGTCTTGTAATTTCAAAAAAATTGGCATAAAAAAGTATAAATACAATGTTATTTCACATATTTTCTCCTAACAAGTTAGAAAATTGATGAGAGGAGATCAAGAACATTCAAGAGCATTCAAGGGTTGATTATCGATCATTTTGGAGCATCAATTCAAGATTCAAGCATCATGTCAAAGTCTTCATGCATCATGTGTGTTTTTGAGCTAACATCTATGATGTAGGTTTTCATGATTCAAGCAAGCATTCAAAGACATTATCTCATATCAAGATCAAGAGTCAAGATCCACATCCATTGAAGCCATTTCACATAAGTTTGCAACCTTCATTTCAAGGGTTTGGTGAGTTGTAACATTGCATTTGTTCATTCATCATTCCTTCATGTTATTTCATTTCATTTCAAGGTTTAATTACCAAAATGGGGTTTTACCAAGGCAAACCCCTATTCCCTAACACAAAGACATTTTTCTCTCTTGATGTGATTTCATATCTAGGAATTTTAGAGCTTGAAGATCTTTTGAAGAAAAAATTGCAAAAGTTGTCAAAGTTGTCAAGAATTTGTCATCTTCATGGAAACTCACCTACAGACCAGAATTCAGAATTTCAGACTTGGAGATCGGAAGAGATGAAAGCTACAGAAGATCACCATAGGCTACAAAAGTTTCAGTCAAACACCAATACTAGGAATAATCGCCCCTTTGGGCATATGAGTCATAGTATACATCTTTTTGCCAGTTTTTTGTAGATCTTAATTTACCAGTAGAAGATATCAGATTATGCCCAAATTCCTATAGCAAGACTAAATTGCTTAGCCTGGCATAAGAGTCCCAGTGCACTTCAAAAAGAAGAATTTCAGAGTTTCAGGTCTTGTTTGAAATGCATCAGTGTACCAGGTTCCTTTATGTATGATTTCTATTTGTTCATTGGATTTAATGCTTTCAAGTTTCTAGGGTTTAGTGCATTAGAGTTTGCATTTCTCCTTTGAAGCTTCATTTTAATGTTGAACCTCCATTTAATCAAACCTAAGGAAAATCCCTTATTTCCTTCCCTCAATTGAGTCACTTGGTTGAGGAATCTTGGTTTCCTAATGAATTGAGAGTTAAATAGGTCCTAAGCTTAGTTCCATCTCCCAAAAGGTGGAACCCTATTTCCTTTCGGTTCATTTTGGTGAACACAACCTTTAGACCCTTTATTTATGATTTGGAGAACATTGTAGTCCTAGATCTAGCTTGCATTAACCTTTCATTGTATCTTGCATTAGTTGAATTTCATTTAGGGCTTCTAAATCTTGCATTAGTGAAAAGTGAATATAGTTTGCATTTTTGCATCTTTCATCATTTAAATTCATTGGAAAGCCATACTTACAAAAAACCATTTGAACATACAATCTAGAAACCTTAACATCAACTTAGAATTTACTGAATTTGGTGTAAGAACCTTAATCTGGGACTCATTCACCCACCTGGTCGATTTAGTCCCTGTACAGGTTATTTTTTGAGATTTCTAGGAATTTTGTGTAGTCTATTTTTTAGTATTTAAACCTTCCAAAAACCCTAATTGGGACTCATTCACCCATCTGGGCGATTTAGTCCAGTATCAGACCTGAATCTACATTTTACAACATTAAACACTTCATTTTTGTGCTTTTTCTTGCTGTTATTAGATCTCTGTTTCAGTTTGCTGAGTTTTTGTTTCATTCATTTCATTAGATCTAGCAATTTTGTTTTATTTGAAGTGTATTTGTAAACATAAAAATTGAAATTTAATCATATCATTTATCTTGTGTTTATTGCATTTATCTTGCATTTATTGATTATGCTTTGCATGAGCTTTACAACTTGGTGTCTTATTGATTATACTATAATGAGACGTAGTTTGAGACTCATGCCATCCCATGATAACACACTCATCGTGGATCATGGGTTATCTATCTATTTCACTCATAGTGTTGACACTAGTTCACTAGGTATGGACCATACCCTTGATAACTCTTTACCTTCAAGTAGTATGACAAGTGTTGAAACAATGGTTGCTAGTGTCCCTCAAGAAAACATAATCCAAATCCATGAAGAATTGGAAAACCTAAAAAACCTAGTGAGTACCAAAAAAATTTCCAACACTGCTATTCCCACCATAGATAACATACACCGAATGATTGAAAGTGAAAAAAGGAATAGAGATTGTGCGTAACAACTCAAATTTTTGGCAAACATCTTATCTCAACGACTAGTTGTGCTCAAACTTTGAACAATACTCAAAATCAAGGAGGAACCCAAATTCCTCATCCTACAACTATTGCCTCTATTCCTACCTACATCATCCCTCAAGTTACCACAACGATGCAACCTACTAGTGCTATCATTCCTACCTTGGGTATTTCCATTAGCAATCCTTGTACCTTTGTGGAATCTCACGTCATATCTCCTACCACTTTATCTCCCATAAGTATTCCATTCACTTCACCCTCAAACACATATAAACCTCCACCATATTCATCTCCATCCCAAAACAAAACCAATGACGCCATCCTTAACCAAATCTTACAAAATGTTTCATCCCTTCAATGACAAATTTCCACCATAAACCAAAATCAAAATTGCCAACCATCATACTATGTCAAAAGCAATCCCTTATCCTTGGAGATATTAAGAACGTCAATACCACAAGGTATAGAGATTCATAGGTTTGATAAATATGTAGGGAAAGGAGATCCTTCTAACCATGTTTCCACTTACATCGCCTTATGCAATGATTTCATTCTTGAAGATAAGTTCTTGGCTAAGCTTTTCCCTAGGTCCTTGAAAGATACCGCTTTGTAATGGTTTTCCTCATTACCGAATAACTCAATTCATTCATTCAATGAACTTGTTGAGGAATTTATCAACCATTTCCAAGTGCATATGACTCCTAAGATGATATTAGATAATTTGATGAGATGTAAGCAAAAGGATGATGAAAAGGTTATTGACTTCATTTCACGCTACCAATTGCTTTATTCCCAAAATGACATAAAGATTTTCGATCCTCACCTTCAATGAATGTTCATTGAGAACTTACAAACTAAGATGCAAGATAATCTTGGTATGATGAAATTTCCCTCCTTCATACACTTGTGTACTGCCCTTTGTGATTATCAAAACTCGGTTAATAGTCGTGAAACAAAACCACTTCTAGCCATCCTAAAAAGTATGATTCTGCAACTCAAAAGAATTATCAACCTTTTAGGAAACAAGATAAAGGTTTTCTTCAACTAAATCCCCCTCAACCAACCCAACATGTTGATGCCCGAGTGGCTGCTATAAAGAAGAAAAATCCTCTTACATTTGGGGATTTGAAAATAAAATTTACTCCCTTAACCAATACCCTCCATAACACCATGTTACAACTTCTAGAAAATAACTTGATTTCCTTCCCTCCCATTAGAAATCCTGATCCTAATAAGCCATTACCTCTAAACTTTAGATCAAATTCCTATTGTCATTTTCACCATCAAAATGGAAATGATATAGAACATTGTAAGCACCTTAAACATCTTGTGCAAGACCTCATTGATTCCAATCATATTCAAATTGGAGGTGTCAATGATCAAGGTAATAAGTCCGTTGCCCCTCCTAACCAAAACTTGCAAATCTTTACCAACCTCATGCCAAATCATAACATTTCATTTGTCAAAGCTAGTGAAACTAAGAATGATGTGATGAATGTTGACATGTATACTAATGAACAAAGTCCTATGGATAATATGGTTGGATTGATTAAAATTCAACCTCATAAGGTCAAAACTAAAATACCTCTTGACATTGCTTTCTCATCTAAAGATATAATTAGAAAGGCACCTGATGGTCCCCTTTACATAGCCGACCGAATCAATGACAAGCCCACTAAGGGATACTAATTGATCTCATCTATGGAGAGAATGTGATCACTAAAGAATTCTTACTGGTGCATGAACTCCATCAAGATACATATGACAAACTAAAATCATGGATTAAAAAACATAATGGTTTTGCTTTCCCCACGATTGGTTCGATCATCCTTCCTCTAAAAGTTGGACCAAAAAAAATAGATGTCTCATTCTCCATCATGCTAACATCAGATCAATTCCATGTGAAGCTTGGTTATCCATGGCTATGCTCCATGAAATCCATCCCATTGGTTGTGCATAAATGCTTAAGGTTTCCCTTTGACAATGAAATATTTATTGTGCATCATAGTGGCTTTAATGCTATGTCTTCCAGTGGGATTTTTTCATCAGATTTATTTTGGCCCGAACCTATTGAACCTATTAAACGTCATGAAGATTTCTTTTTCACATCCTACCAAAATTTTAAGGAAAAATACATAGCAGAAATATCCCTTCAAAACATGCCTCAACCCATGATTGAGCCTCTTATCCTTGATGAAACCATGATAGAACCAAAAATCATTCCAAATAACCAAGACCAACCCAAGACAGATCCTTTTCCTATCTCCTACAAAAGACCAAGAGACAACCAAAACAATCCTGTTGTGCCTCCTAAGATAAAAAAAGTTTACAAAGCTAAAGAGAAAGTGGTTGAATGACCTCTCATGGTTCCTTCTGAAGAAAAGAAACCCATGGTTGATAAACCCGCTCTTACACAAACACAACTTGAAAATTGTACCAAAAGAAAAATAAATGCTAGAGAGAATAGGTGTAGATGTCATGCTATTTATTGAAGGTTAAATGAAGAAAACAACAAGAAAAATCAACATCCAAACTTAAGTGAAGCAATACACGATTAGTCTCCCTCCTCGCCACAACAAAAATATCCTATATTGCAGCCACAATAGGAGCTAGCACCTTCTTTAGACATTATCATTCGACCTCCCACTGTGATTAACTTGGAAGATGATGATGAGATTGCTAAAATTGATGAACAAGTGCATAATGAGTTGAATACATTGTTTTCCTCTTCTATGAACTTAAATAAAAATTCTCCTAACAAGAGTGTTGAACTTGGTGCTTCCCCTAGTTTGGCACTTGCTATTGTCCCTTTGGCTAGTTGTCCACCTTTCGCATAGGATGAATAATATTGGGATGCAGATGAACTGCTATAGGTTGAATCACATGTGCCTTACTAGGCTTATCTTTGTTTTGTGTCTAATTGCATGTGTGTAATGTGATCTCCCCGTACCATTTTGTTTGATACATCTCTCTCTTTGTGCATTCCTTTATTTGTATCTACATTCTTCTATATGTCGTAAAACCTTTATCTTTTCTTTGTCTTGTGTTTTCCTTTTGGGGATGATGCAAGGCATCAAGAAATTTAGGTCTCTTCCATGTTGACCCAAAAACTTTTCTTTGTTTTCTCTCTCTTTGTGTCATTCTTTCTGTTCCATGAGTATTTGGGGAATGATGATGTTTCTAAGCTCTATAACAACATTGTAGCAAAGACATATTGAACCCAAATCCATGGATCCCTTATGTGATTTTGGGATTTCATTTTGGGGGCTACCCATTTTCATGACGTAGCTTTATGTGGAAACATATGACTTGGCATAGGGCTTTCCAAATAAGCTCTCATGTCCTTATTGAGCATTTATCATTTGCTACATTAAAGTAATTGCTCATAGCATGGTGTTTAGCAATTCCTTTAAAGTGGGGGCATACATTGACATTATTCTTTTTGCATTTCACTTACAACTCATGTTTGATTGTGTGGTATTCTTACTTCATGCGACACTATTGCAAGAATGGAAAAGGAATGAAGTGTTGACATTGATGTCAACTAGTTAGCTGGTTATCTACTAGTTGCTATTGATTATATATGTCGAGGATATTGAGAAAATTATATTAAAAGAAGGTTGCTAGTTTCGATGCTTGTGAACTATGTTTTGTTGTGTGTTGATTGAGGTATGGGAGAATTGTTGCTGGTCCGGATTTCTCTTTAATGAAATCTTATGGAATATAGTTCAAGAGTTGTGTTGCCCTGGTTCTATTGAAGTTGCTTTTGGCATTTGGATGTATTGAGCTTAAATGATCTATGCGTTTTACATTGGTATGGACGACTGTGTGTCAAGCACTACTTTTGAAGCTAATGAAGTGTGTTGGATCTATTATGGATCCTGGTGAAGCGTGTGTTTGGGTCACGCTCATTCTAATTCCACCTTAGGATGTTTGGCACCGACCTAATTTGAAAGTTGAAGTTGGATGGCTGACTTTGTATCTTTTCAAGGTTGGAGATAGTATAAATACAAAATGTGCTAGCGATGAAAATTATACATAAGAAAAGAAGAAAGATAAGTGAAAGAGCAGACATGACCTTGATGCTATTCTTGAGGTGTGTGAGTTAAGTGTGTGGTTGTTCAGTGTGAAGCTTAACGTTGAGTTTCCACATTCATTAAGCATAAGGAAAACTCTATCATTCATGCGAGTTGATCAATGATTGTGGTGGAATCTTTGTTGTATTGGGATTGTTGTCTCTCTATAGCAAGTATTCTTTTTCTTCTTTGTATCTATGTGGCAGTGAGCCCTCCAGGTTGTAGCCCTGTGGATAGTGAGTCCTTATTTCAGGTAGTGAGCCTTTTCTCAGGCAGTGACCCTTTTTGTAATCGATTTTGATATTCTCTATAGTGTGAGTTAATCCTCACCGTGGTTTTTACCTCATTGGGTTTTCCACATAAATCTGGTGTTAATGTGTTTGTGCATTTTCATTTGATGGTTAATCACTTAATCAATTTATGTGTTAGTTTTGGTAATTGAATTAAAGGTTATAATCTGTGACAAATGATTCATCCCCCCCTCTCAATTGTCCTATCCAACGAACAAATATTTCTCTTTGTGGTGACATTGGGTGTAATATCCTTCAAAAGTGTGATATCTCTTAGCATATTATATTCCCCTTAGTGGCTTGATGCAACACAGTGCATTCCCTAAGTTGTGAATCTTCTATTCTTTAATTGGTCCTCTCTTGGGAACATTAGGCATGATGTTCCCTAAGTTAAGACCTTACATGGACAAAGAAAAACCCCTTTGAATGTACCTTACACTATTTTTCATTTACAATAACTGTTATATGGCCAACTTGCATAACACATTTTTCTTTCCTGTAGAGCCATCTTGTTTTTTCATGAGTGTGAACATACAAAATTTTGCTTGTCTCATGAATCTTGTTGTTCATGTTGTGTGGCACCTTATCAAAGTTATTAGGAGGTATAGCTTTAGTATGGTTAGTATGTATGGGACGCTGAACTTAGGCATGAATTTCCCATAGCCATTTTCTTGTGTGTGTGAGTGCATATCGGTCGCGTGCGTATGTGTCTCATTGGGGGCTCACCTAGTGGATGGCCTAAGGTTCCACTAGCCCTTGTGAGCGTGTGTTTGGTTTGCATAGTGGACATTGTGTTCCACTTGTAAAGATTTTTTGGACAAATAACTTAGACCTAGTCCACATCATGTTAGATAGACCATTGAGGCTTGATCCACCCTCTTTTTCCATTTTCTTTCTTCTTTATGTCTTTGACAGTGTATGTTGGTACCTTGTTGTTGCTTCATACTTCATTCACATGTGTGTTCTTTTGTGCCTATGTTGGTTTTCCATAGGATCTTGATCATGGGGGCTTGATCATCCCTCTAGAGCGTTGTCATCCTATCTCACTAGCATTTGTACAAACCCTCGATGTGTATTTGTCTACTTTAGTGTGAGTTTGAAGCAAGTTCCTCCTCTCACTAAAGTGGGGGATAAATGTAGTGTAGGGAAATGTATCCCTTTACATTTTCACACTTGTTTGGGCCCTCCCTACTAAAATTGGGCTTCTTTATGTACTAATTGGTCCTATTTTGCATCCACAAGCCTTATTTAATGCATTTTCTTAGGATAATCTCGACATTTAATAAATGAAAAATTATTATTCAATGTTTGAGGTTATGTGTTCCAGATCTAGTGATCTAGGACTCATACACCACCTTGGGCATATGGGTCCCACCTAGGTCTTGGAGACTGTTTTTAAACCTTACATTGAACTTAATACTTCTTGGAGTTTGTGTCCCGTGTTAAGACACTGGGACTCATACACCCCAATTGGCATATGAGTCCCACTTTAACAAGCTTGGTGGGATTTTATTATCCTAGATTTGATGTGGGCTTGTAGTGTTGTAATTTTGACAAATTTGGCATAAACAAGTATAAATACAAGGTTATTTCACATATTTTCTCCTAACAAGCAATCTAACAAGCTAGAAAATTGATGAGAGCATTCCTAAGGCAAGTTTATGAGATCAAGAGCATTCAAGAGCTGATTTTCAAGAATTTTGGAGCATCAAGTCAAGATTCAAGCATCATGTCAATGTATTCATGCATCATGTGTGTTTTTGAGCTAACATTTGTGATGTAGGTTTTCACGATTCAAGCAAGCATTCAAAGACATTATCTCATATCAAGATCAAGACTCAAGATCCACATCTATTGAAGCCATTTCACACAAGTTTGAAACCTTCATTTCAAGGGTTTGGTGAGTTGCATTTGTTCATTCATCATTCCTTCATGTTATTTCATTTCATTTCAAGGTTTAATTACCAAAACGGGGTTTGACCAAGGAAAAACCCTCTTCCCTAACACAACAAAAATTTTCTCTCTTGATGTGTGATTGCAAATATAGACGTTTTGGAGCTTGAAGATCCTTTGAAGATAAAGTTGCAAAAGTTGTCAAGAAATTGTCATCTTCACAGAAACTCACCTACAAACTAGTATTTAGACTTTCAAACTTGGAGATCGGACAAGATGAAAGCTACAAAAGATCACTAGATTCTACAAAAGTTTCAGTAAAACCCCAATACTGGGACTAAATCACCCCTTTGGGCATATGAGTCCCAGTATACCTCTTTTTTCCAGTTTTGTATAGATCCTGATTTACCAGCAGAAGATTCCAGATTATGTCTAGATTTCTATAGTAGGACTACATCATCCAACCTAGTGTATGAGTCCCAGTGCACTTCAAAAATTAGAATTTCAAAGTTGCAGGTCTTGTTTGGAATCCATCATTTTACTAGGTTCCTTTCTGTCTGATTTTTGTTTGTTCATTGGATTTAATGCTTTCAAGTTTCTAGGGTTTAGTGCATTAGAGTTTTCATTTCTCCTTTGAAGCTTCATTTTAATGGTGAACCCTCGTTTAATCACACCTACAGAAACCCCCTTATGTCCTTCCCTCAATTGAGTCACTTGTTTGAGGGCTCTTGGTTTCCTAATGAACTGAGAGTGAAATAGGTCCTAAGCTTAAACTTCCATCATCCAAAAGGTGGAACCTTATTTTCTTTTGGTTCACCTCTAATTTTTTTCTCCAAATAGGTAATTTCAATATCTAGTGCATGAATTGTTTTTTGAAATTTTGATGTATATTTTTCTTGTAATAATGTTTTAAAGTCAAAATTACCAAACTTTGATAGTTTTCATTTAATGTCAACTATTTTTTATTATTTTGTTCATTTTCTAGAAACAAATTATACCCTTTTGAAGAGGATTCTCTCCTCTAGGGCACCATATATTTTTCATTTTTTTATTATTATTATGTTTTACTATTTTTTTGAAATTTCTAATCAACCTTTTTTTTTAACATTAGCAACCTAGTTGCATTATTTTTAAATATATATTAAAAATAATCAAAATATAAAAAGATTACATATAATTTGGATTCACCACTCCAAGCTCTACAAAAGGGTATTTTTTTCTAAATAATTTTGACTGAAGAAATACTTAGTTGAAGTTGAAAGTTTAGAAAAAAAATTAAAAATGTTGAGATGGCTGCCAAGTGGGATGCCATTCAGATAGTTTCAATAGAAAGGGTTTTAGTTGAAAGGGTTTTGACCGAAACCCTTTCTATTGAAACCACACATATAAAATGAGTGACATGTCAAAGTGGCAAAGGGAAAAATTTAAATTTTTGGGTTTCGGGTGAAAGAGTTTTGGCCAAAACCCTATGTGCCACATACAGGCCACATGGTTTTAGGTGAAATTGTTTCGACCAAAACTATTTAAGTTGAAATTATTTATCTCGAAACTATTTCGTTGGTTGAAAGTGTGACAAAACTTTGTACTTTTACCTAAGACTAACCAATATTTAACTTATGGATGCATATTTCAAAATTTTAACAGAAAGCACTTAGAAAATAATTGTAAAATAGAATGGCTGTTGACTCCAGATTGAAAAGGATCGGTCTAAAGCCAAAAAATTCCCATGGCTTCATAGGTATATCACAAATTGAAGATAGTCATAAAATAAGCACAACCTAGTTATTCAAGTAGGATTATTGATGTGTAGGCCCATCGCACCGAAGTGCTAATACACCAAGATAAATGTGAGACACTTCTCTTTCAAGAGTAGATAGCTAGAGGTCTAGTGGAACATGCACAATATGGAAACATACACACCTTTCCTCTCTCCTCAGGAAGCTAATAATTCCAACCCAAATATTCCTATCTCCACTCAAGGGCATATGTGGTGAGTAACTTTGCACATGATATTGTATGCTGCACCACATTAAGAAACAACTAAAAGGTTCCTAGGCTTCTAAAAATAAGGTGTCTAGTAGGGGACTGGTGTGAATAGAAAGCCCATTTGTAATAGCCTGAGAATTGGGAGGCCCACTCCCACTCTCATCACCATCTAGTCTCTGTGGCCCAAGGGTCTTGTAGCTTGGCTTCGATGTTGGCCACCCCTTGGGGTACAACTTTCATTCTCCTCCCTTTGATATAGCCTATCAAGAAACGTGCTTGAGGTTGAACCCCAGAGTGATGAAATCACCAAGAAAGCCTCTTAGTAAAATAAAAAAGGAGAATAATATGTATTTCTTGTCACCTAAGATCAAAAAAGTGCACAAGAGGAGAGGATACACACACACTAGCTCAGGTTGTGACACAACGTGCAAGCACACAAGGCATGGAAAAAAAAGGTTCTTTTTAACCCATCTAAGCTAAATGCGATCTAATATAAAAAGTGAAGACAAAAAGTTTCAAAATTAATTCTCTGACAAGTGGGCCTACAATAAAATAATTAGTAGTCTAGAATAAACCTTCGACAACATCCTGCAACAATCAAGTTAGTAGTTTGAAAAAAAAACACTTTGATGATCAAGCTACAACAAAAAGGAATACTATTTTATTCTTTATCTTTAGCTTGTGAAAATTGCTGCATTGGATGATAGTGAAAAGATATAACATAATAATTAAAATTATAAAATTAAGCTCATTATAAAAAATCTTGTGAAATTTTTATAATTTTTTTAAGAAATCATAAAAATCAAGGTTTGAAATTAAAATATTCACTTTAACTAATTATACATTATTTATAATTTCTGATTTGAAGAAATAATCTAATCCACAACATGCACATCATAAGCATCTTTCCAACACCTACAAAAACTTGAAAATCCAATTTGTGGTTTGAAAGTTATGATTGTTTTACTGCTGATTAGTGTTTTCAAAAAATATAAAAAGGAGTTAGCAGTCTCAACAAATTATTAAATATCTATGAATTAGTTTTCTAACCAGAAAATGAAACCATATCCATTATTAATAGAATTTAAATATGTTTAGCACTAAAATTGAAATAAAAAAGTATAGATCCATACAATGTATAGATTAACAAAGAAAGTGCCTGAAAAATCATGTTTTTAAAAGTCTAAAATGCTATTTTGGACCAAAATATGGGGTATACAATATGAAAATTTGTGGCTTAATGTATCCAATGCAATCGTGATGCTTGTTTCTCTCCAAAAGGCTCCTAGAAGTGTGATTTCCAAAGTTTCTTAAACATACCTACAACTTGCAAGATAGAAAATAGAAAAAACTTGCTAAAAATAAGGTTAGCCAAAAAGCTTGGTACTTCACGTGAGGTTCACCAGTTGATCGAAAAATGGGTTAGAAGCTCAAATCCTAAACAACAACCACAAATCGTTAGATTTAAGCATAAAATCCAAATCCAAAACAATGAAACACAAAAGACATAAGAAGTCAAATGAAATGCAAACAAAACAATTTAGATTCCTATGTCAAAGTTGGTTCACCTCCATTGGTCTTCTCTCTTTCGCTTTTATAGTTGTGAAATGTATCTCTCATATTTGGAGTGCACAATTGATAGGCTCATGACAATAATAACAACAAAATTTCAAAGACTTTGGTTAAAGAATAAAGATATTGAAGACCAAATTTATAGAAGAGGTTGGCATAATGAACAAATGAGATTGAATAGAAGATCAATGGTCAAGATTGAATGAGACAACTTGCATGGGAAAGTTGCTCATTTTCGAAATAGAAAAATGGAAGAGAAATGAAAGAGTTAAGTGAAGTGGAAAATAGAAATAAGAGTTAAGTAGAAGAAAGGGTTAGTTATGTGAAGAATGAAATAGAGGAAACTTTTCAAAAAATAGATAAATAAAAATTCATTTAGTTTTGAAATCATGAATAATTAATTAAATTAAATAATTTAATTAATTATAGAAGAAAATTTAGGTTAGCATAATTAAATAAATACTTATATTTATTTAATGATAGATGGTATTGAATTAGAGATTAAAAAATTAAATAATAATTATTTAATCAACAAAATAATGAAAAAGAAAGAAATTAGGATAATTAAATAATTAACATTAATTATTTAACTATAAAAGTGTGAAGAAGAATAGAAATTGGTTTAGATGAAAATTAGGGTCAAATGATATAAGGGTTAGACAAAATTAGGGTTAGATGGGATTAGGGTTGGATAATTAGTAAAAAAATAGGACTGTTGGCTGAGGACAATTTTGAGTGTCTATAGGGAGAGTCTAAATTGTGACTTAAGGCATTGCCATGATTTCTAACTAAAGCTAATCGGATCCCATAAGCCATGGAAAGTTTGAATGCCTTTTTAAAAATATGTCTTCCCTTAAGCATTTTGTTAGTAGCAAGATGAGCATTTCCAAGTTGAACCAAGCAATTCCACTAGATGGAGGAAGAGGAAAAACTGAACTCATGCCTCAAGGATTGATCATACCAAACTATTTCTTTGAAGTAATGTACCAAGCCTTCCAAATCATGCTGAATGGGGTAGAACCATGAGTCTTGAAGAAGTGGACAAGTAAAAGTGTATCCATCCACTTGATTGAATCCCATGAATGCCCAACTATAGCAGTTTGGATGCAATGATGAACCAAATTATGTTTCTAAGGAGCATATTCATTCAAGGCTCTTACAATCCATTTAGTAGTGAGGAAAATTCCTTGAAGATAATGGTAAATGATTCCCAAACCTCCTCTATCTTTTAGTTGAATACACTAGACCCATGAAGTAGTAGGAAAATCATTTTTATTTCCCCACTTAGCCCAAAGGAAGCTTCCAATTAATTGAGCCAACTGATTGTATCACGATTTAGATGAAAAACAAGAGTAAATGTAGGAATGACTGGAAAGGAGGATTTTTTTGGAAACTTGAATCCTTCCATCCATGGAAAGGAATCTATTGGTCCAATTTAGGAGTTTATTTCTAATTTTGGCTAAGAATCACTTCCACATATTTGTGAGAGAAACTCCAATTCCAAAAGGTATGCCAAGATATCTTGCATGATGGTACCATGTTTCACCTCTCTCTACTCACTTGAGATCCAAGGAGGGTGAGGGTTCGGTTTGTGTTGCAAGGTGTGTGCCCTTGGTATTCTTGTACTGCACAGTGTAGTGCTTGGGTGTGTGACATGGCTTAATCGCCTCTCATGGATTCATTAACTCTGGTAGTTGTATCAAGCATTAACAGGTCAATATTTTGGTGCAACAACAACCTTATTTGCAACAATTGGTATCAGAGCTTGGGTCACAAGTTCGAACCGATCACTTGCATTGGGGGAATTTTTGCAAGGTGTGTTCCCTTGGTCTCCTTGTACTGTGCAACACAATGCTTGGGTTCATGACATGGATTAACCACCTCCCATGGATACATTAACTTTGGCGATTGTATCGAGCATTAACAAGTTGATCTTTGGTGCAATGAAAACCTTATTTGCAATAATTTGGTCATTATAAACTTTATTGGAAGCTTTGCAACATGAGCATGAAGTATGGATGGTTGTGCTGGTTGTTCCTATGTTGTCATTGATGTCAACATGGTAATAACTACATGGTGATAACTATATGAGAAGTTTGCTTAGGTTACTGGAAGTTGTTCTCTACCAGTAATAGTCCTTTGTGATGGATCAGTATTTGGTATTTGAGTTTGGAACTCATTGCAAGATCTGATATGACTCTAATCTCTTAACCATGTTTTATTAACTCATTCAAACTGTTATTTCCTAGATCTTGAGACATCTTTTACTATGAACATAAAGTTATCTTTGACAAAGTTTAACTTTGTATCATACTATTGTTCTGTGTGAGGTATACTGTGTGGGAGACTTCACATTCTACTAAGGTGAATGTTGATAATCAAAGCTTGTGCCTTTCCAACAGTCTTATGGGAAATTCTCTGTATGACTTCATTCTTGTGTTCTTCGCGGTTGCTTGCCCATACACCTGGCTCACCACTAACTTTGAATCTCTAAAAGCTTGTATTATCTTTATGCCCATGCATTATGCAAGGGTTAGACCATGGACCAAGGCCTCATATTTTGTCATTATTTGAGCATGAGAACTGAAAATGGTAAGCTTTGAGGGTCTTTGATCCTATTCGAGACACTAGTTGGACACCCGCTCTAGAGCCAAATTTGCATTTGGCACCATCAAAATGTAAGGTCCATAGACGGTTATCACTCAGATCATCATATTCCTCCCGATCCTTCATCAATTTTGGAAGGACTTGATCATCATCAAAAATCACATAAGTGCCTAGCCTTGTTGCATGAAAGGTTTCAAATGGGTCAGAGTCAATGAATTGGTCGAGTAGCACCTCTTCTTTGGGAGTCTAATCATTTGTGTCTTCTTCATCTTCCAACATCTCTACACAATATCTCTCCTACTAAGAGATGGAGGTATGTGTTGCTTCAAAGCATAGGACTGCATTATCCACTATGTGTTCAGGATGCAAAGATTCAAACATAATCTTCATCTTCACCCCATGCTTGGTTCTCAATATTAGGTGGGACCAATTGAGCGCTAAGTGTCTGCCAAGCTTCACAGTGAAATCTCTTGAAAGACACATTCCAAAAATCGGGGGAATGTCTATCACTACTATTTCTTGTGTGACTGTTTGGCTTGGACATGAGTAGAGGGTTAGAGATAGATCTTTTATCCAACCAACGGTCGGAATCTTCTTCCCATATAATTGCATGATTCCTTTCTCAAGGGGCTCATACTTTAGTTTCAAGGCATCAAACACTTGTTTTGGCATGACCGTTGTGCTAGCCCTCGAATCAATCATGTTATTATGCAAAATATTATCTCCCACAATAAGTGTTAAAAATAAAGGTGTGGGATTTGGATTTCTTACCTCTTTCTCCTTTGTATTTCCCACATCATTCACATAAGTTGCTGCCTTCGGAGCTTGAGGGTCCGACACAGATCTTGTATCTTTGCTTCAACCACACGATGGAGTCACATCCGTTTGTGGTATTTGTTCTTCTTTCTTTAATGCTTCCTGAAG
This sequence comes from Sequoia sempervirens, assembly GCA_007258455.2. Classification (NCBI taxonomy): domain Eukaryota; kingdom Viridiplantae; phylum Streptophyta; class Pinopsida; order Cupressales; family Cupressaceae; genus Sequoia; species Sequoia sempervirens. Next base: position 297,617,694 of record VDFB02000008.1, on the reverse strand, counting down.
CAATTTATTTTATTTGGGGATAGATATGACATTCCACAGAGATACATTGGTAGGCACCTTCTTCAATTGCTCCACCACATTGAGCATTCTGAATGGTTGGGTCTTGGGTGCTTGTATGGTGGTATTTCTCTCACTTTTGAAAGAAAAAATTTCATCATGAATGTGATTAGTGTTTTATTCATCTCCATCTTCGAGAATGGTGGAGTGTGTGGATGAGGAGTAGGTAGGAAAGTGGGAAAAAAAGCCTGATTTTCTTATGGTGGTGGTTATCGTGGCTGTAGACATGGCAAAGCTTGTTGCACGTATTCTCCCATGAGCCTTCTTTTGGATATTGTGTTGTAATCTAACTGTACTTTTGGAGTACTAGTCGTTGGAGCTTCATTCATGAACACTGCATCTTCTTCTTCCATCCATGAAAATAATGCTTGGTTGGGCACAATATCCAGCTCCTTCTCCAAGGACATTCCTTGCATTTGTGCTCTAAAACATGCATTTTGAATTTCAGAGGAATCATATTCATCTGCATTCAAGAGCACACCCTTGCTTCTTTGTTCCGCTATCTTCTGTTGCATATTCCCCCTTGGACAATTTCAGGGCATATGACTATCACTACATGGGAAGCACCATGCATTCTCATCTTCCACCAAATTGTTCTGGTCTGGAATTAATTCTTTACTCAGGCTATCTTTGACTGTCTGTAGCAACATGGCGACTAGAACTATTTGGTTCACAGATGCCATCTGTTGACCTCCTCCTTTGGAGGATCCTTGGTATGTATTCTACTGATAAGATGGTTTTCCTTCACCATAGGTTTGTGTGGTCTACTTTAGAGGTGTTGCTTGTTGTTGTTTGATAATAACTAACTCGTTAGCAAAAGTCTATATGAGGCTCTTCATGTTGCTGATATCCATTGCAATAGAGGAAGAGCCCAACGTGCTTGTTTGGGAGGTAGGGTACACATACATAGACTGCAGTGTAGCCAATGTCAGTTGTGTAGCAAAAGGGATTGGGACAACTTCTTCCCAAGGACCACCAAATATTTTTGAAAATAAAAGCATTAGAGGTCATGGTGGAAGCTTCTCGACGTCGATCAGACTCTTTTCCGCACACATAGCCAACACGTATGTGTTTAGCAAGATATCCCCTCCCATGGAGGTTATCATTACTGTGACGTTTGAATTGAGAGCGTTCAAGTAGAACATAAATGCCATCGTGGCTAGGGGTCGAGTAGTTACAAGGATCCTTTGCTAGGTTTTGTGGAACCTGGTGTTGAAATCACTCATGGCCTCTTGCAAAGCTCTCTTGATGGTGATTAGTTGTTGTAGCCACGAAGAACGATCTCCTTTCTCTGAGAAGCGTTCAAACAAACTTTCTCTGAGCTGATCCCAGGAGATGATAGAACCTGAGGCCAAAGATCGATACCAATCTTGGGCCTTTCCTTCTAAAGAGGCAACTAATAGTCTCAGAGCGATGCTTTCATCTGCTATGTTATGTACCCTACATACCTCCGCTATATCTTGAAGGTGTTCAAAGGGGGTTTTGAAATTTTCTCCAAAATTTTTTGGGATAGCCTTGAGGGAGTTAGGAGGTATGGTAGGCCATACATCTGGGGGCATAGGTGGTTGTAGTAGACTACCACTATCCCAGGTTACAAAACTTCTAGGAGCAAGGGTAGGTACATGAGCCATAGTTAAAATATTCCTATGAATCAGGTATATAGGTATTCTAATTTGAAAGGTTGATCCTTCGAGTGGAGTAGATAAGGCTCTGGATATTGGTCTTTTACTTCTCGCTCTATTGCTCCTTACATGTGATACAAAACTTGTAAGTCTTCTTCTCCTAGGTACCGAGGTAGGTAACTGGGAGTATTGGAAATGGCCTCTTGAAGATGCTCTTGTTTGGATTCTAGGCATGAAAATTCTAGTTTCTTTCCTTAGCCTAATTTAAGAAATATTTTGAACTTCTAATTAGGCATTTAGAGAACTTCGTGTCCCACCGGGCGTGCAAGAAAAAAAATTGTTGATCATCAAAGCTTGCGCCTCTTCGACAGTCTTATGGGAAATTCAATGAGTGGGGGAATGATTTGTGATTC
>VDFB02000008.1:297558941-297615502 GCA_007258455.2 Sequoia sempervirens | reverse complement strand
TTGTTCATGTTGCTACCCCTGTTCCAGGAAAAAATAGAGATGATGTGGCTGGAAATGATTATAATATACAAACTTTTAATCTTTGGCCTACATCAGTTGAGCAGGACATTGAAGATTATGAGGGCTCTAGTGCAATTCTTGTGGATAGGTTGAGAAGGGAAGTAAAAACCAAGTAGGAGCTAAAGAGAGAAAATGAGAATCTCAAGAAATGCTTTGAGGAGTTAATGAAGCCATTACAGTTAATCAATCCCTCTTCCTCTGCCACTAATCTTGTGCCGCAGGAGACCATAACTGAGCTTGAAAAGATGAAAGCTTCCACCCTTGCCATTGTGAATTGATTGAAAGGGGTGCAAATCAAGGGTGATGAAGCTATCAAGGAGATTTTATCAACTAGGAAGGATGATGCCATGACAACTGAATGGTTGAAATAGGTAATGGCACAGGATAAAGAGGACACCGACCTCCTCCTACAGAAAACCAAAATTCTAATAGACTACACCTGAGACGGATTGGTGAGTGATGGGATTCTTCCTTCTTCTAGGGCTACCGAGCCATGGGAATGGTTTGAAACACTGCAAATTAGATAGAAGGTGTTGAGGAAAATTTACAAATAGAGAAAGCACATTGATGACACCCTAGCTGGCATCTATGATGGCTCCATTGGCTTTTTTGAGATCCTGACGGGTAGAAGGAAGATCACACCCAAGTACTTGAGCCTGGAACAGTTGAGAGAATGGTGGCATGATGTGTATGCACCACTTGACGATGGTTCTGTTTCTGAGCACCAATTGGATGATGCGGCCACCTACCTCGCAGTTATGGATAAGCATGTGACATACAAGGCGGAGTGGGATAAGCGGTCAAACACTGAAGGGAGGAGATTGTGTCCATTGAGAGGCGACTTAGGGTTCTACCAGTACTGCCTGTAGCCGACCTAGATGGAGCGTTCTTGAAGCTATAGGAAGAGTCAGATCGGCGCGAGGATAATAGGGAAAGGAGTTGATGATGGGTTGCGGCGCAATTTGTGCTTCCCCATTATCTTCCCACGTGTCGTCCGAGCTGCATCATAGATCCTGAGTCGACCTCAACGGGGCGTGCATTTAATACCAGTTTGACCCATTTCAATGACGCTCTTGGCCGGGTGGTTGAGCAGAGTTATTGTTGCGAAACCTTTGCCTTGCCGATGAATTTCTCAGGAGTCTCTATATATTGGGCATTTGTGCCTCTTTGTAAAGGGTTAGAAGATTAGATAGTTAGAAGCTAGAGAAAGAATAATTAGAAGTTAGCCAGTTAGAGGTAGAGTAAGTTAGCAAATAGTCATACTCAAGCAAATATTGTAACAGAAAACCAGAATTGTTGCTATAGTGGATGATTCAAATATAAGTAATGTCATTGTGATTTGGTGCCATACTGGTATTCTCTTCTCTTGCATGGTTCTTGTTTTCTCATCTTTAAAATTGCTTTGAGAAGGTTAGCAATTAGATTAAATTTGATTCAATAATGTTGGTAGTTTGATACTCGAATGTTGTAGCAATCCTTTAGTCCATACTTTTCACAACCAACTGATTGTTAGTTGCTTTGCAAAGTTAGCCTGGACTCTATATTCCTTGTGCTTAGTTCAATCGTGAATGTCATTCGTTTTAACTGCAATAGGGTTATCTAAATGTATGTTCATGGTTTGAAAATCTTAAGAGCCTTAGAAGATTGCACTATTTCTACAAGATTACAGATTTATCTGGGTCAAGCGGAAATTAGTTTTGAGGGACTGTCCATTATGAGTGTTGGTTACTTTCATTGTTAATCTTAGGAATATTATTAGATTTAGAAATCTCTTTAAAACCCTCACTCTTTCGTTATTTCTTTAATTATTGGGTTAAAGTTAGGATTGAAGTGTCACCAGTTTGTTAAATCTCACAAAATCAATTCAATAGCTTGCTTGTAGTAAGGTCCCATTGTGATTACCAGCAATTTCACATTTATCACTGAGTTGTTTATGCATTTTCAAGACCTGACATGAAGACCTTGGGAGGTTATCTCTTGAGGCTTCTTGCGTCTGGTTACCTTTTAAGAGAAATAGGATATTGCATCTTGTCGTGTTATTGTCTTGAAACAATGATTAACAAGATCTTGAAGAGTTGTAATGGCTTAGGGATGAGGGATTCTGAGGAGGAGGTGGAGGCTATACTAATGGGGATTTGTGATATGGTTTGGTGTTGAGGAAGACTTTGGATGGAAGATTGGTTTCCCTTGTCATGGTTAGAATAAGGATGACTAATGGATGTTTGTTGGGGATCAATGGTATGGATTATGTTAACTGATTCTTGATATTGAGGATATATAGATCATGGATAATTAGGGCTCATAGGTTGTTGATATAAGGGGTAGATGGATGGTTGACTAGGGGTTGTGGGTGATTAGTATGAAGAGTTGACCGATAGGTTATAGAGCATGCATTATTCAGCTTGACTACAAAGAAGATCAAGGTAAAATGAAGACATGGTTGTGAGTTTTGATTAGGGATTAAAATGGGATGGTTTGGATAGATAAGTTGGTGGATGAAGGTAGGATCTAGATAAATACTAGCAAAGGATTAGGACAAGCAATCAAATACTTCCTTTTTGGCTTTTCAATTTTTTAAGAATTTTGGATTTTGGATTTTGATTTTTTTTGGATTTTTGAAGTTTTAAAATGAAATGATTATGCAAATGATGCTATTTTTTTAGATTTTTGATTTCAAATGATTATGCAAATGATGAACGAGAGATGGTAAATGGGATATGATTATGGATTATGGATGGTTAAGGATAGTGAGGATAAATGGTGTATGGTTATGGGTTTTTGGATTTTGAACTTGAAAGATAATAGTTAACCAAAGTAATCAAAAGAGATATATAGATCTCTGAAAGACGAAATTGAGGAAGACAATAGAAAAGAGTTAATCTTAAACTAGATTTATGAGTTTAAAACCAACTGTTGATGAAAGAATGAAAAGATAAGAGATCAAAACACCCAAAGGATAACTTAGGTTGAATCATAATCTAACTAGGGTGAAAATGGTGGAGGGATAATTGATGAATGATGATGGGGTATGAATGATGATAGACCTAAGTGACTTCAATAAAATCCTAAAATCTCAAAAGATGATATTGGGATAATAGTTAAACCTAAACTAGAATTTTGAGATTAGGGTAACTATGGACAGGATGATGAGAATGATTGAGATTCAAGAAACCTCAAAGGGATAAGTAGGGTCTAGTGATGATGGGTTGATTAACATAAAGCTATGAATGGTTGGATAAATGACCAAATTAAGTTTTGACCTATGGATGAAAGAGGGTAAAAATACAAACTTGTGTCACACTGTATAAAGGAATCGACCAACATGAAAAAAATTCTCAACTTCGACTAGACATAAAAGTGGTCTTCATGTTTTAAATTTCAAATTATGTAAACTAAGAAAATGTAGAACTCTTGATGAAGTTTATTACTGTAATTTTTTTAGATTTTTAAAAATTGTTTTGATTACTTTTTTATCAATTTAACAACAGATTTTGAAATGCTAAAATTTTCAAGAAAAAGTGACATTCACTTGACATCAAGAAACAAATAGAAAAAAACTTCATTCTCCCCTTGTAGTGTAGGAGAATGTATCCCTTTACATTTTCACACTTGTTTGGGCCCTCCTTGATAAAATTGGGCTTCTTTATGTCCTAATTGGTCCTATTTTGCATCCACAAGCCTTATTTAATGCATTTTTCTCAGGATAATCTCAACATTTAATAAATGAAAAATCATTATTCAATGTTTGAGGTTTTGTGTTCTAGATCTAGTGATCTAGGACTCATACACCACCTTGGGCATATGGGTCTCACCTAGGTCTCCAAACCTAATTTTAAACATTGCAGTGAACTTAACACTTCTTGGAGTTTGTGTCATGTGTATAAGACACTGGGACTCATACACCCCAACTAGCATATGATTCCCAATTTAACTAGGACCTATTTTAAATCAAATTCTTGGCAGGATTTTATTATCCTAGATTTGATGTCGGCTTGTAGTGTTGTAATTTTGAGAAATTTGGCATAAACAAGTATAAATACAAGGTTATTTCACATATTTTCTCCTAACAAGTTAGAAAATTGATGAGAGGAGATAAAGAACATTCAAGAGCATTCAAGAGTTGATTATCGATCATTTTGGAGCATTAATTCAAGATTCAAGCATCATGTCAAAGTCTTCATGCATCATGTGTGTTTTTTAGCTAACATCTATGATGTAGGTTTTCATGATTCAAGAAAGCATTCAAAGACATTATCTCATATCAAGATCAAGAGTCAAGATCCACATCCATTGAAGCCATTTCACATAAGTTTGCAACCTTCATTTCAAGGGTTTGGTGAGTTGCAACATTGCATTTGTTCATTCATCATTCCTTCATGTTATTTCATTTCATTTCAAGGTTTAATTACCAAAATGGGGTTTGACCAAGGAAAACCCCTATTCCCTAACACAAAGACATTTTTCTCTCTTGATGTGTGATTTCATATCTAGGAATTTTAGAGCTTGAATATCTTTTGAAGAAAAAATTACAAAAGTTGTCAAAGTTGTCAAGAAGTTTTCATCTTCATGGAAACTCACCTACAGACCAGAATTCAGACTTTTAGACTTGGAGATCAGACAAGATGAAAGCTACAGAAGATCACCAGAGGCTCTAAAATTTTCAGTCAAACCCCAATACTAGGACTAAATCGCCCCTTTGGGCGTATGAGTCATACTATACATATTTTTGCTAGTTTTCTATAGATCTTAATTTACCAACAGAAGATATCAGATTATGCCCAGATTCTTGTAGCAGGACTAAATTGCTTAGCTTGGCATATGAGTCCCATTGCACTTCAAAAAGCAGAATTTTAGAGTTTTAGGTCTTGTTTGAAATCCATCAGTGTACGAGGTTCCTTTATGTATGATTTCTATTTGTTCATTGGATTTAATGCTTTCAAGTTTCTAGGGTTTACTGCATTAGAGTTTTCATTTCTCCTTTGAAGCTTCATTTTAATGACGAACCTCCATTTAATCAAACCTAAGGAAACTCCCTTGTTTCCTTCCCTCAATTGAGTCACTTGGTTGAGGAATCTTGGTTTCCTAATGAATTGAGAGTTAAATAGGTCCTAAGCTTAGTTCCATCTCCCAAAAGGTGGAACCCTATATCCTTTCAGTTCATTTTGGTGAACACAACCTTTAGACCCTTTATTTATGATTTGGAGAACATTGTAGTCCTAGATCTAGCTTGCATTAACCTTTCATTATAACTTGCATTAGTTGAATTGCATTTAGGGCTTCTAAATCTTGCATTAGTGAAAAGTGAATATAGTTTGAATTTTTGCATCTTTCATCATTTAAATTCATTGGAAAACCATACTTACAAAAAACCATTTGAACATACAATCTAGAAACCTTAACATCAACTTAGAATTTACTAAATTTGGTGTAAGAACCTTAATCTGAGGCTCATTCACCCACCTGGTCGATTTAGTCCCTATAGTCTGGGAATTTTGTGTAGTCTATTTTTTAGTATTTGAACCTTCCAAAAACCCTAATTGGGACTCATTCACCCATCTAGGTGATTTAGTCTAGTATTAGACCTGAATTTGCATTTTACAACATTAAACACTTCATTTTTGTGCTTTTTCTTGTTGTTATTAGATCTCTGTTTCAGTTTGCTGAGTTTTTGTTTCATTCATTTCATTAGATCTAGCTTAATTTTGTTTTATTTGAAGTGTATTTGTAAACATAAAAATTGAAATGAAATCATATCATTTATCTTATGTTCATTGCATTTATCTTGCATTTATTGATTGTGCTTTGCATGAGCTTTACAACTTGGTGTCTTATTGATAATACTATAATGAGACATAGTTTGAGACTCATGCCATCCCGTGATAACACACTCATAGTGGGTCTTGGGTTATCTATCTCTTTCACTCATAGTGTTGACACTAGTTGACTAGGGATGGACCATACCCTTGATAACTCTTTACCTTCAAGTAGTATGACAAGTGTTGAAACAATGGTTGCTAGTGTCCCTCAAGAAAACATAATCCAAATCCATGAAGAATTGGAAAACCTAAAAAACCTAGTGAGTACCAAAAAAATTTCCAACACTGCTATTCCCACCATAGATAACATACACCGAATGATTGAAAGTGAAAAAAGGAATAGAGATTGTGCGTAACAACTCAAATTTTTGGCAAACATCTTATCTCAACGACTAGTTGTGCTCAAACTTTGAACAATACTCAAAGTCAAGGAGGAACCCAAATTCCTCATCCTACAACCATTGCCTCTATTCCTACCTACATCATCCCTCAAGTTACCACAACGATGCAACCTACTAGTACTATCATTCCTACCTTGGGTATTTCCATTAGCAATCCTTGTACCTTTGTGGAATCTCACGTCATATCTCCTACCACTTTACCTCCCATAAGTATTCCATTCACTTCACCCTCAAACACATATAAACCTCCACCATATTCACCTCCATCCCAAAACAAAACCAATGACGCCATCCTTAACCAAATCTTACAAAATGTTTCATCCCTTCAATGACAAATTTCCACCATAAACCAAAATCAAAATTGCCAACCATCATACTATGTCAAAAGCAATCCCTTATCCTTGGAGATATTAAGAACGTCGATACCACAAGGTATAGAGATTCATAGGTTTGATAAATATGTAGGGAAAGGAGATCCTTCTAACCATGTTTCCACTTACATCGCCTTATGCAGTGATTTCGTTCTTGAAGATAAGTTCTTGGCTAAGCTTTTCCCTAGGTCCTTGAAAGATACCGCTTTGGAATGGTTTTCCTCATTACCGAATAACTCAATTCATTCATTCAATGAACTTGTTGAGGAATTTATCAACCATTTCCAAGTGCATATGACTCCTAAGATGATATTAGCTAATTTGATGAGATGTAAGCAAAAGGATGATGAAAAGGTTACTGACTTCGTTTCACGCTACCAATTGCTTTATTCCCAAAATGACATAAAGATTTTCGATCCTCACCTTCAATGAATGTTCATTGAGAACTTACAAACTAAGATGCAAGATAATCTTGGTATGATGAAATTTCCCTCCTTCATACACTTGTGTACTGCCCTTTGTGATTATCAAAACTCGGTTAATAGTCGTGAAACAAAACCACTTCTAGCCATCCTAAAAAGTATGATTCTGCAACTCAAAAGAATTATCAACCTTTTAGGAAACAAAATAAAGGTTTTCTTCAACTAAATCCCCCTCAACCAACCCAACATGTTGATGCCCGAGTGGCTGCTATAAAGAAGAAAAATCCTCTTACATTTGGGGATTTGAAAATAAAATTTACTCCCTTAACCAATACCCTCCATAACACCATGTTACAACTTCTAGAAAATAACTTGATTTCCTTCCCTCCCATTAGAAATCCTGATCCTAATAAGCCATTACCTCTAAACTTTAGATCAAATTCCTATTGTCATTTTCACCATCAAAATGGAAATGATATAGAACATTGTAAGCACCTTAAACATCTTGTGCAAGACCTCATTGATTCCAATCATATTCAAATTGGAGGTGTCAATGATCAAGGTAATAAGTCCGTTGCCCCTCCTAACCAAAACTTGCAAATCTTTACCAACCTCATGCCAAATCATAACATTTCATTTGTCAAAGCTAGTGAAACTAAGAATGATGTGATGAATGTTGACATGTATACTAATGAACAAAGTCCTATGGATAATATGGTTGGATTGATTAAAATTCAACCTCATAAGGTCAAAACTAAAATACCTCTTGACATTGCTTTCTCATCTAAAGATATAATTAGAAAGGCACCTGATGGTCCCCTTTACATAGCCGACCGAATCAATGACAAGCCCACTAAGGGATACTAATTGATCTCATCTATGGAGAGAATGTGATCACTAAAGAATTCTTACTGGTGCATGAACTCCATCAAGATACATATGACAAACTAAAATCATGGATTAAAAAACATAATGGTTTTGCTTTCCCCACGATTGGTTCGATCATCCTTCCTCTAAAAGTTGGACCAAAAAAAATAGATGTCTCATTCTCCATCATGCTAACATCAGATCAATTCCATGTGAAGCTTGGTTATCCATGGCTATGCTCCATGAAATCCATCCCATTGGTTGTGCATAAATGCTTAAGGTTTCCCTTTGACAATGAAATATTTATTGTGCATCATAGTGGCTTTAATGCTATGTCTTCCAGTGGGATTTTTTCATCAGATTTATTTTGGCCCGAACCTATTGAACCTATTAAACGTCATGAAGATTTCTTTTTCACATCCTACCAAAATTTTAAGGAAAAATACATAGCAGAAATATCCCTTCAAAACATGCCTCAACCCATGATTGAGCCTCTTATCCTTGATGAAACCATGATAGAACCAAAAATCATTCCAAATAACCAAGACCAACCCAAGACAGATCCTTTTCCTATCTCCTACAAAAGACCAAGAGACAACCAAAACAATCCTGTTGTGCCTCCTAAGATAAAAAAAGTTTACAAAGCTAAAGAGAAAGTGGTTGAATGACCTCTCATGGTTCCTTCTGAAGAAAAGAAACCCATGGTTGATAAACCCGCTCTTACACAAACACAACTTGAAAATTGTACCAAAAGAAAAATAAATGCTAGAGAGAATAGGTGTAGATGTCATGCTATTTATTGAAGGTTAAATGAAGAAAACAACAAGAAAAATCAACATCCAAACTTAAGTGAAGCAATACACGATTAGTCTCCCTCCTCGCCACAACAAAAATATCCTATATTGCAGCCACAATAGGAGCTAGCACCTTCTTTAGACATTATCATTCGACCTCCCACTGTGATTAACTTGGAAGATGATGATGAGATTGCTAAAATTGATGAACAAGTGCATAATGAGTTGAATACATTGTTTTCCTCTTCTATGAACTTAAATAAAAATTCTCCTAACAAGAGTGTTGAACTTGGTGCTTCCCCTAGTTTGGCACTTGCTATTGTCCCTTTGGCTAGTTGTCCACCTTTCGCATAGGATGAATAATATTGGGATGCAGATGAACTGCTATAGGTTGAATCACATGTGCCTTACTAGGCTTATCTTTGTTTTGTGTCTAATTGCATGTGTGTAATGTGATCTCCCCGTACCATTTTGTTTGATACATCTCTCTCTTTGTGCATTCCTTTATTTGTATCTACATTCTTCTATATGTCGTAAAACCTTTATCTTTTCTTTGTCTTGTGTTTTCCTTTTGGGGATGATGCAAGGCATCAAGAAATTTAGGTCTCTTCCATGTTGACCCAAAAACTTTTCTTTGTTTTCTCTCTCTTTGTGTCATTCTTTCTGTTCCATGAGTATTTGGGGAATGATGATGTTTCTAAGCTCTATAACAACATTGTAGCAAAGACATATTGAACCCAAATCCATGGATCCCTTATGTGATTTTGGGATTTCATTTTGGGGGCTACCCATTTTCATGACGTAGCTTTATGTGGAAACATATGACTTGGCATAGGGCTTTCCAAATAAGCTCTCATGTCCTTATTGAGCATTTATCATTTGCTACATTAAAGTAATTGCTCATAGCATGGTGTTTAGCAATTCCTTTAAAGTGGGGGCATACATTGACATTATTCTTTTTGCATTTCACTTACAACTCATGTTTGATTGTGTGGTATTCTTACTTCATGCGACACTATTGCAAGAATGGAAAAGGAATGAAGTGTTGACATTGATGTCAACTAGTTAGCTGGTTATCTACTAGTTGCTATTGATTATATATGTCGAGGATATTGAGAAAATTATATTAAAAGAAGGTTGCTAGTTTCGATGCTTGTGAACTATGTTTTGTTGTGTGTTGATTGAGGTATGGGAGAATTGTTGCTGGTCCGGATTTCTCTTTAATGAAATCTTATGGAATATAGTTCAAGAGTTGTGTTGCCCTGGTTCTATTGAAGTTGCTTTTGGCATTTGGATGTATTGAGCTTAAATGATCTATGCGTTTTACATTGGTATGGACGACTGTGTGTCAAGCACTACTTTTGAAGCTAATGAAGTGTGTTGGATCTATTATGGATCCTGGTGAAGCGTGTGTTTGGGTCACGCTCATTCTAATTCCACCTTAGGATGTTTGGCACCGACCTAATTTGAAAGTTGAAGTTGGATGGCTGACTTTGTATCTTTTCAAGGTTGGAGATAGTATAAATACAAAATGTGCTAGCGATGAAAATTATACATAAGAAAAGAAGAAAGATAAGTGAAAGAGCAGACATGACCTTGATGCTATTCTTGAGGTGTGTGAGTTAAGTGTGTGGTTGTTCAGTGTGAAGCTTAACGTTGAGTTTCCACATTCATTAAGCATAAGGAAAACTCTATCATTCATGCGAGTTGATCAATGATTGTGGTGGAATCTTTGTTGTATTGGGATTGTTGTCTCTCTATAGCAAGTATTCTTTTTCTTCTTTGTATCTATGTGGCAGTGAGCCCTCCAGGTTGTAGCCCTGTGGATAGTGAGTCCTTATTTCAGGTAGTGAGCCTTTTCTCAGGCAGTGACCCTTTTTGTAATCGATTTTGATATTCTCTATAGTGTGAGTTAATCCTCACCGTGGTTTTTACCTCATTGGGTTTTCCACATAAATCTGGTGTTAATGTGTTTGTGCATTTTCATTTGATGGTTAATCACTTAATCAATTTATGTGTTAGTTTTGGTAATTGAATTAAAGGTTATAATCTGTGACAAATGATTCATCCCCCCCTCTCAATTGTCCTATCCAACGAACAAATATTTCTCTTTGTGGTGACATTGGGTGTAATATCCTTCAAAAGTGTGATATCTCTTAGCATATTATATTCCCCTTAGTGGCTTGATGCAACACAGTGCATTCCCTAAGTTGTGAATCTTCTATTCTTTAATTGGTCCTCTCTTGGGAACATTAGGCATGATGTTCCCTAAGTTAAGACCTTACATGGACAAAGAAAAACCCCTTTGAATGTACCTTACACTATTTTTCATTTACAATAACTGTTATATGGCCAACTTGCATAACACATTTTTCTTTCCTGTAGAGCCATCTTGTTTTTTCATGAGTGTGAACATACAAAATTTTGCTTGTCTCATGAATCTTGTTGTTCATGTTGTGTGGCACCTTATCAAAGTTATTAGGAGGTATAGCTTTAGTATGGTTAGTATGTATGGGACGCTGAACTTAGGCATGAATTTCCCATAGCCATTTTCTTGTGTGTGTGAGTGCATATCGGTCGCGTGCGTATGTGTCTCATTGGGGGCTCACCTAGTGGATGGCCTAAGGTTCCACTAGCCCTTGTGAGCGTGTGTTTGGTTTGCATAGTGGACATTGTGTTCCACTTGTAAAGATTTTTTGGACAAATAACTTAGACCTAGTCCACATCATGTTAGATAGACCATTGAGGCTTGATCCACCCTCTTTTTCCATTTTCTTTCTTCTTTATGTCTTTGACAGTGTATGTTGGTACCTTGTTGTTGCTTCATACTTCATTCACATGTGTGTTCTTTTGTGCCTATGTTGGTTTTCCATAGGATCTTGATCATGGGGGCTTGATCATCCCTCTAGAGCGTTGTCATCCTATCTCACTAGCATTTGTACAAACCCTCGATGTGTATTTGTCTACTTTAGTGTGAGTTTGAAGCAAGTTCCTCCTCTCACTAAAGTGGGGGATAAATGTAGTGTAGGGAAATGTATCCCTTTACATTTTCACACTTGTTTGGGCCCTCCCTACTAAAATTGGGCTTCTTTATGTACTAATTGGTCCTATTTTGCATCCACAAGCCTTATTTAATGCATTTTCTTAGGATAATCTCGACATTTAATAAATGAAAAATTATTATTCAATGTTTGAGGTTATGTGTTCCAGATCTAGTGATCTAGGACTCATACACCACCTTGGGCATATGGGTCCCACCTAGGTCTTGGAGACTGTTTTTAAACCTTACATTGAACTTAATACTTCTTGGAGTTTGTGTCCCGTGTTAAGACACTGGGACTCATACACCCCAATTGGCATATGAGTCCCACTTTAACAAGCTTGGTGGGATTTTATTATCCTAGATTTGATGTGGGCTTGTAGTGTTGTAATTTTGACAAATTTGGCATAAACAAGTATAAATACAAGGTTATTTCACATATTTTCTCCTAACAAGCAATCTAACAAGCTAGAAAATTGATGAGAGCATTCCTAAGGCAAGTTTATGAGATCAAGAGCATTCAAGAGCTGATTTTCAAGAATTTTGGAGCATCAAGTCAAGATTCAAGCATCATGTCAATGTCTTCATGCATCATGTGTGTTTTTAAGCTAACATTTGTGATGTAGGTTTTCACGATTCAAGCAAGCATTCAAAGACATTATCTCATATCAAGATCAAGATTCAAGATCCACATCTATTGAAGCCATTTCACACAAGTTTGAAACCTTCATTTCAAGGGTTTGGTGAGTTGCATTTGTTCATTCATCATTCCTTCATGTTATTTCATTTCATTTCAAGGTTTAATTACCAAAATGGGGTTTGACCAAGGCAAACCCCTCTTCCCTAACACAACAACATTTTTCTCTCTTGATGTGTGATTGCAGATCTAGACATTTTGGAGCTTGAAGATCCTTTGAAGATAAAGTTGCAAAAGTTGTCAAGAAATTGTCATCTTCATAGAAACTCACCTACAAACTAGTATTTAGACTTTCAGACCTAGAGATCGGACAAGATGAAAGCTATAGAAGATCACTAGATTCTACAAAAGTTTCAGTCAAACCCCAATACTGGGACTAAATCACCCCTCTAGGCATATGAGTCCCAGTATACCTCTTTTTTTGAGTTTTGTATAGATCCTGATTTACCAGCAAAAGATTCCAGATTCTACCTAGATTTCTATAGTAGGACTACATCATCCAGCCTAGCGTATGAGTCCCAATGCACTTCAAAGATTAGAATTTCAAAGTTGTAGGTCTTGTTTGGAATCCATCATTTTACCAGGTTCCTTTCTGTCTGATTTTGTTTGTTCATTGGATTTAATGCTTTCAAGTTTCTAGGGTATAGTGCATTAGAGTTTGCATTTCTCCTTTGAAGCTTCATTTTAATGGTGAAACCCCGTTTAATCACACCTAAGGAAACCCCCTTGTGTCCTTCCCTCAATTGAGTCACTTGGTTGAGGGATCTTGGTTTCCTAATGAACTAAGAGTGAAATAGGTCCTAAGCTTAAAGTTCCATCATCCAAAAGGTGGAACCCTATTTTCTTTTGGTTCACCTCTAATTTTTTTCTCCAAATAGGTAATTTCAATATCTAGGGCATGATTTTTTTTTTTGAAATTTTGATGTATATTTTTCTTGTAATAACGTTTTAAAGTCAAAATTACCAAACTTTGATAGTTTTCATTTAATGTCAACTATTTTTTATTATTTTTTTCATTTTCTAGAAACAAATTATACCCTTTTGAAGAGGATTCTCTCCTCTAGGGCACCATATATTTTTCATTTTTTTTATTATTATGTTTTACTATTTTTTAAAAATTTCTAATCAACCTTTTTTTTTTAACATTAGCAACCTAGTTTAATTATTTTTAAATATATATTAAAACTAATCAAAATATAAAAAGATTACATATAATTTGGATTCACCACTCCAAGCTCTAAAAAGGGTATTTTTTTCTAAATAATTTTGACTGAAGAAATACTTAGTTGAAGTTGAAAGTTTTAAAAATAAAATAAAAATGTTGAGATGGCTGCCAAGTGGGATGCCAGTCAGATAGTTTCAATAGAAAGGGGTTCGATCGAAACCCTTTCTATTGAAACCACACAATAAAATGAGTGACATGTCAAAGTGGCAAAGGGAAAAATTTAAATTTTTGGGTTTTGGGTGAAAGAGTTTTGGCCAAAACCCTATGTGCCACGTACAGGCCACATGGTTTCAGGCAAAATTGTTTCGACCAAAACTATTTAAGTTGAAATTGTTTATCTCAAAACTATTTAGTTGGTTGAAAGTGTGACACAACTTTTTACTTTTACCTAAGACTAACCAACATTTAACTTATGGATGCATATTTCAAAATTTTACCAAAAAGCTCTTAGAAAATAATTGTAAAATAGAATGGCTGTTGACTCCAGATTGAAAAGGATCGGTCTAAAGCTAAAAAATTCCCATGGCTTCATAGGTATATCACAAATTGAAGACAGTCATAAAACAAGCACAACCTAGTTATTCAAGTAGGATTATTGACGTGTAGGCCCACCGCACTGAAGTGTTAATAGTACACCAAGATAAATGTGAGACACTTCTCTTTCGAGAGTAGATAGCTAGAGGTCTAGTGGAACATGCCCAATATGGCAACATACACACATTTCCTCTCTCCTCAGGAAGCTAAGAATTCCAACCCAAATACTCCTATTTCCACTCAAGGGCATATGTGGTGAGTAACTTTATGCATGATATTGTATGCTGCACCACATTAAGAAACAACTAAAAGGTTCCTAGGCTTCTAAAAATAAGGTGTCTAGTAGGGGACTAGTGTGAATAGAAAGCCCATTTGTAATAGCCTGAGAATTGGGAGGCCCACTCCCACTCTCATCACCATCTAGTCTCTGCAGCCCAAGGGTCTTGTAGCTTGGCTTCGATGTTGGCCACTCCTTGGGGTACAACTTTCATTCTCCTCCCTTTGATATAACCTGTCGAGAAACGTGCTTGAGGTTGAACCTCAGAGTGATGAAATCCCCAGGCAAGCCTCCTAGTAAAATAAAAAGGAGACTAATATGTATTTCTCGTCACCCAAGGTCGCACAAGTGCACAAGAGGAGAGGATACACACACACACGCTCAGGTTGTGAAACAACGTGCAAGCACACAAGACATGGAAAACAAAGTTCTTTTTAACCCATATAAGCTAAATGTGATCTAATATAAAAAGTGAAGACACAAAGTTTCAAAATTAATTCTCTGACAAGTGGGCCTACAATAAAATAATCAGTAGTCTAGAATAAACCTTTGACAACATCCTGCAACAATCAAGTTAGTACTCTGAAAACAAAACACTTTGATGATCGAGCTACAACAAAAAGGATTAGTATTTTATTCTTTATCTTTGGCTTGTGAAAATTGCTGCATTGGATGATAGTGAAAAGATATAACATAATAATTAAAATTATAAAATTAAGCTCATTATAAAAAATCTTGTGAAATTTTTATGAATTTTTTAAGAAATCATAAAAAATCAAGGTTTGAAATTAAAATATTCACTTTAACTAATTATACATTATTTATAATTTCTGATTTAAAGAAATAATCTAATCCACAACATGCACATCAGAAGCATCTTTCCAACACCTACAAAAACTTGAAAATCCAATTTGTGGTTTGAAAGTTATGATTGTTTTACTGCTGATTAGTGTTTTCAAAAAATATAAAAAGGAGTGAGCAGTCTCAACAAATGATTAAATATCTATGAATTAGTTTTCTAACCAGAAAATGAAACCATATCCATTATTAATAGAATTTAAATATGTTTAGCACTAAAATTGAAGTCAAAAAGTATAGATCCGTACAATGTACAAATTAACAAAGAAAGTGCCTGAAAAATCATGTTTTTAAAAGTCTAAAATGCTATTTTGGACCAAAATATGGGGTATAAAATATGAAAATTTGTGGCTCAATGTATCCAATGCAATCATGATGCTTGTTTCTCTCCAAAAGGCTCCTAGAAGTGTGATTTCCAAAGTTTCTTAAACGTACATACAACCTGCAAGATAGAAAATAGAAAAAACTTGCTAAAAATAAGGTTAGCCAAAAAGCTTGGTACTTCACGTGAGGTTCACCAGTTGATCGAAAAATGGGTTAGAAGCTCAAATCCTAAAAAAAAACCACAAATTGTTAGATTTAAGCATAAAATCCAAATCCAAAACAATGAAGCACAAAAGACATAAGAAGTCAAATGAAATGCAAACAAAACAATTTACCTTCCTATGTCAAAGTTGGTTCACCTCCATTGGTATTCTCTCTTTTGCTTTTAAAGTTTTGAAATGTAGCTCTTAGATTTGGAGTACACAATTGATAGGCTCGTGACAATAATAACAACAAAATTTCAAAGACTTTGGTAAAAGAATAAAGATATTGAGGACCAAATTTATAGAAGAGGTTGGCATAATGAACAAATGAGATTGAATAGAAGATCAATGGTCAAGATTGAATGAGACAACTTGCATGGGAAAGTTGCTCATTTTTGAAATAGAAAAATGGAAGAGAAATGAAAGAGTTGAGTGAAGTGGAAAATATAAATAAGAGTTAAGTAGAAGAAAGGGTTAGTTATGTGAAGAATGAAATAAAGGAAACTTTTCAAAAAATAGATAAATAAAAAATCATTTATTTTTCAAATCATGAATAATTAATTAAATTAAATAATTTAATTAATTATAGAGGAGACTTTAGGTTAGCATAATTAAATAAATACTTATATTTATTTAATGATAGATGATATTGAATTAGAGATTAAACTATAAAAGTGCGAAGAAGAATAGAAATTGGTTTAGATGAAAATTAGGGTCAAATGATATAAGGGTTAGACAAAATTAGGGTTAGATGGGATTAGGGTTGGATAATTAGTAAAAAAATAGGACTGTTGGCTGAGGACAATTTTGAGTGTCTATAGGGAGAGTCTAAACTGTGACTTAAGACATTGCCATGATTTCTAACTAAAGCTAATCAGATCCCATAAGCCATGGAAAGTTTGAATGCCTTTTTAAAAATATGTTTTCCCTTAAGCATTTCTTTAGTAGCAAGATGAGCATTGCCAAGTTGAACCAATCAATTCCACTAGATGGAGGAAGAGGCAAAACTTAACTCATGCCTCAAGGATTGATCATACCAAACTATTTTTTTGAAGTAATGTACCAAGCCTTCCAAATCGTGTTGAATGGGGTAGAACCATGAGTCTTGAAGAAGTGGACAAGTAAAAGTGTATCCATCCACTTAGTTGAATCCCATGAATGCCCAACTATAGTAGTTTGGATGCAATGATGAACCAAATTATGTTTCTAAGGAGAATATTCATTCAAGGCTCTTACAATCCATTTAGTAGTGAGGAAAATTCCTTGGGAGTAATGGTAAATGATTCCCAAACCTACTCTATCTTTTAGTTGAATACAGTGGGCCCATGAAGTAGTAGGAAAATTATTTTTATTTCCCCACTTAGTCCAAAGGAAGCTTCCAATTAATTGAGTTAGCTGATTGTAGCATGATTTAGATGAAAAACAAGAGTAAATGTAGGCATGACTGGAAAGGAGGTTTTTTTTGGAAACTTGAATCCTTCCATCCATGGAAAGGAATCTATTGGGCCAATTTAGGAGTTTATTTCTAATTTTGGCTAAGAACCACTTCCACATATTTGTGAGAGAAACTCCAATTCCAAAAGGTATGCCAAGATATCTTGCATGATGGTACCATGTTTCACCTCTCTCTACTCACTCGAGATCCAAGGAGGGTGAGGGTTGGGTTTGTGTTGCAAGGTGTGTGCCCTTGGTATTCTTGTGTTGCACAGTGTAGTGCTTGGGTTTGTGACATGGCTTAATCGCCTCTCATGGATTCATTAACTCTGGTGGTTGTATCAAGCATTAACAGGTCAATATTTTGGTGCAACAACAACCTTATTTGCAACAATTGGTATCAGATCTTGGGTCACAGGTTCAAACCCATCACTTGCATTGGGGGGATTGTTGCAAGGTGTGTTCCCTTGGTCTCCTTGTACTGTGCAACACAATGCTTGGGTTCGTGACATGGATTAACCACCTCTCATGGATACATTAAATTTGGCGATTGTATCGAGCATTAACAAGTTGATCTTTGGTGCAATGACAACCTTATTTGCAATAATTTGGTCATTATAAACTTTATTGGAAGCTTTGCAACATGAGCATGAAGTATGGATGGTTGTGCTGGTTGTTCCTATGTTGTCATTGATGTCAACATGGTAATAACTACATGGTGATAACTATATGAGAAGTTTTCTTAGGTTACTGGAAGTTGTTCTCTACCAGTAATACTCCTTTGTGATGGATCAGTATGTTGGTATTTGAGCCTGGAACTCATTGCAAGATTTGATATGATTCTAATCTCTTAACCATGTTTTATTGACTCATTCAAATTGTTATATCCTGGATCTTGAGACATCTTTTACTATGAACAAAAATTTATCTATGACAAAGTTTAACTTTGTATCATACTATTGTTCTGTGTGAGGTATATTGTGTGGGAGACTTCACATTCTACTAAGGTGAATGTTGATCATCAAGGCTTGTGCCTCTCCAACAGTCTTATGGGAAATTCTCTGTACGACTTCATTCTTGTGTTCTTCACAGCTACTTGCCCATAGACCTGGTTCACCACTAACTTTGAATCTCTGAAAGCTTGTATTCTATTTACGCCCATGCATTCTACAAGGGTCAGACCATGGATGAAGGCCTCATATTCCATGTCATTATTCAAGCATGAGAACTGAAAATGGTAAGCTTTGAGGTTCTTTGATCCTATTCAAGACACTAGTTGGACACCCGCTCTAGAGCCAACTTTGCATTTGGCACCATCAAAATGTAAGGTCCATAGATGATTATCACTCAGATCATCATATTACTCTCGATCCTTCATCAATTTTGGAAGGACTTGATCATCATCGAAAATCACATAAGTGCCTAGCCCTGTTGCATGAAAGGTTCCGAATGGGTCAGAGTCAATTAATTGGTTGAGTAGCACCTCTTCTTTAGGAGCCTAATCATTTGTGTTTTCTTCATCTTCCAACATCTCTACACAATATCTCTCCTATTAAGAGATGGAGGTATGTGCCACTTCAAAGCATAGGACTACATTATTCACTATGTGTTCAGGATGCAAAGATTCAGACATAATCCTCATCTTCACCCCATGCTTGGTTCTCAATATTAGGTGGGACCAGTTGAGTGCTAAGTGTCTGCCAAGTTTCACAGTGAATCTCTTGAAAGACACATTCTGAAAACCAAGGGAATGTCTATCACTACTATATCTTGTGTGATTTTTTTGCTTGGACATGAGAAGAGAGTTAGAGATAGATCTTTTATCCAACCAACGGTCAAAACCTTCTTCCCATCTAATTGCATGATTCCTTTCTCAAGGGGCTCATACTTTAGTTTCAAGGCATTGACCCCTTGTTTTGGCATGACCGTTGTGCTAGCCCCCAAATCAATCATGTTATTATGCAAAATATTATCTCTCACAATAAGTGTTAAAAAGAAAGGTGTGGGATTTGGATTGCTTACCTCTTTCTCCTTTGCATTTCCCACATCATTCACATAAGTTGCTGCCTTCAGAGCTTGAGGGTCTGACACAGATCTTTTATCTTTGCTTCAACCACATGATGGAGTCGCATCCGTTTGTGGTATTTGTTCTTCTTTCTTTAATGCTTCCTGAAGAAATTTATTTTGTTCGGGGATAGATATGACATTCCACAGAGATACATTGGCAGGCACCTTCTTCAATTGCTCCACCACATTGAGCATTCTGAATGGTTGGGTCTTGGGCGCTTGTATGGTGGTATTTCTCTCACTTTTGGAAGAAAAAAATTCATCATGAATGTGATTGGTGTTTTGTTAGTCTCCATCTTCGAGAATGGCGAAGTGTGCGGATGAGAGTAGGTTGGACAGTGGGAAACAAAGCCTAATTTTCTTATGGCGGTGGTTATCGTGGCTGTGGACATGGCAAATCTTGTTGCACGTATTCTCCCATGAGCCTTCTTTTGGATCTTGTGTTGTAATCCAATTGTACTTTTGGAGTACTAGTAGTCGGAGCTTCATTCGTGAACACTGCATCTTATTCTTCCATCCATGAAAATAATGCTTGGTTGGGCACAATATCCAGCTCCTTCTCCAAGGAAATTCCTTGAAACATGCATTTTGAATTTCAGAGGAATTATATTCATCTGCATTCAGGAGCACACCCTTGCTTCTTTGTTCCGCTATCTTCTATTGCATATTCCCCCTTGGACAATTTTGAGGCATATGACTATCGCTACATGGGAAGCACCATACATTCTCATCTTCCACCAAATTGTTCTGGCCTGGAATTAACTCTTTACTCGGGCTGTCTTTGACCGTCTGTAGTGACATGGTGACCAAAACTATTTGGTTCACATACGCCATCTGTTGACCTCCTCCTTTGGAGGATCCTTGGTATGTATTCTACTGATAATATGGTTTTCCTCCGCCATAGGCTTGCGTGGTCTACTTCAGAGGTGTTGCTTGCTATTGTTTGATAATAACCAACTCGTTAGCAAAATTCTGTATGAGGCTCTTCATGTCACTGATATCCACTGCAATAGAGGAAGAGCCCAACGTGCTTGTCTAGGAGGTAGGGTACACATACATAGACTACAGTGTAGCCAATGTCAGTTGTGTAGCAAAAGGGATTGGGACAAATTATTCTCGAGGACCACCAAAGATTTCTGAAAATAAAAGCATTAGAGGTCATGGTGGAAGCTTCCCGATGTCGATCAGACTGTTTTCCGCACACACAACCAACTCATATGCATCGAGCAAGATATCCCCTCCCATGGAGGTTATCATTACTGTGATGTCTAAATTGAGAGCGTTCAAGTGTAACATAAACACCATCGTGGCTAGGGGTCGAGTAGTTATAGGGATCCTTTGCTAGGTTTTGTGGAACCTGGTGTTGAAATTGCTCATGGCCTCTTGCAGAGCTCTCTTGATGGTGATTAGTTGTTGTAGCAACGAAGAACGATCTCCTTTCTCTGAGCTGATCCCAAGAGATGATAGAACTCGAGGCCAAAGATTAATACCAATCTTGGGCCTTTCCTTTGAAAGAGGCAACTAACAGTCTCAGGGCGATGCTTTCCTTCGCTATGTTATGTACCCTACATACCTCTGCTATATCTTGAAGGTGTTCAAAGGGGGTTTTGAAATCTTCTCCAAAAAAAATTGGGATAGCCTTGAGGGCGTTAGCAGGTATGGCAGGGCATACATCTGGGGGCATAGGTGGTTGTAGCAGACTACCACTATCCCAGGTTACAAAATTTCTAGGAGCAAGGGAAGGTACATGAGCCATAGGTAAAATATTCCTATGAATTGGGTATACATGTATTCTAATTTGGAAGGTTGAGCCTTCAGGTGGAGTAGATAAGGCTTTGGATATTGGTCTCTTACTTCTCGCTCTATTGCTCCTTATAGGTGATACAAAACTTGTAAGTCTTCTTCTCCTAGGTACCGAGGCAGGTAACTGGGAGTATTGGAAATGGCCTCTTGAAGATGCTCTTGTTTGGATGCTAGGCATGAAACTTCCAGTTTCTTTCCTTAGCCTGATTTAAGAAATATTTTGAACTTCTAATTAGGCATTCAGAGAACTTCATGTCCAACTGGGCGTGCCAGAAAAAGAACTGTTGATCATCAAAGCTTGTGCCTCTTCGACAGTCTTATGGGAAATTAGTGAGTGGGGGACTGATTTGTGCTTCATTGAATACCTTTGAGATTTTTATAGAAATTTGACTCTTCTTTGGGTTTTGGAGAAAAGGGTAGAAGGAAATGTAAACATAAAACATAAAAATGGTGATGTGCCAAAGATTTTACAAAATTTCAAACATAATTTCTTTCCTATGAGTGATATAATTAGACACAAAATGCCACAACCCTTCATTGTTGGAAAGAGAATGAACAAAAAAGGCTAACAACAAGCACATTGTAGACTTTCAAATCTTTCCACAGGTAGTTCTCATTAAGGTATGATCAAACATAAATATTTCCAAGGTTACCAAAAATAATTCCGAAATTGCATAAACTCTCTCTCCTAATATAGCATAATATAACAAAACAACAACCCTTCAGAAAAATAGAGAATTCCACTGACATAATCTAGTTTTCACAAGTTATTATTCTACCATATAAGCCTACAACATGGAAATCAACAACTTAAGCTACTTGAATTCAACTTGATTAACACAGTGTTTTATTCAAAACGAAAGCATAAAGAAGGAAAACCTGATAAAGGCCATACATGCATAGTCTCAAAGATTTCTTCCCAATAATTCATGCTTAAATATCAAATGAACTTTAAAATAGAGGTCAGATGCCAATTCAATAATATTTCAAGCATAAACGATATAACATGCCAGAGAAAAGTAGTTATGCAACTATACTTCTGAAAATAGTTCTTAAAACCTAAGAAAATTAAATAAACTTTTCCTCAACAAAGGAAACTGAAACTTGGAACCAACCCTTTCCTTATGTCGCTGCCTCTCATTTATAACTACAGAAATAAGAATACACCCCCACAACATAGAAGTAATTACTACCAGGTGTTGGCATTTGATAACACATGATCTAATCATAGATCTTTAGTTAGGTCACAACAATATTTTCTCATCAATTCTCAACCACCACATTAATGTTTTTTAGATATTTAACAAAGATAGTTATTTGAAAATGATCAAATCTTAGAAAACATCCTAGAAAAATTCCAGTTGACCAGTCACATAACCTGGCGGCACTGACTCAAAGCTTCCATCTCAAAAACCAAAAAGGGATAGCAAGCTCCGATAAACTCCCAAAAAGATCAATTTATAAAAGCACAAACTACTCACAGTGAAGAGATGACGTGTCAAACAGGAAAAAACTTTCAAACTCATGAATATAGCTCCTTGAGAAAATCCCCGACGAGTTGACACGTATCCCAACTCTCTCCCGAAAGGAAGGCGAATAACGAAAGCCGTGTAGCCACTACATGGTTCATTGCGCACCTTTCCAATAACTTTATTCGAGCACAGACACATCCAAAGCCAAAAACATATACAAGCTAAAAATCAAAGATGATCAGGGCACACATGCTTCACAGTGAAAATTCTTGCATTGCGGTTTTGGCTGATAGTCTCTTTACTGGTAGTATGATGGGAAATTAATGTGTTCTTAGATCTAGAAGGTGCTTGCTTTGTGGATTATTTGTTGGTTTGGAGAATTGTGTTTTAGTCTTGACTGACTTAGCAAATGTAATATATTATGAAGACTAATAGCCGACTTGGCATATTGCACTACATGGATAAAATTTTCAAATCCTATATGGTGCCAACGAAGAAAGGTTTTGGTTATTTTGTGTTCATCCAATTAGGCCGACCTAATTGATGAATAAGATATGCTTGTATATATATAAGATGCTTTGAGGAATGAATGATGCACACATTAGAGCAAGAAGGAAAAGTGTGAGTGTGTGTGTGAGCAGGTGAATAGAGGAAAAGATCAGAGACTAAATGATTTATCAATAGTGCAAATTTGTTGAGTGATGCAGTACTTTATATTCTAAGCTTCAATGGAACTAAACCTTGTACTTTGAAGGTGTATTCCATCAGTTCATTCTTTTGGCAGTGAGCCACTATCATTGTATCTTGGTAGTGAGCCATCTTTTGTACTGAGGTTGTGATCCTTTTAAGGACAATGAGTCCTAGTAGTGAGCCCCATAATATTTTGTATCTAGATATAATATATTGTGAGTTAACCCTCACCGTGGTTTTTCCCATTCTGGGTTTTCCATATAAAAATCTTGGTGTTCATGTGTGTGATTGCATTGACTTTTTTCTATGTTCTATCTTGCTGATTCAGTCAAAATTGTGATAATGGTTAAGTGGATTTTATTATCGGTTTGTGGAATACTAATTCACCCCCCTCTCTTAGTATTCTAGATGTTCAAAAATTGGTATTAGAGCTTGGTTCCTTAGAAGAATCTTGGGTGGGTGCATGAAGTTGGGTTACAATTTTGTGGCCAATTTCAATTTTTTTTTGAAAAATCATAACGTGAGCGCGTTATAATGCATTTGCGTTATGGAAATTTAAAAGAAAAAAATAGTGAAAGTGATTCATTTTATGTTGACTGTTCTTTTGCTTTTCCCGTGGCCAAAAAACCTCATTTTCGTGCTTGCATTCTAGGAGGAGGGATTGAGAAAAAATTTTCAACAACAGTTGCTATTTATTTGTAAGGATGGCACCACGACGACGAAGAGGTGGGAGAGGTAAGTATTGTTTGCTATCTGTTTTGAATTTCTTTGTTTTAGGTTGATTTTGTTAGTTTTAGGTTATATTTGATATATAAATTTTTGAATTTGTAGGAGATGCAAATGAACCCACAAACCCACAAAATCCTCAACAATAAGAGCAACCAAATCCTAAAGAACAAAATCCTCAACAAGAAAATCAACCTCAATAACAACCTCCTCCACCAATCCCTCAACACCCTCCTGGCACTCAACAAAATTTAATGAGTGAGATTGAGAGAAATAAAAAATAAATTGAGGATTTTATTAGTAGGTTGAGTGATCCAAATGGTTCAACCACAAAAAGAATGACCCTCACAAATTCATTAAAAGATATGTTAAAAAATGTGGATTCAATTAGCAAACAAATAACTGGATGGCAAGATAGGAGGCGGGCGGCTAGGGCATATTATGAAGATAAACTATCATATAAACAAGTAAAGATTTAAAAATTACAAAAGGTGATTTGTGTTTATTATTCACTAACCCACACACAAATCAAAATCTTACCCTCAATGTGAAGAGGTTTCCTATTCATTGGTGTCACCACCAAGAGATTAGGAACCATTTTTATGATAGGTGGTACATGGTCTTTGATGACTGACCGTGCAACAATTGTGAAGTCCCCTAGTATTTTCTTAGGAAATTATACAGTGAGTTCATATTGAACAAAATCCCAAATTATTTTGATATGAGGGACTCCCAGGGGAGAGGTGGGGGGTCAGCTTACGATAGGCTCGGTGCACAGACGGATCCTACGTGGCAAGGGAGATGAGCTCTCACTAGGCTACCTCGTGAGCACATTGTTATGCCTTCCATCGCAAAGGAGAGTGCCGATGTAGAGACATTGCAGGCGATCAACACTTTGACCCAGAGTGTCATCCATTATACTAGCCCTATTCTACAACGCCATGCAAGGGAGTCTTCAAGTGGTGGCCTTCGAACCCATGCGTGCCAATCTTGCAGGGTGACTTGTTCATATGACCCCACCGACACTCAAAAGGCTGCTGTAGAGGATCCGTATGCAACTACGAAGATGGAGAGGGTGGCTGAAATTTTGCATGATGCGTATGGAATTGATACTCAGGTAAAAGTTAACATTTTCATTGAATTTAATTTATTAAATTTCAATTTTGAAATGCAAGATTAACTAATTTAGTTTTATGATTGTAATAAAATTGTAGGGTCACAGTGTTGAGATTGGATACATCGGCCCTCCACCTACTTATTTTTGTAGTACACCTATCGACAAGGTATGTAACTAGTAAACAATTATAAATTTATTACATGTTAATAGCATTGTTTTACGAATGGTATTTTAATATGTGATTTTGGATGTTGAACATGGTAATATTGGAGGTTTCGAGGGAACACCTCCTAGTTCCAGTGGATTTACTCAAACCTTCATGGAGGTAATAGAATAAAGAGTTTAACTAATGAATTGTACTTAATAGATTTGTGTACTTTATATTCATATCGTTGGTTACGTTGCATTGCACATCATTCAAACTCAAAGCATTACTTCACATTCCATAACTAATAACTAGATGTTGATAGATGACAAAATTTCAACTTCAATATATAGTTGTTTAGAAAGTCAACATAAGCAACTTGATGCAATTTCTTCACATGGAGGCATATGCTTGCAAAGGTGCACCTACACAACAAACTATGGATACTTGGAAAAAATCAATGAAACCATAATAGTAAGCAATAGCATAGACAAGGCAGTTAGTAGTTTCAAAAAATGCCTCAAAGAAATGCGGTCTCATAACACGATGGAATTCCATTCCATCACCATGAGACCACATTTCTTCAAAATGCTCACCACCTTTTCTATGATGCCACATTTTTCATACATGTGCACCAATGCATTTTATCAAACTATTCGTGCTTCCTTGCTACTATGGCTAAAAGCCTAAAATAGGTGCTTTCCAACAAACTATGGATGCTTGGAAAAATATCTATCAAAGCATAATAGTAAGCAATAATTTACCATAGAGAAGGCAATGAACTTTTTGAAAAAATGCCTAAAAGAAATGCATTCTTATGGTGATGGAATGCCATGATGTGCATTTTTTTGTAATGGAATTCCATCACCACGAGACCCCATTTCTTTTGAGGCATTTTTTCAAATAGTTCAAGTTGCCTTCTCTATGCCACCACATTTATCGTACATGTCCACGAAAGCATTTAATCAAATGATTCAATAGATTGCTGCTATGGGTAAAAGCCTAAAAACACGTCCTTTCAAACAAGATATGGATAGGGAAAATAGTGAGCATGATAATTAGAAATATATAGTTTAATAAGTACTCAAAATTTTGTTCATTAGATCTCATATGTACTATAAGTCATGACGTGGATTGCTACTGTAACTTTTTTGAGATTAAATAATTTTTTGTTTTATTTTTAGATGTTGGTTGTGGAAACACCTCCAAATGTTACGAGGGAAATGAATATCAGTGTTTCATCTGCTATACACTCCTCAATGGCTCTGACAGGGGAGGTATGAGGAAAATTACTAAATTTCAATTTACATTCATTGTTATAGATGTTAGTTCGAGTGAAAAATCAAGCCAAATTATTGATTCATAGTCTAATTTCTATTTGGATGGTTTATACAGGGCTTGAGCACACCTCAGCATCGGCGTGCGAATATTTCCCTCATGGAGAGTGATCGTGAGATGGCCGTAAGTGATTATTTTTTAAATATATCATTTTTTATAATGTAATTTCTATATATTAATGTGTTTACTTCCTAAATTGTAACAATTAAAACTTCACCAAGAGCTTAACGCTAGTAGGAGCAGCATGAGCACTCCTCGAGTGCAACAAAAATGAGTGACAGACCTATCGCCATCCGATCGACCAACAAAGGGCAAGAGTTTATTTCGAGAGCCTAGAGAGCAATGACTTTTGATTCTAGAGCCCTTTGTTGTATGCCTACATGAAAGTTTTGTACATATTTTGTATTGGATATATTTGACATTGAATGCCTATATGGCATTCTCGTAAGCCTATATGGCTATTTTGTACCTATATCGACATATATTGATGTATGCATACATGGCTATTTGGTTAATACAAATATTTTTTATCGATGGTGTCCATATTTTCATGTTATAAATTCATGGTTCAATAGATATGAGTTACGTGTGTTCAAGTGTATACTTTACAACGTACGTGTATTCATTGTGAATTACATGTGTTCGAATGTATACTTTGTAACTTACGCATTGTCATGCGTATACCTTGTATTCGTGCATATACTTTGTATTAAGTTGTGTATACCATGTATTCGTGTGTATACTTCAAGGCATATGTGTTTGTGACTACTTGTGCTTCCCTTATTCACATGTACATGCTTGACTTATTCATGTGTATACTTATTAATTGGTTAGCCATAGCATTGATCATTGCTGTCCTTCATGGTTTGTCTTGAATAAATTAATTGATTGATGGTAAACAAATTTATCTAAAAGAAAAAAACACATTTTCAATTGGTATTCTATGAAATGATTGATAAAAAGATTCCAATATATTTAATCCTTTGATTGGAACAAATCAATTAAGCAAAGGATATGTATAATACTTTTCCTTTTAGGTTAGCAATGCATGGAAGTTTCAAAAAGTATCCTTGATATTACAAAAAGATGTGTTTATACACTTCAATTGTGCACTCACCCTTTGGTTCTTTGAAAGAAAAATCTGCCTATGCCATTGTTACTGTGATAGGTCAAAATTAGGTGCTAGAAAACGAGCAGCAAACAAAGTGATGCAAAATACCTCCAAAAACAACCTACACCTCAAGATTAGCCTAGTTGGAATCAACACAAAACAAAAACAACAAATGAAACCTTTTACCTTGTGTCGAATCAATCCTTTGGTTGGCCCTTCGATCTTTGGTATTGTGTGCACCTTGGATGGAAAGAGATGCAAGCTAGATGATGATATGAAGGTGGATGCAAGTGAGTGCAAGCATGAAAATGACTAAGTATGGATTCTAGTAAAAATTTGCAAGAGTTTGGCTACAATGCATGATCTCCCCAAAATGAGAGAAAATAGGGGATATTTATAGAGATTTTGGAAATCTCTAGGGAAATGGACGGTAAAGATTGAACCACCAAGATCAAGATGTAGGGCTAAGGTGAGTTGAAGACTCACAAGCCCTCACATCTTGACATGTGGTAAGTGATATGGCTTAAAATGGGTGAAGTGTACATGAGGTGGAAGGATAGTACATGACATGGAGAGGGTACATAGTACCTTGGGATTGGGACAAGATCTCCTCATAAAGGAGGTACTTGTCCCCATGTGGGTGAGAGGACGTGGGAAATTAAAAATTCTTCAAATATTCTCATGGGGAAGAGAGAAGGAATTTAAAATTCCTTTAAATGCATTGGGGGATTAAATGTGAATTAAAAATTCACATGGGGAATGGAGATGCCTTGTTCAAAAAGAGAAATATTTTAATGAAGTTGACTAAGGACACATTCCATAAATGATATGGGGATTAGAGATGACCTAATTGGATGATTAAGGTTGTGCAAGTACTTGATTAGACTAATTAAGGACTTATTAGAGGCAAGTGGGAAGTTATGGAGGATGAGACCCTAATGATGATTAGGGGTGCACACATCTTAATCATAAATTAATTATGACTAAGAAAGAGGGTTAGACTGTTAAGAGGGATTAGAGGCCAACTTGCAAAAGTTGGAGGATGTGACAATAATAGAGAAAATAAGAATTTAAAATAAATTTAAAATTCCCAAAAGATAATATGACTAAATTAAATAAAGTGGTACATTTATTTAATTTAGAGAGGAAATAGGGGAAAATTATTTATTGAATTAAATACTTTAGAAAACCTTATGCAAGACACATAATATTAATTAAGTGAATGATTTAATTAATATCAGCAAAGAGAATAATTTTGACAGAGCAAAGGGATGATTAAGGGTACGACTTTGACCATATTGAAGTGGTCAAATTTGGATGTCTACATTTGCCCCTCTTTGAGACACTATTAGGATAATAGGGTTTTGAAGAAAAATATAACACAAACGACTCTATGGAAGAAGTGACTGGAAAAGAGATGCCCCAGCATGGGAGAGATTATGAGCTACCCTCAAGGGAAGGCTTATGACGGAAAAGGGGGTCTCGAGCAACTTCTCGAAAGGATGAAGTGGTATATGTTGATGGAAAGAACACAGAAAATCGAGAAGATTGGCGCTTGAATGGAGGAAAACGGGTCTATAATGTGGAAATGGTGGCCTCGGGAAGAAAAAGGGGGGAGGGGATTAGTTGAGGCCCAAAAAAGCTAAATAAAAGGAAATAATTCCTTTCATTTGAAAAAGAAAAAAAGGGGGGAAAGCTATAAAAGGGAATGTGGGGGTTATTTCTCCTCATTTGGATAGCTGTCAAGTGAGGAGAAGAGGAAAGAAGGAGAGAGCAAGACAAGGAGGAGACACAATGCCAAAATATGATTAAGATGTCATTCACCAGGGGGATGAGAGACGATGATTTTTCGAGGAGTGTGCTGTGCCACATTAGGTTAGGCCGAAACCCCACTTTGTGTTTTTGTGTAATTTGACTAATTTAAAAAAAAAAACAATATATGGGTTTTGTGGGGTCGGGATGAAAAATGGGTTAATTGGGTTTTACTTTTTTTTTTTGCATTTTTGAGGAGGGGGTAGGGGGAGGGACGGGCGAGTGGGTCTGCCCGTCCGGGCGGGCGTCCGCTGAACGGGTGGGTTCACCTGTTCGAGTGGGTGGGTCCGCCCGTGCCTGAGCGAAGCACCGCCCAGCGGCCTGGGCGGGTCCGCCTGTGCCCGGGCGAAGCGCTGCCTACGCGGCTCGGGTGAGTCCGCCCAAGCGCGGGCGGGTTTTTCTGGCTCGAGGGTAGGTCCGCCCAGGCTCGAGGGAGGGTCTGCTTGCGAAGTGGGCAGGGCCGCCCGGGCTCGGGGCGGGTCCGCCCAAGGGGCGAGGGTGAAGCCGAGAAGACCAGATTAAAAAAAAAGAACGGAGAAGGGCGAAGGGAAATCCCGGGTTCAGGAAGGGAGGGTTTGAAAGACGACATGAGGAGGAAAAACATAACTGACAAGTTGTCATGGTGATGGATGCAGAAAGTGGAGAGTTTACGGACGCGAGAGAGACGGTCCCAGGTTTTAGCGAGATGCATGGCACAGATGATAGGCATGGAGCATGAGAGACTGTCAGAGGCAGGACTATTACACATGCTATCCTACCCGACGATGAAGGCCCACAGGGCCATGTTGACAGCACTGATAGAACGCTCAGACTTGGAGACATTGACATTCCATCTATCGATGGGGGAGATGACAGTGACCTTGGAGGATGTTTGGCAGATTTTGAGGCTCCCTATAGTAGGGCTTCTGGTTAGCGAGTGCTAGTCAAAGGGCGAGGCACTGGATGAGTCCGTGCGTGTTGTTTTCGGTAGTGACGATCTACCAGTTCAGCGGGGTTAGTTGGATGTGGATAGGATGCTGTTGTGCAAGGGGATGCCGATTTTGTTCTTATACTTAGCGGGACTAATTAGCGGGATCCTAGTGCCAGACCGGAGCGGTCGATTCCTGCATCTCAAGTTCATCGAGGTGATTTGACATATTATCGAGGGGCGAGAGGGGGAGTTTACGTGGGGGACATGCATGCTAGCGCAACTATACCGAGACATGTATCGGGTATGCTACCGGAAGGTGCTGAGTGTGGCCCATGTCACACTATTATAGGTTTGGGCGTGGGACCACATCAGGGTGACCATACCGATTGTGCACAGATTATGAGTGTAGGATGACAGAGAGGCCGTAGCCTGGGGTTGGGGGACAGAGGCAAGAGCGATACTGCGGTATTGAGATGTGGATGTGTGGAGGGGACGATTGGATGATGTGCAGGAGGAGATGATAGTGTGGTGTCCCTATATGTTGTGGCGCTTCAGGGGTTGGAGGGATGATGAGGCGGCACAAAGCGATTACTTCTTCACGCGCTGTTATATTATTGGGCGGATTCCGATTATAGTGGAGCTACATAGACCCGATCGGGTGACATGGTAGTTTGGAGTGAGACAGGATATTCCCGGAGCGCGGGTGAGATTCTGACGAGTGTCGCGGGAGCTGCCATGGGGGGCTTCACTAAGCCAGGATGTAGTGTGGGAGGATCTGGAGACATTACAGTTTATGCCATACCCAGACAGACGGGAGGGGCAGAGGGATGCAGGGGTGACAGATCGGTATCGGCAGTGGTTCAGCCGATATCCACCGGTACGGATTACCCCAGTAGTGTCGATTGAGGGAGCACTAGGGTTCAGGTCAGAGGATGAGAGAGGGTTGAGGGCAGCGGGACCAGCACGTCGAGGGTGACAAAGAGGCGGTCAGGCGAGGGGAGGACAACAGTTGGTGGGAGCAGCTGAGGAGCCAGCGAGGGGAGCCAGGAGAGGGAGAGAGGAGGCTCTTGGAGCAGCCAAGGAGCCAGCGAGGGCGGCCAGGAGGAGGAGGAGACGACGCAGATCCGAAGGGGATGGAGGGGAGGAGGGAGATGAGGAGGTTAGGGCTGCAGCACAACAGGATAGGGGGGAGAGATCCAGGGAGAGAGGAGCCAGGAGGCATGCGCATCCCCAGGAGGTCAACAGCAGGAGAGAGGGGAGGAGGTTGAGACTAGCAGAGCGTGGGAGGGATAGGGGGCAAACACGTCGACAAGAGGGTATCAGCAACAGAGACAGGAGGAGGGGGAGGCCAACAGAGCACAGGAGGGACATGGGGCAGACACAGCGACAAGAGGGTATCAGTGACAGAGATAGGAGAAGGGGGAGGCCAGTAGAGCACAGGAGAAGATGACAGGGAGAGAGAGATCCCCATCGGTGATAGATGTGGATGCGATGGAGGTGTCGGAGGAGAGTGAGGGATATGAGCCACGAGAGATGGATATTGACATGAATGTGTACGACCTCCGACCACTGTTGACAATGCCACCCAGATGAGAGGACCCCGCAGTGGTGCTGAGAGGGACTATAGAGAGACTGCGCCTTAGTGAGCAGTGGCTACGTCAGACAGAGGTAAAGCAAGTCAGGTTAGAGGCAGTGTATAGCAAGCTACAGATACAGTTCTCCCAGGGTGAGAGAGACTATTCGACCTTGACCACATTGGCGTCAGATGCAGAGCGGAGACTGACCAGAGAGAGAGATGAGGCACTGGATGAGGCAGTTGATTTGCGAGCAGAGATTAAGGTTTTACGAGTGGAGGTGGCCAGAGAGCATGAGGAGGGGGATGCCGCGAGATGGGAGCGAGACCGCTTGGTGGCAGAGGCGGTGATACGATAGGTTGTCAGAGGGGGGACAGGGCAGGAGCTATCAGAGACTGGGACAGGGACTGCTGGGGATACAGAGGATCTGCAGAGACAGCTACATCGGTTATGGAGGGAGAGAGCAAACTGGCATCGAGAGTGGGGTGAGCTCAGAGACAAGGTAGACTATCTAGAGCAAATAGCCAGGGATATGGGACTGATGCAGCAGAGGGAGGAGGAGACGAGGAGAGAGATGCGTATGTTGCGGTCAGAGATAGATGTGGTACAGGTACAGGTGCAGGTCTTGGAGGGTGACAGGGATTTGGCACAGGCACGTGCTCAGGTGGCTGAGAGTGATAGGCTAGTGGCAGAGTCAGAGGTTTAGTCTCTTCGGAGAGAGAGGGATGCAACGGTGTCACAGGTGTCAGGTCTACGCCAGGAGCGAGATTCAGCTGAGTTGAGACTGCAGGCACTTCAGAGGGATAGGGACGCAGCAGAGGCTCGGGTAGAGGATGCGTAGAGAGAGAGATGCTGCAGAGGCACAGATGCAGACGCTGTAGGGGGAGCGAGACGCCGCAGTGGCGTAGTGGCAATTAGTGTCGGGCAGTGCTGTGATGGGGATAGATACATAGGGATTATAGGGGGAGAGGGATGCTGCTGTGGCTAGGGCAGTGGCTGCCAAGGGGATGAGAGATCAGGTTCAGGCCAAGATGGCACAGTTATGACTATCCCAGGAGGCCTGGGAGCAGGAGAGGAGATTGATCTCGAGAGATCGGGATAGATATCATTAGGAGCAGAATTCTGCTCAGATTCAGGTTGCTGAGCGCGAGGAGAATGCGAGGGAGGTAGGATTTTGGATGGCTGCTTACTACCATGCAGTTCCAGACCCAACCCAATGGCTATTCCAGTACACTCGACAGGCACCACAGATGCCAATGGCATCCCAGTCATTGGGGACATGGACCAGAGGTTACAGTGACTCACCAAGTGGTACTCCAGGCAGGAGATAAGTACCTGATTCACCACAGAGATCAGACGCGGGTAGCTCATTGGGGAGGTGATAGGATACCAGTTTTTGACAGGTGTAGGATGGAGCGTGTAGCGCTTATTGATAGAGATCAGAGATGGTATACATCTCTGGATTTTGTACCTTATTCGATGATGTATGAGGGCCATGTGATGGATATATGATAGATTTTGATGTATGATGGACATATTACATACGTTGTATTATTTTGATTATGAGATGGGATAGTCCTTATTGATACTATGCCGTATGTTTCCTTTTGTGATGTATGCACATGTATATGATATTTCCTACTTATGTGGATGGATACTTTGGTTTATTTATGCATGTATTTTATGAGATTGCATGCTTATGTGGGTGTATGAGTTGATTTATTTATGCACGTGTTTATGGATGATTGGGTTCACGTATTTATGGACTATGGATGATCTTATTAATGCAGATATTCTCATGGCGATATGATGTATGCATATGTTATACCTATGATGACTTATGTGGATGGATGCCTAGTTGATTTATTGACATTTATGTATGTGATGGATTTTTGTATGAATATTTTATAACAAAGATTTTATAAGATGCTTAGAATAACAAATTTATATTATCCTAAACAACTTTAAATGATGATATGATGTATGAGATGGGTGAGGTGGATGATGTGAGATGCTATTATTATGCAATGGATGATTTACATAGATGTGTGATGTATTATGAGTCTAACATTTTGTGATGCAGGTGGCGATATATGTGTGGTTCTAACGCGTTGTGATGCAGGTGGTGATGCAGGTGGCGATGTAGGTGTGGTTAATAGAATGAACCTAATATGCGATAATGCTCTTATGATTTATAGTGAATTAATGATGAAAGGAAATAACACATGGTCATGAGTGTCAATAAGAACTGTCATGATAATGGGAGATGGGTATGTAGTGGTTTGTGAAAAATGGGTGTAATTTGTCACCTGTCAAAACCTTTAGTATCTTGAGAAGAATGGGAGAGGGCTGGATAAAGTATTTGCACAACCAAAATCATAGGGTGAATGCAATGCAACAGACAGTGAAATGCAATCCTAATAGGAGTCACCATCGTTGGAGCACTGATTTTTTCTATAGCATAAGATACCGGATACCGTGATATATAAGACCAAGGTGAGTTGGCATCCAATGCATGAAACAAACAAAACAAACAAAAAGGGCTATCCCAACACCCCAAGGTCATGGTGACCTTGGTCGGGCCAGGTATTGGGATAACCACAAATAGACAAGGATGCCCCAACGTAACACAAGACCTCAGAGATCTTGGTGGGTACTACGTGGGACAACCGAGAAGACAACAACAAAGAAAAGACCAAGATAAACCCCTATGTTGACTAGTCAAAGCATACCATGATATGAGGGATCAAGGCAACCATGACAAGTGTTGATAGTGAGCTCAAATGATAAACAAATTCTACAACACCAAAAGATCACAATCAATATCAAAATGTCCTTTGCCATAGGATCAAGGTGATGGATGAGGTTGATGGGGTCTACTAGGAAGGATGCATCCTGTTGAGACCGAAGATGGATACTAAACTAGAATGACCCGGTTTGATGCCAGATATCTTTCATTAACAAAATCTCTTGATAATAGGGGAGTTTAATTGAGAATAACGAGCCAGAAAAAGACACAAACAGACATATCCTACAGACCTAGGGGTTCGGGGGCCGATCAAAGATTAGCCTTGCCTACGTGAAAGCGTAGAGCCCTCGTAGTTCATGTAAAGAACATGGATAAAGCAGAAAGAGGATGAGGAAGGTGAATGATGGAGGACCAAGATGTGATGGTTTATATACCCCGGGGGCAGATCAAATGATCAGCCTTGCCTACATGACATCGTAGGGGTAATGTAGTTCGACAGGTGTGCGACAGGATGAGATCTAGATGAAGATCGACACGATGGATGAATCTATGTGATAATACAGATCGACTACCGATGAGATGAATGACATAAGCTCAGAGTGGGATACTGAAAAGCTCAGGATAGGGGGATAGGTTAGACGGGTCGTCCAATGCTCAAACAAAATATACCAAGCAGTTAAGGATGGGATGGATGAGGATGATAGTGTGGAAGAAAGCATAGGATAACTAGGGTGCCAGGTAGATAATGATTAAGCCCTCTATGGATGACGCCTGTTACCAGGTTTTCACCATCCATACTTATCCAAGGTGCCACCAAAAGGTGGTTTTCATCATAGGATGAACTTATTTTTCTTTACTATTTTGGATTTTTTTTTTTTGATGATTTTTTTTTTGTTTTGTTTTTTGATTTTTTTTTTTTTTGATAGGTGGGGTTACCAATTGGACTTAGGTGTAGAAATTCTTGAGATGCATGATTTTGATGGGTTCATCAAGGGGATCTCTTTCAGGAGTAGTCAACCTGTATACCCCAGATCCATATTTAGCAGCAATGATAAAAGGCCCCAACCAATTCGCCTCAAATTTTCCCTTCTCGTCTCAGTCTTGCTGAGTACGCTGATTCTCTTTGAGGACGAGATCACCTATCTAAAACTGTCGAGGGTGAACCTTTTTATTGTAGTGACGCTTTAGGCGGTTCTGGTATGCTTGCAGGTGATCGTAAGCTTTGATTCTCCTTTCATCGAGTAACTCTAGGTGTGCAAGCCTTGCAACACGACATCCTCCTCACTGATAAGATTTTTTAGGGAAATTCTCAGTGATGGGATCTCAACTTCAATTGGCAAGATGGCTTCGGCACCGTAGACCAAAGAATAGGGAGTGGCCCCTGTAGGGGTATGGATGGAGGTGCGATATGCCCAGAGGGCGGGATGAATATGGAGATGCCAATCTCGACTAGTGTTATTGACAACCTTTTTAAGAATGCGGATGAGGGTCTTGTTGGTTGCTTCTGCCTGACCATTACCCTGGGGGTAATAGGGAGTTGACCAACGATGCTGGATGTGAAAAGTGTCACATAGGTGTTTCATGGCTTGGTTTTTGAAGGGTTTTCCATTATCGGAAAGGATTGTGGATGGGATACCATATCTGCAGAGAATATGGTACAGGATGAACTTCGAGATTTGAATAC
Organism: Sequoia sempervirens; assembly: GCA_007258455.2. Classification (NCBI taxonomy): domain Eukaryota; kingdom Viridiplantae; phylum Streptophyta; class Pinopsida; order Cupressales; family Cupressaceae; genus Sequoia; species Sequoia sempervirens. The sequence continues at coordinate 297,578,981 of VDFB02000008.1, read as the reverse complement.
CAGTTATCTGTGAAAGCAGCATGGCTTCCACCCACTTATTGAAGTATTCAGTGGCAGTGATTATGAATGTATGTCTGTCAGATGATGGTGGGTAAATCTTGCCAATCAAGTCAAAACCCCATTGAGAGAAGGGCCACGGTGCTAGGAGGGGCTGAAGATCTTGTGCTAGAGCGTGAATCAAATTTGCATGTTGTTGACATGGAAGACACTTCTTCACAAATTCACAAGCGTCATGTTCTAGTGTAGGCCAGTAATATCCTGCTCAAAGAATTCTTTTGGCCAGAGCCATACCATTTGAGTGAGCCCCACAAACACCACCATGTACGTCCGTTAGCGTCGTGCAGGCTTTGGTCTCATTCAGACACCTGAGGAGGATTCCATCATATCCGCGATGATAAAGCGTATCACCGACAATGCTGTATCGGGAAGAGCGATTAACGAAGGATTTGCGTTGATTGTGCGTATGTTTTGGGGGTATGATATTATCATGGAGATAGGTATATACGTCCTGATACCAGGGGGAGGTGGGACCTACGATATCGTACACCATATTAGTCTCAGGAAAATCATATGCTGGGATTAAGAGTTGTTCGACAAGGAACTCACACTCCGTCCGGTCCTTAGGCATGTCAATCAGGGAACTGATAGTGGCCATTGCATTTGCTGCTTTATTCTATAGCCGAGGAATTTGGTCAAATTGTATGAAGGTGAAATATTTCTTGAAATCATCCACCATGCGCTTGTAGGGTAACAACTTATCATCCTTTGTGAGGAATTGATCATTAACCTGCTTGATGACTAATAATGAATCTCCAAATACTTTCAAATGAGTTATATGCCACTGTTTTGCAATTCGGAGGCTGGTCAGGAGGGCCTCGTACTCTGCGATGTTGTTGGTATATGGAAATGCTATCCTGAATGATTTTGGAATGTAGTCACCTTGAGGGGTAATTAACAATTTCCCTGCGCCTGATCCATTATGAGTGTATGAGCCATCAAAATATAGCATCCAAGTTGGTGCTTCTGTAACTGTATAGACTTCTTCGTCTGGGAATTCAATGTCTAGAGGGTAAGCATCTACTAATGGTGCCTCGACCAACTGATCAGCTATGACCTGTCCCTTTATGGCTTTCCGTTCCACATACTCTATGTAAAATTCGCTTAGGAGCATGACCCACTTGGCCATGCGGCTAGTCAGAGTGGTTCTAGATAACAAATACTTCAGTGGATCAATTTTAGCGATTAATTTGACTGGATGGCTGAGCATGTAATGTCAAAATTTCTGTGTTGAAGACTAGCGCGAGGCAGGCCTTTTCCATGGGAGAGTAGTTTAATTCATAGCCGACTAGTGTCCGACTGATGTAATAGATTGCTCTCTCTTTAGATGATTCATCATGTTGTTCCAACAATGCCCCCAACACGATTGAAGTGGCAGAGATGTAAAGCAAGAGGGGTTTTCCTAGAATATGTGGCATCAAGATCGGTGGATGAGCTAAATATTCCTTAATTTTATCGAAACCTATCTAACACTGTTGGTTCCATCGGAAGGTGGAGTCTTTCTTTAGAAGATGAGTGAATGGCTGACACTTGTTTGCGAGCTGGGCTATGAACCGATGGATGGATTGCATCTTCCCCTGGAGGCTTCTTAGCTGCTTCAGATTGCGTGGAGGTGGCATATCCAGAATAGCCTTCACCTTGGCAGGATCAACTTCAATGCCCCTTCGGGAGACTATGAAACCCAACAGTTTTCCCGAGGTAACCCCAAAGACACATTTTTTTGGATTTAGCCACAACTTGTAATGCTCTAACCGTTTAAAGATCTTTTTCAGAACGGTAGGATGTTCAACTCATGTTCTGGATTTCCCTAACAAGTCATTGACATAATCCTCCATGATGATATGGATAAGGTCATGGAAGATGACCGTCATTGCCCTCTGATACGTTACCCCTGCATTTTTGAGACCAAAGGGCATAACATTGTAACAAAAAGTACCCCAGGGTGTCGTGAAGGTAGTCTTGTGTTGGTCCTTAGGTGCAATTCGAATCTGATTATAACCAGAGAAGCCATCCATAAGGGATAGCATTTTATGTCTTTCCGTGAGGTCGACCAACATGTCAATGTTAGGTAGAGGGAAGTCATCTTTTGGGCAGGCCTTGTTAAGAACCTTGAAGTCTGTGCAAATCCGAATGTCTCCATTTGGTTTGGCAACTGGTACTATATTGGAGATCCACTCAGAGTAGTCAATTGGTCTGATAAAACCTGCATCTAGTAACTTCTCCAACTCCTTCTTGACTAACAATGCCACTTGTGGATGCATTTTGCGGAGCTTCTATTTGACAGGTTTGGCATCTGGGTGAATGTCTAGATGATGAACCACTAAGGCAGGGTCTAAGCCGGGCATATCTGAATATGACCAAGCAAAGTTAATGATTCCCTCTTGGAGTAGCTGCACGATGACTGGATACTCTTGCTCTGAGAGTGATTTAGCTACATAAGTGATCTTAGGATTTTCAGCAATACCTATATTAACTTCTTGAGTCTCTCTGATTAGAATGGATGATCGGGCAGATAACTGAGTTCCCACAAGGGGAAGATGAACATCTCCATCTTCTAGCGCCTCCTTGAGGTTTTCGCCATCAGATGCGTCCTTTATTTTTACTTTTTCAAGGTCAGGAAGTGCCTCAGGGAGGTTTTCACTGGATGACTGCTTTTTATTTTTCTTATTCTTATTTTTGCGACTAGAGTGTTCATCCTCCCCCAATCCCATGAGGTTGACATATGTATCCGTAGACATATTGACAGGTGTGCTATTACATAGGTCCCAATCAATAAGCTTAGGGTGAAAAAGGGATAGGCTAATGGTACAGACTGATAGGAATTCAAACATGGATGATAGGTCAGTGTGATCGATGTCATCGCATGCACGTATGATGGATTCCTCCTCAGGCATGTCTTCCAATGAGCCATTTTCCACGGCGACGCTATTGGAGGTATTAGACAATGTTGCAGGGCCTTTCTGCTTTTTATCATATCCGATGCCTATGTTCTTTGGTAGCTTTGATATATCAATAGGTTGCAACCGCCCCTGTTCTTCTTTACCTGGACCCCTACCTTAGTAGTTATACTTTTCTGCAAACTTAGCTGACCAAGGATATGCTTCTTGAAAATATTCCTTTAGAGGGGGATCTGGTTGGGGTTCTTCTCGGTATATCCATTGACTTATATCCTCTTCTGGTGCATCTATCTTAATACTAGGGGATGTGAAAGTGGTGGTAGGGATGTTTTTACCACTGAAGGTGACAGTCTTGTCTTCCTTTGGAGTAGCGTGTGAAGGTTGACCATACTCATGTGGTGACGGTGGCATGGTTGCTACATTGAGGGCAGTATGCATTTCATATTCACCACACCCTTTGTCAATGATCTAGACTTTTGTGACTGTAGGATCAGTGGTGGAAGATGGAGTGGCTATCATGGTGGAGGGTGGATTAGCGGATGATGACTGGGATGTGCCCATTTCCACCTCGGGACAGTAATGTAAATGGGGAAAAGACGCTTCTAAAGCACAGCAATATTCAAATGGTTGGGGGTCAGCGTAGATGGTGACTTCTTGTCCGTTGACTGGAAATTTTAGGCACTGATGGTACGTGGAAGGGACGGCCTGCATAGCATGGAGCCATGGGCAGCCAAGGAGGAGATAATATGGCAATTCCAGATCAAGGACATGACAGGTAATGTATTGAACCACAGGTTCCACTTGGATAGGAAGACTGATAATTCCCTCTGAATTCCTTTCTGCATTATCATAGGCCTTGATGGTGATGATCTGATTACTTAGATCTGCTTGAGTATACCCACCTATTTTATGAATTTCAGAGTACATAAATTGAGGGCAGAGCCATTATCTACCAAGACCCTTTTTATTTTATGGCAGGCAACAATGACTTCGATATGCAAGGGGCGATTATGATTGACATCGATATTTGGCATGTCATTTTGGCTGAAGTGCAGTTGATAAGATAAAGCCAGGTGTCCAACCAAAGCTTGGAATCATGTAGGATCAATGTCATTAGGTACATGGGTCTCCTGTAGAGCTCTATTGAGAATTTCTTGATGTACAGGAGAAGACTTAAGCAAATCCAAAATGGAGATATGAGTAGGGGTCTTTCCTAAGTGATCAAGGAGGTTGTACTGGGAGCTTACAGAAGTTGATTGGGTGGGTGCGGAGGTTGCAGGGATAGTGATGCGGGCTCGCCGTATAGTAACAACACACTGAGGGTCTTTGAATTTGACGTGTATCATAGACACCCGGGGCTTTACCTACTCAATGTAATGAATAATACCCTCATAATTGAAGGGTACATTCTTATAGCTCACATTATTTGTGCTGCTGTCTTGGGGATTACTGTTGGAGGTGCTTGGGCCTTGATTATGGTTTGGGAAGGCGTTTTGATATATCTGCAATTGAGCATTGGATGACGAAGGTTGACTAGCGTCAACCTTGATATCTCCTCGATCAATGAGGTCTTGGATATAGTTTTTTAGACCCTGGCACTTGTTCAAAGAGTGTCCTTTGATTTTATGGAACTCACAATATTCATTTTCCCTAAACCATGCAGGCTTGGGTTTGGATTCATCAAGTGGCTTAGTGACAGGATACATGATTGGATAATTGATCTATAGCAATTTATTGAAGACAACACTCAGGGGCTCTCCTAGTTGAGTGTACTGACGTTTAGCATTCCCCTGGTTGTTCTGATTTGACTGTTGAGGAGGACGAGGTGCCCCCTGCGATATAGATATGGTGTTTGGTACATATTGTTGTTGTATCTAGGATGTGTTAGCCACGTGGACATGTTTAGTATCAGTGACGCCGTCATTTATTGCGTTCTTGTTCTTGTTCCAAAAATGTGGCTTGTCGTTGAATGACCTATCTTTATCCTGATTATATATTTTGATGTGTCCTTTGGCGACAAGGGCACGTTCAAGGATAGGTCCCTTTTCCACTAGCTCCGTGAAAGTGGTGACACAATGTAATCTAAAGTTATGAGCCATGTCAGGATGAGCGTTCTCCACGAAGAGGGTGACCATGTCCTTCTCTCTTAGAGGAGTCTTCATTCGGCTCACCAACGCTCGCCACCTTTGAAGGTAGCTAGCAAAGGTTTCCCCATCATGTTGCTTCTCTTTGAGGAGATCTAAGGTATCAGTGTCCTCCAAATTGAAGGAGAAGTAGGATACAAATTTTTTAGATAGGTTCGCAAAAGATTTTATGGACCATTTTTCGAGGGCCATGAACCATTCTAGGGCAATGCCTGTCAGGCTCCGAGGAAATAGGCGCAAGAGATAATTATCATTATGCATAACTTCCTGACACTGGGAGTAGAAATCTTGCAAGTGGGCCTTAGGATCTTTGTTCCCCTTGTATCTGTCAAATTTTGGTATTTCAAAATGTTTAGGGAAGGGGATCAATGAGATGGAGGGATCAAATGGATATGGGAAAATGTCTTCAAACTTGAATGATTGTTTGCTAGTCCCTGCCTAAAGATCTTTTAGAGCGGCTTTAATTTCTAGCAAATCTGAGTTGAGTGGTGGTTGGTTGGGTGGAAATGGATGGTAGGATGACAGAGGATCCTACTGAGAGAGCGACAGGGTGTTCAGATATGGGTTCAAATGGTGGAGTGATGACATCCCTTGTTGGTATGCTGGGGGAATTTGTTGATACGTGGGTTGTTGTTGTGGGGGATAATATGGATTCGCTTGATAAGGATGTGAGGTGGTTTGCTGAGAAGCTTGGATGTGATGTTGCAGATTGACCTGTTGATAATGGGGGAATTGGTGTGATTGTTGGGAGGCTGCATAAGGTGGTTGTTGTTGGGACTGTTGTTGGTAATACAGATGCTGTGGGGGTTGTTGATGTGACATGAGATGTTGCGTGGGCCGAGAAAACATGCTGTACTATGCTTGAGCTCGCGATCGTAGGATGGATGCAAGGAAAGGAGATATGGTCTGACTGGGAGGTCCTGATGGATTTCTTTGCAGTTTATATGGTGGTTGTTGTGCAGAAAATAGCGGTTGCTGTTGTTGGGGTGGCTGAGATAACGTAGGGGGATTTTGCAAGGGAGGTTGTTGGGCACCGAAGGGAATTTGTGAAGGGGGTAGATTAGATTGAGGCGACTGTGGGGATGCATATGAAGGTGATAGTTGGTTTAGGGCCCCAGAAGGTGGAGAAATGCAGTGAAAGGGGTGCCCTCAGTGTTGACGGTAGGTGGATTTGAAGGGGGTGGTGCTGGTAGCATTAGTGGTTGTGGTTGTGGGACGTTTTGTGGCATGCCAAAGGCAAAAGGATCATTGGGATCAGTAGTTTGGGGTGTCCCTACGACTGAGATTGCGGGATGCAGGGGATTTCCAATGGGATACAGAACGGAATTGCCGAATTTTGGTTGATGCCAACCTTCTATGGAAGGAACATTGGGGACGTACGAACTGCTTGGTGCATTGTGTGAACCTTGAGGTGTATTAGGTGTGAAACCACCATACTTGGATAGGTCGGTACCTGATGACAGTTTAACACCGTTGTTAATTAAGTGAGCCAAGATTTCCTCACCATGTTTTTGAAGAAGGCAATCTGTCATTTGCACATTGACAGGGTTACTAAAGTGTTCCTCAAATGTAACCTCGGGTTGAATGATCATGTTTTCATCTCCGAGGGGTTATGTGTTTTGACTATCGATATTGGATTGTGATGATGTTCCATTATGAGGATCTTGAGGGATGTTTGCACTATTATTGGGGTCTTGTGAGGCATTAGTTGCGTTGTTCGGATCTTGAAGGATGTTTGGTTGGGATTGTTGTTCAACCATTTTTCTTGTTTGTGACCGGGTTTGAACGGGCATGCAATATGAAAAATTATGATGACTTTGGTGACGAAAGGATTGATTTGATTTGGTGATTGATTAGCCAAAAAGGATGTGGCTCGATAGGATTGGTTTGATTGGATGATTGACTAGCCGCTGAGATCAAGGCTTGACGAGATTGACTTGATTTGATCGATGTGGACTGGGTTGATCGGAAGATTATGAGTTGATCTGGATTGGATGATATAACGATTTGATTTGGTATGATGATTGATTAGGGTGGATGATAGGGAACAAAATTTGAAGCCGAGTTCAAGAGTGATCCTTGACAACGCTAGGTGTTGATTGATGATAATGGCACCGAATCCAACTTGAGATAGAAGTGGATTGACTGGGCCGACAAGGACAACCGACCTAGGATGGATGATGATCCGAAGTTGGTTTCAATAGATGACGATTAGAGATGAACACCTAGGTCAATTCAGATAACCACTCTAAAATGTGAATTCCAAATGGATGTACAGATGCACGAGCCGAGGGGATGAATGTTTATGATGATGAATGAATTGTTGAAACGAGTGGATAGAAGTCCGAAATGAGAAGACGAGTGATCAAGATGGCGGAATGACGGTTTCGGCTAGCGAAGACGATAGAAAAGTTGATCGATCAAGGGTCAAGTCCACTTAAGGAGCAAAACTGATCAAAATAGGTCACAACAGGCCTAAAATAGGTTGGTTAAGAGGTCAAGTCTGCCCTTGCATGAGGGAAAGTCCACCCAAGGAGAAAAACTGATCAAAACAGGTCAAAACTGATTGTAAAAGGACCAATTTTTAGGGAAAGTCCACCCCTGGATGAGGGCAAGTCCGCCCAAGGAGCAAAAACTGATGAAACTAGGTCAAAAATAGGCTCCAAAGAGTTAGTTTCTAGGGCAATTCTGCCCTTGGATGAGGGCAAGTCCGCCCAAGGAGCAAAAACTCATGAAATTTGGTCAAAAACAACCTTCAAAAGACCAATTTTTAGGGAAAGTCTGCCCCTAGATGAGGGAAAGTCCACCCAAGGAGAAAAAACTGATGAAATTAGGTCAAAAACAGCCTTCAAAAGACCAGTTTTTAGGGCAAGTCCGCCCCTGGATGAGGGCAAGTCCGCCCAAGGAGCAAAAACTGATGAAATTAGGTCAAAAATAGCCTTCAAAAGACCAGTTTCTAGGGCAAGTCTGCCCATGGATGAGGGAAAGTCCACCCAAGGAGCAAAAACTGATGAAATTAGGTCAAAATTAGGCTCCAAAGAGTCAATTTCTAGGGCAAGTCCGCCCCTGGATGAGGGCAAGTCTGCCCAAGGAGCAAAAACTGATGAAATTAGGTAAAAAACAACTTGCAAAAGACCAATTTTTAGGGAAAATTTTCCCCTGGATGAGGGCAAGTCCACCCAAGGAGGGTTTAACTTGACTTTTGACAAAAAATACCAAGGAAAAGGACTGAAAACATAATGGTCATCAATCAAAAGGCTATGGAAAAATGAAGGAAATCAGACAATCACTGGTTTTGCACAAAGAAGACAAATCAAACAATCACAAGCCTAAGTCTAGTAGAGAGGAAATGGTCAACAAAGTCCTCTAATCTGGGATGAACATGGTTACTAGGGAGTCCTCGATATACACCCGGTACGTGAGGCCCAAATCGTGAACACCAACCAGTTACAAGCGTGAGTCGGGAACCTAGAAGGCTCAGACCAACTCTTCATATCATCCCGATGCTTCGCCAATTACAACGTGGTTGGATTGAGGTACAACTTTCTCTCTCCCCCTTTATATACCCTGTCGGTATGCGTGGTTGGAATCGTCTCTTGGGGTGATGAAATCCCCAAGCAGGTCCCACTAAGAAAAGTAAAATATGTAGACTCAAAGGATGTGGTAAGCTACGATTTCTCGTCACCTAGGATCACCGAATGGCACAAAGGGATTGGATACGTCAAATAGCTTACCTAAAAATACAACATACAAGGTTGATTGACACCTTTTAATTAAACTATGTTCCTAATTAGGGGTTAAGAACTGTTAAAATAGCCAAAAAAATGTTGAAAAACTAAAATTTCACCTTTTCAAAAAAGTTGTCTGGGGCAAATCCGCTTGTCTGTTAGGTCAGGTCCGCCTGTGTGTTAGGTCAGGTCTGCCCCTTTGTGAAAATGTTCCAAAAAAACAATTTTTGGAGTTTGGGGAGGGCAGGTCCGCCCCTGGAGAGGGTCAGGTCCGCCTGTGGAGGGCGGGTCCGCCCCTCTGTAACCTGTACTTGCAAAAAGTCAAAAAACATAAAACATAAAAACAAGAGACCCATTTGTGGGTCCCACTGGGCATGCCAGAAATGTGATAGGTCAAAATTAGGTGCTAGAAAATGAGCAGCAAATAAAGTGATGCAAAATACCTCCAAAAAAAACCTACACTTCAAGATTAGCCTAGTTGGAATCAACACAAAACAAAAACAACATATGAAACCTTTTACCTTGTGTCGAATCAATCCTTTGGTTGGCCCTTTGATATTTGGTATTGTGTGCTCCTTGGATGGCAATAGATGCAAGCTAGATGATGATATGAAGGTGGATGCAAATGAGTGCAAGCATGAAAATGGCTAAGTATGGATTCTAGTAAAAATTTGTAAGAGTTTGGCTACAATGCATGATCTCCCCAAAATGAGAGAAAAGAGGGGATATTTATAGAGATTTTGGAAATCTCTAGGGAAATAGACGGTCAAGATTGAGCCACCAAGATCAAGATGTAGGGCTAAGGTGAGTTGAAGACTCACAAGCCCTCACATCTTGACATGTGGTAAGTGATATGGCTTAAAATGGGTGAAGTGTACATGAGGTGGAAGGATAGTACATGACATGGAGAGGGTACATAGTACCTTGGGATTGGGACAAGATCTCCTCATAAAGGAGGTACTTGTCCCCATGTGGGTGAGAGGACATGTGGGGAATTAAAAATTCTTCAAATATTCTCATGGGGAAGAGAGAAGGAATTTAAAATTCCTTTAAATGCATTGGGGGATTAAATGTGAATTAAAAATTCACATGGGGAATGGAGATGCCTTGTTCAAAAAGAGAAATATTTTAATGAAGTTGACTAAGGACACATTCCATAAATGATATGGGGATTAGAGATGACCTAATTGGATGATTAAGGTTGTGCAAGTACTTGATTAGACTAATTAAGGACTTATTAGAGGCAAGTGGGAAATTATGGAGGATGGGACCCTAATGATGATTAGGGGTGCACACATCTTAATCATAAATTAATTATGACTAAGAAAGAGGGTTAGACTGTTAAGAGGGATTAGAGGGCAACTTGCAAAAGTTGGAGGATGTGACAATAAGAGAGAAAATAGAGAATTTAAAATAAATTTAAAATTCCCAAAAGATAATATGACTAAATTAAATAAAGTGGTACATTATTTAATTTAGAGAGGAAATAGGGGAAAAGTATTTATTGAATTAAATACTTTAGAAAACCTTATGCAAGACACATAATATTAATTAAGCGAATGATTTAATTAATATAAGCAAAGAGGATAATTTCGACAGAGCAAAGGGATGATTAAGAGTACGACTTTGACCATATTGAAGTGGTCAAATTTGGATGTCTATAGTTACATTGCACAAGTAAACCAGATTTTGTATTGTGGAGCTATATTAAGCTACCACTCTCAAGACCAATGTAACAATGATGCAAAATAATGTTTGAGATTGAAATAAGACATCAAAATGGCTAGTGTACTAAACAAATTCTTATGATTTATGAAGAACGCTGATAACTCTACTTAGTTGGCTTCTTTTTTCAAAATCATACAAATTGAACCCTAGCATAAATAGACTCTATATATCAAGCTACCACAATTCAAGTTTCAATGATGAATATTTATGATGCATGTTTTAAATGACAATCAAGTTTATGGTGGTTATATTTTTTATATGATGTTATGTGATATTCTAATCCTAATGCATGCGTCTAGGCTGCATATATATTTATATTTTGTTTTTACATGATTTTTGTACCAACGAACCCAAAATGAACCGAACCCCCCTCTAAATTTTTTTGGCCTAACTGGCGAACTAAACCCCCGAACCCAAACCCGAACCTCAAAACCTATTCCAACACTCTTCATTTTTCCTGCACAAACTTAATTAACCACCAAATTATGCTGCCTCTTCACTTTACCCACTTTTACTCCCTCAAACATCTCTTTTTCATTCAAACCCCTTGTTTTCCCAACTAGGGAATCATGCCATAACATACTTTTGACCTCCCCTGTCCTTGTAGAACCTTTGAACACATCAAAATCCACAACCTCACCTATTTCCAACCTATTCTAACTTATTTTCAAGTAATCTCTTCTTTTCACGTCTTCTAGGCTTGCTTTTAAGGGGCCTCAATTTTGAATTTTGAATAGGGGCAATGTTAGTAATCTCTTCCAATGCCTTTACCAATGCTATTTTCTTATTCATACTCCCAATCCTACTTATATCAGGTTCATATCACTGAGACATAGCCTAAACAATAGATGGAATGGCTTATTTCAACATATTACACTCAAACCCTTAAGGTATTGATTCGATTGAACATATCTCAAAGTGATTCCGTGTGTTTGGGTGTGAAAGAGGACCATGCCTAGTGTAAATATACCTATTTGGATGCATTGGAATGGTTTGTTTGGTCACACGAGTTACAGAACAAAAGTTGCACCACTTTGCAACTTTCCACTGCTTCCATTTGACATTTTTTCCATCAACTAAAAATTGGACACCACAAGAAAGCACTGTGAGATAAAAAACCCTGAGAGAGATTATGGTAGAGGGGCCCAACATGATCCCATAGGATTAGACGAGAAGTTTCTAAGTGTCACGGTATCCGAGTAACAACATGCTGAAGTTTGCAGCCATTTTGCACTTTGGACCCTTAAGGGATCGATCTGGTTGAATGTAGCTCAAAGTGATTCCACATGTTTGGGTGTGAAAGAGGGCCATGCCTAGCGTAAAAATACCTATTCAGACGCATTGAAACAATTTGTTTGGTCACACGAGTTGCATAAAAAAAGTTGCACGTAGCTCGGAGCGATTCTGCGTGTTTGGGTGCAAAAGAGGACCATGCCTAGTGTAAAAATACCTATTCAAACATGTTGGAATAGTTCGTTTGGTTACACGAGTTGCAAAACAAAAGTTGCACCACTTTGCAACTTTCCATTGCTTCCATTTGACACTTTTTCCATCAACTAAAAACTGGACATCATAGGAAAACCACTGCAATATAACAAAAACCAAGAGAGGTTATTATAGAGGGGCTCAATGCGATCCTATAGGATTAGACAAGAAGTTTCTAAGCATCATGGTATCCGAGTAACAATATGTTGAAGTTTGCAGCCATTTTGCACTTTGGACCCTTAAGGGATCGGTCCGGTTGAACGTAGCTCAGAGCGATTCCACATGTTTGGGTACAAAAGAGGACCATTCCTAGCGTAAAAATACCTATTTGGATGCATTGGAACAATTCATTTGGTTACACAAGTTGTAGAACGAAAGTTGCACCACTTTGCAACTTTCCACACTTTCTATTTAACACTTTTTCCATCAACTGAAAATTGGACACCATAGGAAAACCACTCTGAGATAAAAAAAACCGAGAGAGGTTATTGTAGAGGGCCCCAACGTGATCCCATAGGATTAGATGAGAAGTTTCTAAGCGTCACGATATCCAAGTAGCAGCATGTTGAAGTTTGCAGCCATTTTGCACTTTAGACCCTTAGGGATCGATCCGGTTGAACGTAGCTCAGAGCGATTCTGCATGTTTGGGTGCAAAAGAGGACCAATGTGCCTAGTGTAAAAATATCTATTCAGATGCGTTGGAACAGTCTGTTTGGTCACACGAGTTGCAGAATGAAAGTTGCACCACTTTGCAACATTCCACTGCTTACATTTGACACTTTTTCCATCAACTAAAAACTGGAAACCATTAGAAAACCACTCCGAGATAAAAAAATGAGAGAGGTTATTGTAGATTTCCCCAACATGATCCCATAGGTTCAGACATAGATTTTGTAAGTGCCATGGTATTCGATTAATACCCTGTCAAAGATTGCTACCTTTTTGCACTTTGGGATTTGATGTTTCATTGACTGTACGGTTCTGTATAGGGTGATTGTGCTATTTTTTTGATGGAATTTGGTGGGAAGCAGACTTAGCTCTGTTTTAGTTTTGGTTTGGTTGGATTTCAAGTGATTTTGTGCATTTTAGAAGCCAATTACTGAGGGTCGGTTTGTATACCCTATTTTAGGGGTTTTGAGTGCATTAAAATGTCATATTAAGCCTTTCACCCACTGTATGATTCTATAACTCAATGGAAAGTCTTAGTTATGGTTATAAAACATGTGTGCATAGTTTTGTGTGCAAGGGAGGTGAATATAGGGTTTTTAGGTGATGCCCTAGATGTCAAATGGTGCATTTTTGAGTGGAAAATGGTGGTTTACTGCTAGGGTTTGAAGAAATATTTGGGGGCAGTGATATCTCTTGAAATTTTAAGCTTGTGCAGACCTTTTTGAACGTGTTTTAGGCTCTGGTTGGTTGTGGGAAGTTTCGAGTATGGGTTTTCAACAAACCCTTGCCTAACTTATAGTCTCCAAATCTTATCAAATGGGCTTATCTTTTAGAGGTCATCCAATGGCCAACCAAACATTAATCAAGCTTTAACATAGACCCTAAGAAAAATTCCCAAGAGATCATACTATGTTTCTTTGTACCATCATTAAGATCCAATAGACCACCTTGCATAAAGGCTACTAAATTAGCCCTATTTACAAAGGGAGGACCTTTTAAACACTAGATCTTCACTCAAACTCCTGAAACAACAGTATGTTATGTGTCAAAACCTCCAATTCCATGATTTTTTCCTAGGTCCAAGACCTCTACACCCCTAATTCACCAAACCCTCTATTTTAAGCAAAATACTTGGAGTTTTAATGAAATTCCTATCTCCTACACCTGCCATACCCAAATAAAGCACCAAACACACTTACCAAACCCTGCACATGGTGAATAATACATTACATGGACAGGCCTTCCCAAATTTTGTCAAAACACCACTTGAAACCCTCATTTTCATCATGAAAATACCCTGCTGCAGCCCTAGAACATCATCACAAACACCCAACCTTGACTCCACAACATTATAACCAGGTTAGGCATGTATTTTACAAGTTAGAGGACCCATTCCACAAGTTACAGTAGGCACAAAAAGTGGAATGGGTCGAATTACATCATGAAGCCCTTCAATCCAAGAACAATGTGAAAGTAGGTAGCAACAGTAAAAACAAGATAACCTTCTTGCCCCTCCTAAATTTTGGACCACATCCATTACCTCCACATAAAAATTGACATCCTTGGTCTTCTTGGTTTCCATGCCTTGATATGGTTATGAAAATGAAAATGAAGCAAAGTAATCATCTCCTTCTCCACTGGCTGGAAGAATGCATGCTTAATGTTTTGATACATGATATCAACTCCCTCTTTTGCTCTCATGGTTGAATATTGAAATCCAGTATGGTGGGCCTCCAGAGTTTTAGTCATCTTTATTCCTCTTCCACCAAATGTTGGCCTGATCCACACATCTTCCAGCCTAATTGGATTTATTTTTGAAAGCTGAAGTTTCTCCTGAGTCACCAATGTATCTCTCTTTTCCTTTTCAGACTCTTTCATTGCTACAAATCATCTCTTGGATTTAATCATCTGTACCACATGGTTGATGTGCTTTGAATCCTTGCATCTAAAGGAAATTTCCTTTACATAAATACTGTTAGGGAATTTCAATGTTGCCACTGTAGTTGGTATTAAAGTCGATACCTGCAACATGAAGAGTGATTCTCATTCCTCTTCTACATTAGAGGGTTCATATCCTTGATCTAACTCTTCTGAATTATTAGAATCAAAATTACTAGTAGAGGCTTTGAAAGGAACTCCATGAAAACCAAGATTTCTAAATGGTATATCAAACTCTAGTTCAAAATATTTTAGATGAGGCTGCTCCCATAGCTCTCTTACTCGCTTGACAAATCCTTGAAACTCTATATTAATTTTATTTTTCCTGTCCCTCTCTTGTTGTTCTTCCTCAATTTCATCAAGATCATACATTGACCTTCTTTCCCCTCCTAAATTTTGGACCACATCTATTACCTCCACATAAAACTAGACATCCTTGGTCTTCTTGGTTTCCATGCCTTGATATGCTTATGTAAATGAAAATGAAGCAAAGTAATCATCTCCTTCTCCATTGGTTGGAAGAATGCATGCTTAATGTGTTGATACATGATATTAGCTCTCTCATCTACTCTCATGGTTGAATACCAAAATCTAGTATGGTGGAAGAGGAAGAAAGATGATTGGAACTCTAGAGGCCCACCATACTAGTTCCTCATACACATTTTCTAGCCTAAATGACTTTGTTTTTGAAAGCTGAAGTTTCTCCCGAGTCACCAGTGTAGCTCTCTCTACCTTTTCAGACTCTTTCATTGCTACATATCATCTTTGGGATTTAATCATTTGTACCACATGGTTGATGTGCTTTGAATCCTTGCATCTAAAGGAAATTTCCTCAACATGAATACTGCTAGGGAATTTCAATGTTGCCATTGTAGTTGGTATTAAAGCCGGTACCTGCAACATTGAAAATTATCCTTATATAAGAATTCCCTCCATCTTGTTGGCTTGTAACACTCTTGATGGTGGCTACATGAAATATGATTCTGATTCCTCTTCTACATTAGAGGGCACTGATATATATCCTTGTTTTGACTCTTCTAAATTATTAGAATCATAATCACTAGCTTCCATATTCAAAAATTCCCAGCCACCATCTTCAATAAATTGGCCACCAGTTCAAGTTCATTCTGCTTTCATAATACTTTATATCCATGGAGTTCAACCATTCCTTCATGCAATCAAGTGAAGATTGAGGAATGGCATCAATGCGGAGCACATCCCGCTTGAAGTCTTTAAAAATAATATCCATATCAAATGCATTTTTCCCAAGTCATACTCTCTCAAGGTTAACAATCTCAATCTTGAACTAATGGTGATTACTAAGAAAGGTAATTCCACCAACTCTATCAAAAAGTTTACTATAGGAACAATAAAAGCAGAGGCTTTGAAAGGAACTCCATGAAAACAAAGCTCCTCTAAATGGTATGCTCCAAACTCTTAGACCTCATTTTCTTGCACGTATTTACAACCAAATTCAAATATTTTTTTCCTTCAAAGGCTACAAATTCAAATATTGACAATTTTGCAAGAATGCATTTTTTTTTGCAAATTTGACCACTGAGACTCAAAAACTCACCCTAATACACCTTAAATGGTCTTGATTGACCTTATTTAGCATAAATAAACACACAATACCTTAATCTAATCTATTGACCACCTATCAACCTTCAAATAGTGAAATTTTGCAACTAGGAGACTAGGTGCTATTGCACCAAAATTACATTGTGTCCGAGCCTTCAAGAGGCTTTAAATCTAGCCTTTACAAATGATTCTACATCTTTCCAATCATGCCAAACTATTGAGATTGTAACTAACATGACTTATTACATTATAAATCAATTGACCATTTAATATGACCTTATTCAATTGACAATTTACTCAAAACACAATTTACTAGCTTAAAATAATTCCATGAACCAAATTTGCTCAATAACCTTGGTGCCCCTGCACCAAATTTCAATATTTTGATAAATGTCATTACAAGTACAAATCTCATTACAATTCCTTAGGTACTTTTTTCTCACAAATATTTTACAATGTCACTCATACATTCGATATTTTCTTATAATGTCTACATCATAGGTTCTCATTTAGAGGTTAACTTCAAATGAGTAACTTGAGATTCCCTCACAAAGCTTCACATGCTCTTTTATAATGGCTTCAAATCAAAATTGAGATTTTTCAAGATCATCAAAATAATGATGTTGCATTGCTTTTTTGGCTGAGATTCTCTTCGATGGCTCAAAAATCAGCATTTTCTGCAAGGAGAGACCAATCAATTTTTACTAGTTTATTTACAGATGTATGCAAAGTAAAAGAATAAAAAGAAACAACTTGTCCAAAATGGAAATGAAAATATATGGAAGGAACTTACAAATAGGCATGGCAGTCTCTCAACTTAGTCACTCTTGGTCATACATCTTCACTGTGAGTTCCAAGATACCTATTGCACACAACACCTCTCATGAATCTAGAATATCTTGAAATTCAAGATGCTCCCATTATGTCTACATCATAGGTGCTCATGATAAGGTTAAATTCAAATGAATAACTTGAAATTCCATCACCAAGCTTCGCACACACTTTTGTAATGGTTGAAAATCATAATTGAGATTTGTCAAAATCATCAAAATAGGGATGTTGCATTGCTTTTATGCCTGAGATTCTCTTGGATGGCTCATAAATCTGCATTTTCTGCAAGGGGACACCAATCAATGTTTACCGGGTTACTTACAAATACGCAAAGTAAAATAAGATGATAGAATTGGAATCAAACAAATTAACGTGGATACAAGTATAAATTAATAAGAACCATTGTGCATATACTTACAAATTAATCCAATGAACCATCCAGATCTGCTCTACTCTTTATTGTGTCAAGTATTGCCTCATGGTCAGACTCACAGACTTTCCACAAGGTCTTCTTCAAAGGTCTACCCCCATATTTTCTCAAATGAACATTGATGCCACAACAAGGTTAGAGTAATGAAGAATCTTACGATGCATGTCAAAGTCCTCAAACAACCAATGTTTAACACTCTTATGTGGGTACCTTCTAAGCCACGTTCTAGTAACAACAACTAAGCCTGTAGGGTATTTGATGTTTTCTCTATCTATAACTGGGGCTTCCAATTTATTTTTGGCCTCAACACAATGACACAAGTAATAGTTCGTTCCCTCTTCGTTTTCTTCATCTGCAATAACTGCATAAACATGCCCTGCATTGATATGTGTAGAAAATCACTTGAAAATAGTCAACATTATGAATACAGTACAAATTAAGATAACAATATGGAATTTCAAAAACTAAGCAAGTAGATATATCACCTGGTTAAACTAGATCTGATACGTGGTCAAATTTGACCGATGATTTCATCTGTGTTAGTTCTAATGTCATCAGAGGGAAATATGTGTGAAGTGGGCTAATATAACTTGTCAACCATTTGTCAACCCACTCCCCTGACTCACAATCATTCCAGACTTGCATTGTACATGAAGAACAAAAGCATGCCATCTTACATGTATCAATACTCCATGAACCTACATTTGAGCTAAGGAAAGAGTGTAGCTCACTTGATCTTGTTAGTGTACAAAAATGCTCATATGGTGCAATGTTAGTAGCATCCATCAACAAAAAAAATATACGAACTGAAGACGTACCTTCATTACTTGGACCCATCAAAGCATTACACCACTTGACGATTGAACTTGCATCTGTCAACTTTGCACTGTCTTTATAATTTAACTCTTCTCATGCTAATGCTCTTTTCATGCATGCTCCTGCACCATCATGTTCCCCCTTTCCATGCCCGACCTCACAAAAGTTCCACATATGCTGAACACCTGTAGTGAGATGCATCCTACACAACCAATAGAACATGCACGTGTTCTTGAACTATGCTGCAGAATTATCCAACCATATTATATGCCGACTGTATGCTATGCCCCTCTGAGCCAAATAACTATAGAACATCTGGAAGCAACCTTGCACAAACTTTGGAGAATGTGTGCGATCATCACTAATATAAAAGTGATACTCCCTCAATACCTTCCTTTGGTCCTCTGTACTATCAGCTACATGAATGAATGCTATGTGCACAAATATCAAAACCTGTGTGGAGTTGTAATACTGTGACTACACCTCACACTATGGTTGTAGAGTGTAGTTCTCTATAAAGTTAACCATTGATACTATGCTGCCAATTGGAAAGGTTTCCTTGCATAGCTTGAATTGCATTTCCAACTATCAGGCTCTATGGGTATGCCTTGCATACTCATACACTAGATTCTCATGAAACATGGACATAAACTGATACACTCGAATCTTCTCAATAACCAAATCACACCTTTTTGCTTGAGACCCATCTTTTGTAGCGTATGCCACTATTTTATACTTCCTGAAATCTACTAGTTTATGTCCCACCTCATATGTGCTTTCCATATGTTGACATACTGGAATTCGTTGCAAGCCACTGCAACGCTCGCATGAACCATCCAAGCATGCTGTCCTGTAGAATATTTAGCCATCCTCTATTTGACATAATTTTTTTGATAAGAAATCTCTTGAAGATTTTGGTGGGGCTTCTATGCCACAATCCTGCAAAACATCATTAGTGTTTGCCTACGAAATGTAATTCTAATCTTACGTACTACTGGAAAACTTGTAATATGCAGAACATAGGATAGAATAGTAAACTGAAAGATATCATATTTGAACACCAGAAACTTTATTCATCATCAGAAATATCATGTACAAAGGAGTATCAGCATTGTGTTACAATATAGCATCGGCCCAAAACTCATTCATAATAATTTCCCGACTATCCCAGCCGACTACATATAACGTTCGGCGGTGGTTAGATAACCAACCGACGCGACGCTTCATAACAACATTAGCATTAACATAATCGGAACATGATTTCCCGAAAGTACATGACATTATTATTCTTTACTAATATATAGTTTTATTAATAATTGGCCGACTACGACCACAGCCGACTACGACCGACAACAAAGTAAAGATATACGACTAACATCATCCCCCCCAAAAAAGAAGTCGTCTTCCAGACGACATACATATAGCAAGACAAGATCACTGAGAAGTAGGGGGAAGGGAGTGCGTCCCTGGATGTACAGATGACATCGGAGTAGTAGAAGAATGCTCCGCTCGCAGGCGCCTCACTTCCTCGGTACGTGTGCGAAGCTGCCGATCTGCCAGTATCACAACTTTGTCTACCCGAGCGTGTTGAAGGGCAACCTTCAAGGAGTGGTCATCAGGAGTGCTTCGCCACCATTGCTTGCACTCGTTGCCAGTCAGGTTCTCCCATGTCATCGTTTCATTATCAACGTCCATCTTTTTTCTTTTTCCAGCCGAGGCTACTTTTGGCTTATATT
>VDFB02000008.1:297481838-297558841 GCA_007258455.2 Sequoia sempervirens | reverse complement strand
CTATCTCAAGGTGACAAGAGAAATCCACCACTAAATATTTATGCCATCCACAACCTTTGGCTCATTGCCTCCAACAACTTCAAGCACACTAAATATGTAGACCCTATAGCTCATTGCATCCAAAGTCATAGGCATTAAGCTTGCACTTAGATCACCACACTTTGTCACATTCACATCTTTCACACTTTACACACATGCCACACTCATCTCCAACAATTCACCTTGCATTTTTACAATCCACAACCTAAACAATCTCAATTAGGTCGGCCTTAATGAAACATATGCACCTCAAACATGCATCACTAAATAGGTCGGCACCAAACACTTACATGGTTGAAATAAGTGAAGGAATACCATTCCAAGGGTTAACCAAGACCCCAATCTACATCACCACACCACTCAACACATCTACAATCCATGAGGTACCTCCATAAATAACGCTAGCACACCAGGTCGGCCAATCCTAAACTAACACTACAAACGACCACATACACGCTTCTCCAAGTGACACAGACCACATAGTAACACTTCACAACATCCACAAAAATACCAAAAATATTCCAACATCATTAGAATATCCTACAACTCTGCCACAATCACTTGAAACTGAGAACACCATCATTTTATGCAACCAGACACACTTCCATAGAACACAACTTACTAACCAACCTTGCGGAACACCTGAGCAACACTTGAAACCTAAAGGGAAGTAAGTACAGACAATGTAAGCACGCTCCCAAATCTACAAGATAATAAACCTTACCTGTGGAGAAGTGTAGAGCAATCTCATTTCTCCTAGACAACCTTCTACATAGACAAATAAATTGTCAAACACAACTTTCATTGCAAAACAATCCAATATGTATGAAACTTTGGATTATATAGAACCTTTGAACATCTTTGATCATCATATCCAAACCACACAAGAATACCTTCAATCATGAAGAAATACAAAGCACAAAACTGAACACACCTCTGTCACATTGTACACTCTTTTATTCAAATTTTCTCAAAAGTACTTGGAAACCAAGTGAACATACTACAATTGCAACAATTATCCATCAAAACAACAATGACAACACTAGTGATGGAACCAGGGTGAAGCCACAATAGTGGTTTACAATTGAAGTGAGGAAGGAAAACTCACAAAAATGAATGCATGGAAAAAAACTTGATTTTAGGGGTTCGTACGAACCTATTTGTTCGACCGAACCAATTAGGGGTTCGTATGAACCTATTCATTCGACCGAACCAATTAGGGGTTCGGTAGAACCTAGGTTCGACTGATACTTTCCTGCCAAAAAATCCATCAAAACCCCTTATAGAAGGGGGGTTTGAATGAACCCTAGTTCGAGTGAACCCATAGTGATTTGCTCGAACCCCTAGGGGTTCGGTCGAACCCCCTTTATTCCTCATCGCCCCTGAGATAGAAAAAAATTAAATTTTGGCACTTTGGAGCTCGGTTTGAGGATGAAAATGGAGGAATATTCACAAACCCAACTAGAATCAGGTAGTCCTCAGAACAAGCTATCACACGAATATAAATGTAATATGTTTTGGTTTTATTATGTATTTCATATTTTAGTTTTATTAAACATAGGTTTTTCGTCGAAAATAAAGGTCTCTATTCTGCACATGTGGAAAAATAGCAGATTATCAAAAAAAAAATTAAGAAATATGAGTGCACCAGATATTGAAGTCCTTGATCCAATAAAAAAAAATTGAATTTCGATATATACAAAAAAAGTTATGTGTTATACGGTTGTGCTATGTCTGAATTGTAATTGGTTTGACTTTGAAACTTGATTAAAGAAAAAATATTCAATAAAAAACTATCAAACCAAGTGGAAGCACTAGATATCGGAGTTACAAATCTAAATTCGAAAGAATTCAAATTTTATCCTTCATGGAAAAAAAGTTATACGTTATATGGTGTGCGCCACTTTTTAAAAATGTTGTTTTTTGAAAAAAACCAATTTTTGTGGGAGATGGAAAAAGAAGTGGAATCTGATTCCAAAAATTTTGAAAAAAATATTTTTAGAATCTGCAAACAAAATGTGATGAGACTCTAGTTTGCATCATCCTCAAACTCTTCACGATTTAGCTGCTATAGGTGCCCAAATGTGAAGATTTAGTTTAAAAAAATAATTTCAGTGTCCAGTTTGGCCAAAAATTGTAAACCACTATTGTGGGATCACCCACCATAACATTCTTATCAAACCACAACACATCCATACTAGCACTGACACATGACAACACCAACAATCTCCATACTGTTGAAATCAATGACAACACTAGTAACATACTTGCAACAATCTCCCTCTTTTTCATTGATGGCAACACTAGCTCTGAAAAACCCTCAAAAATATAAAAGAAACTCTACATTAAGCAACACTCCCCTTTAATGGAGCATCTCTTACTCTTCACTCTCTCTCTTTTACTTCTTCACAAAATTCTTCTCCCCTACTTGAGGAGTTCTCCATTCTCTCATTCTCCAGTGAACACTATCCCCCCTATTTTTTTTAGACCATATTCTTTCTTGCAATACTCTTTTGTACTATGGTTTTTCAAACAACTCTCTCCCCCTTTGACATAAATGGAAAAGGGCAACAAACTCATCTAATTATATGTCCTACATACTTCATATTTTTCACTGCTATTTCTCTCTTCTACATTTCTTCTTCCTCAAAGGGATAACACCTACATAGAACATTTTTTTCTTTCATGTTCTCCCCCTTTGACATCTACATACATCACTTTGACACCACTTGCAACACCAACAACCAACTGCTTTCTCTCTCCACTACACTCACTTTTCTGCACTCTCCCCCTTAGGGGAACAAAATATGCTCTACTTGACTGTACCAACAAAAACACTACATTAAACAACACTACTACCTACTCCCCTTGAGAGGTAGCCTTCAACATCAATCTAGGACCAAGAATGTATCTTGATACTCACCTGGACAGATGCACCAACTTATGCATCTAGTTGAAAGGAGAGGCAATAGCCCCTATCTTCTGTTGGAGATACTCAAAAGTATCTTTATGAAGATCCTTTGTAAATATATTTTCAACTTGATCCTTTATTGGCACATACACCAAGTTCACCTCATTCTCTACAACCTTCTCTCTTAGAAAGTGATACCAGATAGAGATATGTTTTTTCCTTGAATGTACTATCGGGTTCTTTGAATTATTGATAGTACTTGTATGATCACATAAGATAGAAATAGGTTCATCATATTATACTCTAATATCCTTCAATGTTTGCTTCATCTACAAAACTTGTGTCTAGCTTGATGTTGCTGCAATATACTCTGCCTCTATAGTAGATAATGACACTGAATCCTACTTCTTACCCAACCAAAAAACCAATCTATTTTTAAGAAATAAAGCACCTCTACTTTTACTTTTTCTATCATCTATACAACCTACCCAAACTAAATATGTATATGCACTCAAGGAGAAATCAGGTTCCCTGACATACCATAAATAAAAATCCAGAGTCCCCTTCAAGTATCTAAATATCCTCTTTATTATTTAACAAGTGACTCTCTAGGATCTTCTTGAAATATTGCCATAATACATACTGAATGCATGATATCTAGTCTAGTAATAGTTAGACATAGAAATCCACCAATCATTGATCTATACTTTCTCTGATTAGTCTAAGAAGATTCATCATTTTTTCTCAATTTACAACCAATATAACCATGGGAGTACATATCGATTTAGACTCCTCCATTCTAAACTTCATCATTTCTTTAACTATTTCAACTATGAAATGAAAATACCTTTTTCTGATTGATTGATGTGTAACCTAAGGAATAAATTCATTTCCCCACACATTAACATCTCAAACTCTTTTTGCATCTCCTCTGAAAACCTCTTGCACATACCTTCATTTCCTCCAAAGATAATGTCATCCACATACACTACCACAATCAAGATTTTTTCTCCCTCAACCTTGAAGTAAAATTTTCTATCTACAATACCTTTTTTGAATCCTTGTTGCAAAAAATACTTATCTAACCTTGCATACCAACCTCTAGGAGCTTATTTGAGTCCATACAATTCCTTCTTCAACTTAAAAACCATATCAGCATCATCTGATAATTGAAAACCTTTTGATTGTTCAATGTACACCTCTACTTCTAACTCACCATTCAAGAATGAAGAATTTACATCCATTTGATAAAATTTGAAGTTTTTATGTGCTACAAAAGCCAAAAACATTCTAATGACCTGCATTCTTTCCATCGAAGCAAATGTCTCCTCAAAATCTATTCCTTCCACTTGTGAGTAGCCCTTACACACAAGTCACTACAAGGGGATTCATCAAATTCATATCCCTCTATTAGTACTGAAATATATAGTGGTTCTTCATCCACCTTAACACTCACACTCTCAATTATTTTCTTCAACCTTTTATTATAGAATTGGTAGGCCTTACTTCTGGTAGAGTATCCAAGGAAGATTCCTTCATCAAATCTTACATCAAAATTTCCTAAGTTTTCCTCATCTCTTCTGATATAGAATTTAATTCCAAAAACTTTAAAATATTTCATAGTAGGAGGTTTACCATACCATAACTCTTAGGGATTCTTTGAATTGTTTACTCTTTCTTGACTATAGTATGAATTGCTTCTCTCCAATAGAAATTTGGTAGATTTTCTTCCTTCATAATAGTCCTTACTGATTCTTGAACTATTTTGTTCTTCCTCTCTACAACTCAATTTTTCTGAGTCCTAGGAGCTGGCAAATGTCTCTTTATTCCATGATATTCACAAAATATCTTAAACTCATTGGAGGTGAACTCACCACCTCTATTAGACCTTAAGCACTTGCTTTTTACATCCATTTCATTCTCAACCATAGACTTAAATTCTTTAAACTTATCTAAGGATTTTGATTTTTCTTTGATAAATGTCACTCAAGTTATTCTAGAATAATCATCAATCATTAATAGAAAATACCTATCACTATGTGAGCTTCTTATTCTAGTAGGTCAACATAATTCTATATGCACCAACTCCAAAGGACCTATAGTAGAATATTCTTTAGTCTTGAACCTCTTCTTTGTTTGTTTTCCAAACTGACATCCCTTGTAGATCACATTGATAAGATTTGCAATCTTTGGTAGGTCTCTCACAACTTTAGTGGCATTGATCTTCACCAGGATGTCAAAATTGATGTGACCCATTCTTCTATGCCATAGCCAAATTTCATTGACTTGAGAAATCAAGCATTTAGCACCACTACCTTGAAATAATAAATATTACCTTCTATCCTTGTTCCTCTAGCAACCAGAGTACTAGATATTCCTTTTCTAATTTCACAACCATCATCTTGAACCACAAAATAATATCCTCTGCTACACATTTTTCCTACACTTAGAAGATTGTGCAAGATACCCTTGACATAAATAACATCATTTGTTTTATTCTTTCCATCAAAACTAATTGAACCTTTTCCACATTAGTAGATGTATCATCACCAAACTTAACAAGACCACCATCATAATTTTGAAGTTTAAGAAACTTACTCTTATAACTTGTCATATGATTTGAGCATCCACAGTCAATTATCTAATAATTCATTTCTTCTCTTGCATTAAAAGAATTCACCATAGTTCCTTAAATGTTTTGACCTATTACTAGAGTACTTTCCTTCATACATATTTTAGAATTAGTAGAATTAGTTCCAATTTTATGGTGCAGTCATGGATGGAGGGTTCAAAAAGAATAGTCCAAGTCATGCAACTTAGAGTCAACATAGCAGAAATAACACAAGAAGTATTCTAAAAATATGAATCTTTATTGAATTGGTGATCTTAAATGCATCATATGCTTCATGGGAAAATTATCAGGCCTCATAGGCCTACCACAAGGGCATTCAACATTAGAACTAGTTGAAGGCCTTATTACAGTCCCTCAATGGGGTAATGTGAAAATATAACTATCTAACCATTACTAACTGAATGATTGAATGAATGCCAAATGATTAAAAATGATATTAAATATGATTCTCTATCTCCAACAAATGTTTGTGTTGGCCCCAAGGGTTTACAAACCCAAATGAATGATCAAGTATGAAGGTCAGCCTCAAAATATAAAAGATAATTCTTTGCAAAGTGAAACATATTGTGAATCTCCAACATAGATCCCATTGGACCCAAAATGCTTGTATGATGTCCCATTAAGCTCTGCACATTCTAGAATAGTTCCACACTAAGAAATCTAGACTAGGTCATCCCCAAATGCTCTGATTATGAACTACGATGAAATTTTGAGAGTGATCACTTTCGGTAGATAAATACAAATGATCTAAAATTTTGATATGATGTAGATGATATATGTTGCTCCATGAGTTGAGAAATGATAATGTGGTGAAATACAAAATGAAATGTTGAAACTACTATAGAATGACTTGCAAGAAATAAATGTTTTTGGTTGATACAAGATTGCTTTACAACCAGGGATGCTCCTACATCAGACACTCGGGGTTGGAAGAAAAGTGAGTCCCTCACTTTCCAAGGGCTAGAGGAAAACCAAAGTGGTCTACCTTAGCCTAATAAATCCATGATGAATCATCCACTGGTCTACATTTCCACTTCATTAAATATTCTTTGTACTACTTGCTCCTAGTGCTCCTTCTGGTTCCGGTATCCAAAATCTATTTAATTTTCTTTGGTGGTTGATGTGGTAACTGCTCCTTCAAATCCATTTTTTTCTACTACCACTTGACTTCCCTTCATGATACTCATATATATTTGAAATATTGAAAATAGGTGATATACCAAGTGTCTCTAGTAACTCCACTTCAGATGCATTTTCAGAATTAAATTTTTTGATAATTTTACATGGTCCAAAATTCCTCATCTTCAGCTTATTGTATGTACCTAATAGAAATATTTCCTTCCTCAGATCTATACCATCACTTCATCCCCAACAATAAACTCCTTATATCTCTAGTGCTCATCTACCTTTTCCTTATACTTACTATTCATGTCCTCCAAATTCTTTCGTACTTGATTATGAAATGTCTCCATGAAATCTGCAAAATCTTCTGCCTCTACACTCCTCTTATTCTCCATGTACTAATATCTCTTAGTTTTGCAACTCCTCTAGGATGTACTCTTGTCACAATCTAAAATGGTGTCTTCCCTATACTTCAGTTCACTAAATTATTATATGCAAATTCTACTTGCAGTGGAACCATATTCCAATTTCCTACCTTATCTCCTACCAAACATCTCAACAAGTTGCCCAAACTTCTATTTACTACCTCTATTTGTCCATCTATTTATGGGTGATATATTGAACTGAACTTCAGGTCTATCTTCATCTTCTTCCACAATGTTCTCCAAAACTATCCAATGGATTTAGTATCCTTGTTTGAAACTATACACTTTGGTAATCCATGAAATCTAAAAATTTATGTGAAAAATAAGTTAGCAACATGCATAACATCATTGGTCTTCTTGCAAAGAATGAAATATGCCATTTTAGAAAAAAATTCCACTACTACCATTATAGAATCATGCCCTCTTTGTGTTCTTGGTAATCCCAATATAAAATCCATGCTTATATCTTCCCAAGGTCTCTTCAATACTGTCAAAGGTTTGTACAATCCAACATTTTGACTACTTCTTTTTGCTACTTGAAAAATTCAACAACTTTGAACATACTTCCTAACATCCTTATATATCTACAACTAGAAATAATGTTCACTCACCAACGCTACTATCTTGTCTACTCCAAAGTGTCTTGCTAGTCCTCCACTATGTTTCTCCTTAATCAAATTCTCCCTCATTGAACTCAAAATACACAACTGGTTTCCTTTGAACAACATATCTTATTGAATGAAATAATCCAACCATTGGCTTTGGTTTGTCACTACTAGTTCCTTACATGCTTTCCAAGCTTTGGAAAAATTTGGATCATCCTCATATATGTGATTTAGTTCCTCAAAACCCAATAATTCTATTATCATCTTTGTCAAAATGTTTCTTCTCCTACTCAATGCATCAACAACTTGTTTGACTTTCCACTCCTATGCTTCAACACAAAGGTATAAGTTTGTAAGAACTCAACCCATCTCATATGTCTCCAATTCAACATCCCTTAACTATTCAATTACTACAAAGTTTGATGATCAGTATACAACACAAATTCCTTAGGCAACAGGTAATGTCTCCACTTGTTCAAGGCCTACATTATGGCAAAAAATTCCTAATCATAAACTGAATATCTTCTTTTGGAATCATTCAATTCTCACTGAAATAAGCTATAGGTCTCCCTTCTTGACATAACATTTCTCCTATTTCATTTCTACTTGCGTCGCAATAAACTTGAAATACCTTGTCAAAATCAAGTAATGCTAACACTAGTTGCTCTGTCACCTTTTGCTTCAACAATTCAAAATTTCTTTGTGCTTCGAATGTCCACTTGAAATCCTTCCTATCTCCTCACAGTGTCTCTATCATAGGTGTAAAAATGCTACTAAAGCTTATGATAAAATTATGGTAGAAACTAGCTAATCCATGGAATGATCTCACCTCTCCATTGTTCACCGGTGTAGGGCACTCAACAATTGCTCTCACCTTCTCAGGGCCTATCTTTTTGATCCTTCAATAGAAATGACAAAACCCAAGTATGCAAAATTTGTCTTCATAAAGCTACACTTCTTGACATTAATTACCAACTTCTCTTCTCTCAACTTTTGCAATTCTTCTCTAGTCTTAAACTGAATATTAAAACATCATCCAAGTAAACAATGACAAATTTACCCAAAAATGTCTTCAATACTTCATTCATCAATCTCATGAAAGTGCTTGATGCATTGGTTAATCCAAAATGCATTACTAACCACTCATACAATCCTTCATTAGTATTAAATGCAATCTTCCATTCATCTCCTTCTCTAATTATGATATGATTGTATTTGCTCTTTAGATCAATCTTTGTGAAATGCTATGCTCCACTCAAACAGTCCATAATGCCATCCATTCTTGGAAATCGGAATCTATACTTGATAGTGATCCTATTGATTTCTCTTGAGTCTGTACACATTCTCCACTCTCCATCTTTCTTTGGTGCAATTAAAAAAATTACCACATATGACCTCAAACTTTCTCTGATCAATCCTTTCCTCAACAATTCATGTATCTGCCAGTTCAATTCTACATTCTCTATTGGCGTCATTCTATGTGCTACCTTGTTTGGAAAACTTGCTCCCAGTATTAGATCTATATGATGATTGATACTCCATACTTACGAAAGTCCATCTAGTACATTCTTTGATATGATGTCTTTGTACTATGTCGGTAGTTACACTACCTCTTCATTCTTTGTGATAGGGATTTCTACCTCTAGATTACTACGCTTCATTGGAATTAATGCAAAACACATGTTCTCATGCCTCAATCCATCCAAAAAATTTCTTCCATCTACCAAGCATTGCTTGGCAGTGCTACAAACTTCACTTTTATCTTCTTCCTCTAAAGGTATCAACTTGATTCTTTTTCCATTTGAAGTTATAATATAGGTATTCCTTCTTCCATCATGAATTTATTTCTTATCATATTTTCATGGTCTTGCTAACAGTAAATGACATGCATCCATAGGCATAATATCACACAATACTTCATCCCTGTATGATCCTATATGAAATTTTACTAAACATTACTCATTCACCAATATCTTATGCTCATCCTGAATCCATGCTATCCTATAGGGGTTTGGATGTTTCAATCTCTTCAAATTCAACTTGGTTACCATCTCCTTTGAAACTGGATTATCAGTACTACCACTATCAATGATAACTTTACATACCTTTCCTCCAAGCTTACATTTTATTCTGAATAAACTCTTTCTTTGGAGTGGTTCCTCAGTCATTTCTTCATGCATCAAATCTCTCCTCATTACTAATAATTCACTTTTCTTAGGTTTCTCAACTAAGCTATGGGATTCAATAGGTTCTTCATCCACATAAGGTGTTCTTTTGGTATGCTTAGTTCTCTTTCTAGTACTTCCTTGATGGAATTCAAAGGCTCAATTTCCACCCCCACACTCGAAACATGTTCCTTTGAATGGTATCTTCTTAGATCTTCCTTCATCTCTCTAGTATCCATCATTGCGGTAAGAATTATGACCTCCTCTATCATTGTGGTAGAAACTTCTATCTTCTCTTCCTCTATGGTATGAATTGTGATCCTTTTCTTCACTGTAGTAGGGCTTCCCATCTTTGTTTTGGTTTTCATAAGGTTTTCTTTCTCTAGATTGTGGTCTACTCTTCTAGAATCTTCCTCTTGCACTTCTCTATCTTTGTTCAAACATCTTGTTCAGCTTCTCATCCACCTTCAATGCAAATTGATATGCTTCTTCAACTATTGTCATCTCTACCCATGGATTACTGCCCTTCATTGGAATTAAGGCATCATTAGGCTCATTTTATTATTAATTATTCCCAAATTAAGTGTGGAAAAGGGATACTTTTTCCAACACTACATTTTTCCCCCACTTTAGTGAGAGTATGACCCCATGTCAAACTCACACTAAAGTAGACATTCAAAACACTTATGTATGCAAAAATGATAAAGATACACAATCGTACAACATCAAAGACCAAGAAGATCAAGCCTAGATTGTCCAACACAATGTGGAACACATCTAAACCATCAGTTTGCACTCACTCTAAGGTAGTGGAACTCCAAGCTATCCACTAGGTGAGTCTTCCAATGCGATGGAAAATGAGAGAATCATATTAGGCTCCCATACCATATCAAAGCTATCCTCTTGACAACTTCAATAAGGCACCACAATGCTAGGCAGTACTCCATAGGCAAGCAAGGTGCATGTGTTATGCTAGGTGGCCTTGAATTTAGGGTTTTGAACTTCATAGGGCTTAATAAGCTACATTATGTCAAACACCTATGAACATGGGGAAGGCTCCACAAGCAAGGTGTTTTATGCTTGGTGGCCTTTATTAGGGATGGGTTCGAGCTTCACAAGGTTAGAAATTTGTGTTATACCAAACACTTATGAACAATAATGCTAGTAAAAGTTTTTGTTCAAAGGGATTTTTCTTAATTCGTGTAAGGTCTTCTTCTTAGGGATCATCGTGCCTAATGTCTCCAAGAGAGGAAAAGTCAAGAGTAAAAGTTTCGTAACTTAGGGAATGCAATGCATCACATCACCACTAAGAGGAAAGTCATATGCTAAGAAATATCACACTCTTGGAGGACATCAAACCCAATAACACCACCAAGAAAAGGATGCATCACAAGAAAAAAGAAAATTACACCATGAAACATGAAAATGTCAAAAGATATTGTCGATGTATTCCCCCAATTTAAAGTGGTTGCTACACCATTACTATGAGAAATTGCTTTAAAGTAGCCAATGTTCAAACCTAAGACATGAGAGCTTACTCAGAAAGCCCTATGCCAAGTCATATATTTCCCAATGAAGCCACATCATGAATAAGGGGTTGCCCTCAAAATTCCATTCCAAACATAGAAAGAAAAGTACGTCACATGTGATCCAATCATCCACATCCCAAGCTTGCTCTTATATATAGATGGAAGGTGGTCAACTAGCCAAAAGAGACAATGATAAGTACCATACAAGGAAAAGGCTACCTAACCCATTGCCCCCACTTAGTGTAAGAAAAGGACGAGCCAAGAATGGATGATGATATGTTGTTCCTTGCAAAAAGAAAATGATTTACAATGAGCCTAAAAACATACAATAGTGAGTATGTTATGATCCTACAACTATTAAATGGAAAGGAGCAGTAACTAATCTTATTAATTATAATGAGTAGACAAAGTATCAACTTGATGCCTATCTAATGAGATATTCCCACATGTAGTATCTATCAGTTAAAGATGCACCAAAGTTAAGATTGTCTTGGAAAAATCTTTTGTAAGAATGTTGATATTGAGTGAAGGCTTGTTTGTTTCTTTTGAGGGACAATAACCAAGACCATTAGTTGATTCTTGCATGTGAGGCTCTATAGGGACACATATACCTTGTTCTCTAGCACAACATCCATTTTGACTATAACCAAGTTTTTTCATAAGTTCATAACCTCTTCCATAAAGCTTTTTTATTTCTTTTGGATATGGTGGTTGTTCATAATCAACTTCATCAAATTTTATCATGTATGTTGTCTTTTCTTCTTGTATGGGTGTGAATTTGCACCCTGTAGAAAAATTCCCCTTTTACACTTCCTCACCTTAGAAAACCAAATCCGAAGGCAAAATTCCACATCAGCTCGCTACCTTCATTCTACTTGGCATATGTCTTTCACGTTGATAGAATAATAACTGTCGGGGATGCCCGCACGATGCGCAAACATCTATGTGACATTCTTATGTCCTTGACAAATTCCTACATCTAAAGCTGGCAGAGGTGTTACACTTCCCATTGGGGTCAATTTGTAATGCCCCTCTTCGACCAACCGACCCGAATATGGCCATTTTTCTCATCCCACCTTTAATAACACTCTTCCTTCATGTATTTCATCTTCTTCACAAGCTTTAGCAATCTTCTACATAATCCTTATTGCATTCTGAGCTCTTATTTCACTCTCAAGAAACACTTTGGCACTCCATAGCAGTAGCAACAACACTCCATCAACTTTGTAGAGCAAGTGTGGAAGAACACCATTGTAGTAAGGGATTGAGTCCTCTCTGTTTCTCTTCCATTATCTAGTGAGCTCTTGGTGGAGGTGGTAATAATTTTCACTCCTCTCCTCTACGATTTGGTTGAGTAGCACATTATTGTTTTGTAGTGTTTATTGTGTTCTTTACTTTCTTTCCTCCTTTATCATACTTTTCTCTATCATTGCTATGTTGGCTGTCCGTGGAGGTGGAAACACCAAAATGAGGGTCTGATTGAGGGAGGCCCCTATACATCCCCCCAAAAATTTCCCTCTTTCTTGTGTGTAGGTGGATGTGCACTTGGATCTAGCTGGTGAACAAGCTCTTTTGTGAGATCATCTTTGTCACCCTAGCTTTTATATTTACTTTATCATATTCACTTGTATATTTGTTACTTTATAGTTCTATTTTTCTCCTTTAGAAATCATTAGCTAGGCTATCATCTTGTTTTCTGGCACTTCTCATTGTATTTTCAGTCCTTTGGTCATATAGATGCCAGAGAACCTGAGAGACACTAGTGCGTCGCTCTATCATCCTTGAACCACACTTTCATCCTTAGGTAGAGAGCTTCCTGAGGTGCAATGTTGAACCCAAGAACTGGCTCGCCTAGCCCCATTGTGAGTTTTAGGTCTATAGAGTGATTGAAGGGCCTTATAGTCCTCTTCATGCTCATCGCTCATTTTGAGACAACCCTCTAGAGTGAGGTAAGTTGGGGAAGCCTTCTGCTCTTGGCTCTCTATGACTTGGGGCCTTGAATGTGGTTAGTCCCCCTCTCTTACATTTTTGGTGAACCCAACGTGAACCATTTTGGTTCCATTTTGTGATACTAAAAGTTACTTTCCTCGTATTCTAGGAGTGTTGTAGGTGTGAGTGTTGTGAGGCTTTTGCCTTGCAACCCATCCTGTGACCCCTAGTAGGTGTATTTGGAAGGTTTCGAAGGTGTTGCATAACAAAACCTTGATTGGTTCACCATCTTATCCTTTAACCTTTAAGGACTTTGTGGAAGTATCATCTAATGTGTGTAATGGCCTCTTTCTTGCATCAACCTATCCCCTTCGCACAACCTGTGAGTAGTGGTAGTAGTATAACCTTCACTTCACAGGACCTACCAATGGGTTTTAATAGGGAACCATCTCCTCTCTACATCCTTGAATGAATCAACGGAAAAATCGTAGTAGGTGTTCTTGTTGATCCAACATCTCAAGTAAACATTATAATTGAGGAGATCATGATAATCAACTTTATGCACAAAGATGGGTACAATGCACCTATAAGAACCATCTGCACACATGAAAAACTTTCCATACCCCATTTGGGTAGTATTGTCTTATCAATTTTAGTTGGACCTAAATATGTGAAGCTTCTATTTGACATAATCCCTAGGTTTGAACTCTTTAGAGTGAAGATGGGTACCCCTTGGTTGGTAGCTATGAATGCAATGCCCCCAGTCGTGCATAAATGTTTAAAATTTATCGACGAGAGTTTTGTGCACATGATTCATGACACCGGTTATAAACCATTAGTTGCTCATGGTAGCTACTCCTTGGATTACTCTTGGCCTATGCCTATTGGTCCTCTTCTGCCTAGGAAGGACATTTTGTATTGAAATTATCAAAATTACAAGACAGGGTGCTTGATGCTGAGAGTGAGATACCCTTTATCGCCTTATGTTGTTTCACATAGGGCTTGCTTAAAAGTTGATAGTGATGTCACCGTGACACATAGAAGGGAAGAAGAGAAGTGGTTCCAAGATCCTCCTTCCTCTTCCACTATTCAGCTTGATGCTTCCTCTCACCCTACTATGGCGCCATCAGATTCCATTCCGTGTTTGCAAGAGAATCCTATGGTGCTCGCTTGGCAAAAGCCCAAGCGTCCCACATTTGAGCTTCTTGTTTTTCCCATGGAGCCTAGGCCCATTCGGTATAGCAAGAAAAAAGGTCCCCATGGGAAATCCTCTATGCCTCATCCTCTACAACCTCCTACCATTTATGCTCCAAAAGAAATAAATGGGAAGAGGCCCACTATCAAGGCACTTGAGTCGACTCCCTCCACTACTCCTCAACCTACTCCTCCTGATCCCGTTTAGGAGTTTGTTCCTCTGCTAGAGATGACTATAGTGGACACTCCCATGGCTGAGCAGGATCCTTCTATTCCTTTGTAGCCTCTAGCCTCCAGTTCAAAGAGTCACAGAAACTGCCTTGCGTACGAGTGCAAGCACCGACAAAAGGATTTCATGGCCAAGGAGGTTGCCTTACAAAGGAATGAAGAGGAGATGATTGCCCCTATATTAGGGCCTCCTGTTGTGTTCTCCTCTCTCCTCCCCTCTACTTCTATTCAATCTAGCTCTATATTGCTTCCATATTCTGTTGTGAGTACAAATGCACCTAACCCTAAAATGGTGTAGGTGTTCATTGCTCCTTTGGTGGAGCTACCTTTGTTGATGTCCCTTCCCAATGCCCCGCCTTTCCTGAAACCTATAGATATGATGAATACTTTGGTGGTATCTACTACAGTTTTCCATTCCTCTTCTTCCACTGCACCTCTCACCTCATCTATGGGGAGTTCACATCCCATGACGAAGCAGAAGGTGGAGAGTTGTCCTTCCAGCAATAGAGGATGAAAGAGGAGCCCACCTTCTCCGAAAGGTGGTCCTGCTTTGACTTGTTCTATCCTAGTGAAAAAACCAGTCCCAGCTTCCCCTGAGCTGGTCACCACTCCCAAATCACTTAGTGAGCCTAGTGATGAATCTTAGGTGCAACCTTCTCTATCCATTGAGGTAAAACATGGAACTCCTGTAAAGTTCATGTTTAACTCTCTAGATGAAGTTTCGGCCTTGTCGATGATCTTCACAAAATCGTTAACCTTAGCTCCACGAGAGCTTAGTGGTGAGGACCTTGTGGGGCCCTCTTCCTTAGCCCTTGTTGCAGGAGGGTCGAACACTCCCCTTAACATTCCACCACTTCAGGCTCATCCTCCTTCCCCCTATGATGATCTAGAGTGGGAAGTAGACAACCTCTTGGTTGATTAGTGTTAGGGGGAGGCCCCTTCTTTATCTTTAGATTAGATGTGTGTGTGTTGTAATGTGTTCCCCCGTAATCATGCTAGGTGTGCCTAGATGAACCTTGTCACCCTTGTTGGTGCTTGGATATAGGCGTGGTTTTTGTGCCATGAACCTTCTTCTATTTGTATCATCATTCTTCCATGTTTTTGATTGATTTTTGGAAAATTGGGGATAATGCAAAGTGTTGGGGGCATTTAGGATTCCCTTCCATGTTGAACCAATTTTTTTATTTTTACTTTGTCTTCTCGTGCATTCTTCACATGATCTAATATAGTACGGGGTTGATGACACTTCATTTTATATACTATTATTATAATTATATATATTTATGAGTAGTTATGACCCCGAAATATCAAGATACCCCTGTACCCTGTGTTTGTGTTCATTTCTCTTTGGATTTTTTCTTATCTTTCTCTCTTCTTTGCTTGAGTTGTCCCTTTCATGTGTGACAATGCTATTTCTATGATACTTAAATTTTTAGAAAATGCATTCATTGCCAACGAATCTTTTCTCAAGAATCTTCACAAACTTCTTTTCAAGAATCGCATTCACGACTTGAAACCCTAACAGAATGTGTTTCCTTCATCATGGGTTCATAAAGAAAGAACTCTAGAACATTAATTTGAGGTGGGAACAACTTTGACCTTCCCCTCACATGGGGGAACTTCTTCCTTTCAAATTCCTTGATGAAGTGAACATCTTTCAAAAGGATTCCTTGATGATGAATCGATTCGAGAAAGAAACATATCTTTTGTACTTTTGAATAGAGCATCCCTTGAGTGGACCCCTTCTTCACACCTAGTTCCCAAGGGACTCCTTTGAAAGTATTCCAACTTGTTCATGGTTTAAGAGACTATCTGCTTACTTTACTATGTGGCTATTTTTTGATATATTCTATCTGTGGGTAGACATGTTGCTTTATGGGTGCACCTATGAAGCCACTTTCTGACTCTATGGAGTCCCCTTCTTTGGGTTTCCTCCATGTGAGAGATCTTGGGGGATACCTCCCTATAGGTCTACAGGTCTATAGGGTGCTTCTTCTGAGCTTCCTGCATACGAGAGATCTTGGGGGTCACTCCCCTACAGGTCTGCAGGTCTATAGGGAACTTTCTTTGGGTTTCCTCCATGTGAGAGATCTTGGGGGATACCTCCCTATAGGTTTACAATTCTGTAGGGTGCTTTCCTAGATTTCCTTCATGCAAAATATCTTGAAGGACACCTTCCCTGTAGGTTTGCGGGTTTGTAGGGAACTTTATCGGCTTCCTCCATGTGAGAGATCTTGGGGGACACTTCCTTGTAGGTCTACGAGTCTGTAAGGTGCTTTTTTGGGTATCCTTCATGTGAAAGATCTTGGAGGACACCTTCCTTGCAGGTCTGCAGGCTTGTGAGGTTATTTCTTCTTGGGGCTTCCTTCATGTGAGAGATCTTGGAGGTCGCCTCCTTGTAGATCCACGGGCCTGTAAACACTTTCATTTTATAGCTTCATAGTTTTACGGAGCTATGAAATCATTTACTTGTCTTGTGCTCTCGAGCTTTCCAAATCGCGGTCTACTACCTCGACAGTTCAAGTATACATTTCTAACCCTATTCAATTTTTGATCTACTTTATCGAAGCACTCATCAATACTCATGCTCACTAAAGTGGGGGAAAAATCTATAGTTGTAAATTTGCACCCCTTATGCAAATTCCCCTTTTACACTTCCTCACCTTAGAAAACCAAATTTGAAGGTGAAATTCCACATCGGCCCGCTGCCATCATTCCACTTGGCATCTATCTTTCACATCAGTAGAAGAATAAATTTTAGGGATGCTCACACGATGTGTAGATGTCTGTGTGGTGCACTTACATCCCTGACAGATTCCTACGTCTGAAGCTGGAAAAGGCATTACACCTCCCATTGGGGTCAGTTTGTAATGCCCCTCTTCGACCAACCGACCCGAATATGGCCATTTTTCTCATCCCACCTTGAAATACACTCTTCCTTCATGCATTTCATCTTCTTCACAAGCTTTAGCAATCTTCTACACAATCCTTATTGCATTCTCAACTCTCATTTCACTCTCAAGCAACACTTTGGCACTCCATAGTAGTAGCAGCAACACTCCAATTCTGTAGAGCAAGTGTTGAACAACACCATTTTAGTAGGGGCTTAAGTCCTCTCTTTTTCTCCTCCATTAGCTAGTAAGCTCTTGGTGGAGGTGGTAAGCATTTTCACTCCTCTCCTCTATGATTTGGTTGAGTAGCACATTACTATTTTGTAGTGTTTATTGTGTTCTTTACTTTATTTCCTCCTTTATCATATGTTTCTCTATTGTTGCTATGTTGGTTGTCCATGGAGGTGGAAACACCAAAACAAGGTTCTGACTGAGGCAGGCCCTATACAACCCCCCAACAATTTTCCTCTTTCTTGTGTGTAGGTGGACGTGCACTTAGAGCTAGCTAGAAAACATGCTCTTTTGTGAGATCATCTTTGTCACCCTAGCTTTAATATATTTAATTTATCATATTCACTTGTATATCTCTTACTTTATAGTTTTTTTTTGCTCCTTTAGAAATCATTATCTAGGTTTTCAACTCATTTTATGGTAGTTCCCATTATATTTTTGGTCATCTGGTCATACAGATGCTAGTGCACCTAAGAGACGCCAGTGTGTCGCACTATCATCCCAAAACTGTACTTTCATCCTCAGGCGGAGAGCTACCTAAGGTGCAGTGTTGAACCTTAGAATTGGTTTTCCTAGCCCCATTCTGAGTTTTAGGTCTATAGAGTGATTGAAGGGCCTTATAGTCCTCATCATTCTCGTCCCTCATTTCTAGAAAACCCTTTAGAGTGAGGTAAGCTAGGGAAGCCTTCTTCTCTTGGATGTCCATGACCTGGGGCCTTGAACGTGGTTGGTCCCCCTCTCTTACACTTCT
Source organism: Sequoia sempervirens (assembly GCA_007258455.2). Classification (NCBI taxonomy): domain Eukaryota; kingdom Viridiplantae; phylum Streptophyta; class Pinopsida; order Cupressales; family Cupressaceae; genus Sequoia; species Sequoia sempervirens. The sequence goes on along the minus strand of VDFB02000008.1, from coordinate 297,540,189 downwards.
AAAGTGGTTGAAGTGGATGCTTTCAAGGATTTCGTTGAATTTTGTGTTGACATTACCACTTTTTATTTTCCCTTTGTGACTCTTTGTTTATGATCTTTTATTTTCCCATGATTGTAGGTGTAAAATCTAAGGAACCCCAATCATCTTCCAGTCACTTCGTAACTTCTTTAGTATGCTTTTATTTTTCTTTCTCTTGCATGGGTTCCACTTGTATAGTTGGTGTCAATGTTTTCAAAGGATTTTCCTTTCCTTTCTCAATGTTCAAACAAATTTTTGGTTTAGGTTTGGCTTTGAGTGTATATAATTTGTTGTTGTAGACATACTTCATTTTATGATGAAGGTAGAAGGCACCCCATTCATTGCATGAATCCATGGCCTTCCTAAAAGAAGATTATATGAAAGATCACGAGGCATAACATGGACCATATTTTGTAATGTTACCTTCCCAACTTTAATAGGTAATGTGATCACTCCAAGTGGTTGTTTTCCTATGTTGTCAAACCCACAGACAGACAAAGAATTAGGGACAATGCCACTCTTACCCATATGAAGCTTATCCAAAAGTATCACACTACACACATTAAGGGTTGAACCATTGTCAACAAGGGTTATTTTGATCGCAATTCTATTAACGTGAGCTATTATCATGAAATTTTTATTTTGTTTTTGCTCTTCTAATGAAGGTAACTCATCTTGATGAAAATTAATGTCTAAGTTGACTAGAGTTATAGCTTGAATTTTTGCTGCCACATTATTTGGTTGAGCATTACGAGGGGGGGGGACTTGTTGTAAATCACTTTGAAGCATGTTATGATAACTAGGTGAGGCTTGAATAAGGTCCCATAAGGATATCTTAGCAGGAGTATTTTTAGTTGTTCAACAAGATCAAACTCTTTTACATTATGTAAGGGAAAACAAGGAGCATTAGGAAAGATAGGTTGAGGTAATGGGAGGGATGTTGGAGTTGTTTATCGTGGTTGTGGATTGTTTCTATTGTTATACGTATTCAAGTAACGGTATTGTAACTCGGTTGCTACGACATATTATCACTATCAATTTTCCTTAAGGTGGTTCTAAGATAAGATTGAGTTTATTTTGAACTTGAGGTTGATGTGAGGGTGCGTAAATGGTAAGAAGTGGCTTAGGAGTCTAATGTCACTTAATCATCTTCATCTAAGGAAGCCATATTACTATTGTTTGAAAGACGTGTCAATTTTATCATTTTCTTCCACCATGATATCTTCCCTAGTAGGAGAGTTTTTAGGAGAGAAACATACTAGATGTTCATGACATTCAAAGGTCGGTTCTTCTAAAATGACTTCATCACAAGTAAGGGAGTTATCAATGGTTGGATTTTCTTGCTTATCAATGATGGCTTTCTCTTGTTCAATAATATTTTCCCTAGGGGAAGAAAGACAAATAGGATTCTCATGACTCACATTGATTGGATTTTCTAACACCAAAATATCTTCTTCACCAATGGTAGATATATTAGGAGAAGGCTAAATTTGATTGTTATGATTGTCCATGATTTCATCCTTTTTCTCTAAAGTCTCATTCTCTTGTGCCATAATATCTACCCTAGTAGGAGAGCTTTTAGGAGAGGAGAAAACAAGAGGTTCATCACATTCCATGGTTAGATTTTGTAAAGTAACTTCATCACAAAAAAGGGAGACATCAAGAGAAGAATAACTATGATTTTCATGCTTACCAATGATTGGATCATGTTGTTCAAATAGATCTTTCCAAATGTTATGGACATTAGGAAAGAGAGAAATAATGTTATAACTATCAATCATTGGATCTCTTAACACCAAAAAATCCTCTTCACAAGTGTGATAATTTTCCATGATTACATCCTTTTTCACTAAAGCATTCTCACAAGTAGGGGAGGTGTTGGGAGATGAATGGAGACTAGGTAAAGTAGTTTTAAGAAATGTGTCAATGATCTCATCTTCCTATCTCATAATATTTTTCCAAGGGGTAGGAAGATAGGAACAAACACGACATTCATGATTCTTAATGATTGTATCTTCTTTCACCAAGATACCTTCATCACTAATAGGAGACCTGTATCACTAATAGGAGACCTGTATCGGGAGAAGAACAATTATGATTGTCATGATTGTCTGTGCTTGTATCCTCTTTCACTAAAGTATTCTCATGAGTAAGAGGGATGAACTTTTTTTTAGCATGCTTAAGAAGGTAAGACACTAACATTGTGTGCCCAAAAATGAAAAGTACTTTTATCCATCTTATGCAAAGCTTCAAGAATGTAAACATTGTGTATGCAAAAATGTAAAATTTTAGAAATAAAATTTTCAAATTATATGATTTTTTCTATTGATATTATTTTGGAATGATTAAAAAATGGCTACACTAAATGGATGATTTTGACCTAGATGCATAAAACAAAAATTCCTGAAACTTTCCAAGCTGATATAGTAGGTTACTAACAAGCCTAGGAAGTGCATAAAATCACTAGAAAGCTTAGAAAAATTGTTTTTTGTGGGTCTCCAAGGACTCATTCGCCCAGTGGTGAATGGGTCTTGGTATAGGGTTTAAAAAAATTTAAAAAATGCAATTTCTAAGTGGTTATATGTGTTCTCTGTTTCAGGTTTCAAAACTGTAACTTCTGTAGCAAAATTTTCTAGAATTTGATGTTGAAATGCAAGTGCAACTAATGACAAATGATGAACTATGTGACACTTTTTGTAATACAATTTTGATGCAATTTTTGGATATTAATGATGAAAAGTGCCCTAATATGCAAACACTATGCAAAATTAATGTAATATGTATGCAAATTTTTAAATTTTTCAAATATAAACAATGCAAAAAATGCAAATTTAAACCCGTATATAAAATGAAAAATAATGTAAATTTGACAACCCTAAATGAGATGCAAAGTAATGCAATACAATGCAAATTTATGCAAATCCTAGATCTAAGGGTTTGAATGAACTCCAAATTAGAAATTAGGATGTTCAAAAGTTGGGTTCACCATAATGAAACATAGAAAAATAGGGGGATAAAAAATGAGTTGTCATGGTGTACTTCTTTAGTTTCATTCAAAATATGTGTTACAAAGTGTAAATGAGAAACAATAATCATATCTAACCAAAATAATAGTCAAAAGGTAGATCTAGAAAGGTAAAATGCCATGTACCTGTCACCAAAGTTGCTTTTTTGGACTTCATTGAGGACTCATTCATCCTATGCCGAATGGGTCCTGGCTAGGGCTCTTGAAAATTATTTTCTAGGTTCTATTCCTCTATGTTTACATTCGCAAATATTCTAGTTGTTCACTATTAGAGAGCCAAAAATAAAACCTATAGCTCAATTTTTGTGATTGGACAACTTTTCTTGCAACTTTGACAACTTTGCAACTTTCTTTAATTTTTCTCTCCAATTGATCTTCAACCTAAAACCTAAAATCACACATCAAAGAGGGAAAAATATTGTTTGTTAGGGAATAGGGGTTTTCCTTGGTCAAACCCTGTTTTGGTAATTAGGCCTTGAAATGGATGAAAGCATGAAAGGAATGATGAATGAACAATGCAATGTCACAACTCACCAATCCTTATTTTAACATTGGATAAATCTACAATCTAGGGTGAAATGAACTCAATGAATGTAGATCTTGATCATGAAACTTGATGTGAAACAATGTATTGGATATGTTTGATAGATCTTGAACACTACATAAACACATTAGCTCAAACAAGATGCATGATGCAATACATCTTTGACATGACAAATGGAATCTTGATTGCTACAATAGTCTTCTATAAATTTCCCTTGAATTCCTTAGAAATTCTCTCAAATGCTCTTGATCTCATAAATTTCCTATTAGGAATCGAACACTTGAAAACTTAGATGAAACATAGTGAAATGACCTCTTATTTATACATATCTTAACATTAATTCCCTAAATTCAAATATCACAAGCTGACATTGAATTATAGATTTGAAATCATTGAAATTCCACCAAAAATATATTTTAAAGAGGAGTCCTATGTCTAAGTGAGGACCCATTCGCCATAGGGCGAATGGGTCTTCACTTAGGCCTATGGCCCTATTTTTACATAATCTTTAACCTTGTCTGATGTGTGTCCTAGGTAAGTAGCCTAGGACCCATTCACCGACCCATTCACCCTATGGAAAATGGGTCCTAGATCACTTACCTAGGACACACATCTTCCAAAGTTAAGTTTTGTGTAATGGAATTTATGAATGTTAGGTTTTATCCCTCAGAATTTGTATTTAATTAGGCTTGGATTTGAATTAAAGTGGCCAATTAAAGAAAATTAACCTCAACTAATTAAAGAAGCCATAGATTGGTGTGAAAATGTAAAGGTACACTTTACAACACCCTAAATAAGGTAAAATTAAGTCCATTTAGTTCAAAAGGGTCCTAAACTTGATGTGAATATGAAAAACATATTACAACACTAAATAAAGGCAACATTAGGTTCATTTTATTATTAATTATTCCAAAATTAAGTGTGGAAAAAATGATACCTTTTTTGACACTACACAGAGTACCAAACCAAAACAGGTACCACGAGTCCTTGGTCTTCTACCTAGGATTTCTAACAGTTGTATCCTCAACATTTCACATAGGTCATAATCCATTCCTTTCTTCACCATCTCATATGTTGTATTGATTATAGTTTTTGACATAGAGTTATCTTTGTTTGTGAAGAATATCTTGTACCCTATCATCATTGATACATATTCTATTGCAGGGTCTTTAATGTCTTTGACCATTAGAGAGCTCGTCATATTTTGCACTTGTTAATTCATCACCACTTCATTTTTCACTGATTTGAGTGTTAGAACTGGTCCTTCAAAACATAAACTTGTTACAACCCTAATCACCTCCTTATTAATCATATACAATATATCCAACTAGATATACCTATCATGAATCTTGCTAAATGTATATCCGATCCACTCATCAACATAGCAAAAGATAGGGAAATTATTCTAGACATCAAGCTTCTTCTCTATCAAGCTCTAAAACTCGGGTTTCAACTCAAAATAATCTTCGATAAGCTCATTAAACAATACATATCCTAGCTTACAGTGGTAACACTCTTCTAATTTTGTATGAATTTAAATCCTAACATCTTCTATATGTAACACACCATACATAATACTTGAAAATGCACCATCTAGACTGATCATCATTGAATTATCAAGGTGCCTCTTAAATTTAGATCGACTATGATCTACAACCTTGACAACTTGTGGAGTATACATCTTGCAATACTCTTAAATCACTTCCTAAACTTAGGGAAAAGTAGAAATCTGTAAATACCTTTTGAATCTTTGTTGGCTAGGGTTTCGTGCATGAATTCTAAATCACTCCACTTCAATCCTTCTTTTCTCTTCTCTCCTCAAATGCATGATTGAAAATGACTTAAAAATATGTGATATCACTTATAAACCATTTTTGAATGACTTAAATTACATTAGTTGTATTGATTTGAAGTTAGGTCAAAAGCCGATGAACCCTAATAGTAATGATACAATCACCTTCAAACTTTCCACAAATCTTCATAATGAAATATTTTCCACCAATTTTTTTACTAATAGGTTAAGAATTTTAACCTACACCTTGTATCAATGTGTTGAAGGCATCAAAATTGTATCTTTGGTAGGGGCTTAATGATTGTTTATTAAAACCCCCCCTGAGCCAAAGCTCTTCATTTAGTTTCTAGAGGAAACATCTACACTAGAAGCTGACATTGACTCATTCTTAACCTCATTCTCCTCTTTCTTTTTTCATATCTTGTTCATCTCTTTTTTCATATCTATTGGATCAACATTTTTCACTAGATCATTCTTCTTTATTGGATCAACCCTCACATTCTTGCTTCTACAAAATTTGGCTATATGTCTAGGTTTATTGCATTTGTGACATATATGACAACATTTTAAACAAGCTTACTTCCACCAATTCTAGATCTGCATATATTAGCCTTATGCCCAAATCCATTGCATGCATAACAATAGCCATTGAAATATTAAAACCTCATGCCATTATTATAACCATTCATTATCTGATTTTTGCATTCACTAGCCTTATGACCAAATCTATTGCATGGATAACACTAACTAGGAAAATACTCAACATTCTGATTCTACATTCTTTAGATCTCTATCCATGTTTATTGCAAGAATAGCAATAACCATTAAAAGATGAGTACCTTTGTGCATTTGGTTGTCTGATAGGCGGTCTTTTGAAGTCTTTCCTTTGATTCTAGACCTTCTTTTCCTCAATCTTCTTTTGTTCATTGTTCTTCTTTTTAGTACTTGGTGTCTAATATGCTTTTGAGCTTTCTCCTTCTTCAAACCCTAATCCTTCTTTGTCTTTAGAATTATTTTTATTTTCAATAATTTCATCAAGTATTGTATTTGTCTTCTTGAATATTTTCTCTCTTTAGATCTAATCTCAAAGGCACAACTTCTTCTTCAAGTTTTGAACATTTTATAGATTTTTTTAATTTGTCATTCACACATTCTTCAACTCTTTTTCCCTCTTCAACTTGCTCTTTCAGACTGGTGATTGTCTCATTTGATTGCTTCAACTTCTCATTAACCTCCTTATGTATCTATATTAACTTCTTGATCTACTCCCTCAATTTACTGGTGCATTCATCTAGTTCCTTGACATTTCTTTAAAATCTTTGTTCTCATTTGTAGTTCTTTCTAGATCTTCAAGGGCTAGTATGAGTTCTCCATTCATATCAACCATGCAATCTTCTTTAGTGAATCCTACCATAATAATTTATTTTGGAGAAGTAGGATATATCCTAGTTTCCATGTATTCAAACTCCAAGATATCATTGAGGTGGTTAAGATTCTTCCAAGGATCCAAGCTCTGATACCAATTGATGAACACCCAAAATACTAAGATAGGGGTGAATCAATATTCTCTTAAACCACTTAAACATTTAAAAATTTATTTAAAAAGGTCATATTCAATTTGTAGTAAGGAAAGAAACCATGAAAGTAATCATCAAAGCACATTACACATAAACATTAGGATTTTACGTGGAAAACCCAAAAAGGGAAAAACCACGGTGAGGATTATCTCACAATATATTATAATCGGTCATAACATATTATAGAAAGGATCATTGCTAAGTGGAATCACTCTCTAGAGGAATCATTGTCCAAAGAATAAGAGAAATAGAAAAGAGGGGTGGTTCACTACTAAGATTTGAACTACTAATAATGTATCTACAATATGTAGGAGATACAGTTTCACTAGAGCTCAAAATACTAAATCAACACACTTCATACTACACCACTTCCACACTCTACTCTGCTTATATTCACATCACATTCACACTATATTGACACAATTCACATTACATTGCATAAATATTCACATCAACAACTAAAATTATCTTTCATTTATATGCATTACATTCATAAACACCTACATCATTAATTAGGTTTTACTAATTAGATGAAACATGTAATACATCAACTTGTTAGCTCAAGATTCAACCACACATGGCACAAAACTTGTAACAAATCAAAATAGGTTTGTAGGGACCTATAATCACACCCTTAAGTTTTCTCAATTCATATTTTAACTTTGCACAACCCTAAACTCTTTAGGTTGGCATCAGATAGTAAAGACTAGTGATATGAACCATTTGTTCATTCACAAAACAACATGCAAACCACCAAAAAACTTGCCACTTAGACCACACACTCTTCTGAAATGTGTAATATCTCTTGCAAAACCACATAACCAAATATTCTTCCATGGTGGAATGTGTACCATTCCAAACATTTACTCTATACTGGTAGCACTGTCATTGGTAACACTGTCACTAGAAAACCTGATACACTTCCATCATTATCTTTGATACTAGAGGACATAAAGATATAAAACTATAGATTTAGATTCCTCTAACATACACCAAAATTACCTTATAATTGCAAACCAAAATTCTTCAGGGCACAACAATGCAAACCTATAAACTGATACTCTATACCCTAAAAACTGAACTTGGGAGCTTAGTCAAATATTCAACAATTTATTGTGCACCAAAGCAAAAATCTTGCACCTGTATAATGGATTACCATCACCATACTCACTCATGCTTCACCAATCAACTATACCTCAATGTAGAATTCAATTTTTACATCAAACCACAATGTTGACATCAATGATAGCATTGTATATGATCATTCTTATGTTGCCAACAACTATATCAATGACAAGAAAACCAACAATTTCCTCAAACTTCCAACAAGGTCATAATATTTTGACACATTCAATTAAGTACTTGAAAGAAGACAATTTTTCGAAAGTAAAGAGCTAAACTAGGAGATGATGGTAGAGATTTGAACCAAAAGTGAGCTCAGTCAATTTCTAGGTTTTTTTTTTAATGGATTGGTTTATTTTTCATGATAGGGTTGAATTGATGCAATGATGACCAAAGGTATTTAAAAAAGTCCAAAGTGAGCTAGTGATGTGAGATGAATATGGAAATGTGTATGTTTTTTGTTGTTTTGAATGATTAGGATGACTACAAGCTTATTTTGTATGAATCTTGGGTTTTCTAATGTTTGTTGCTTAAAATTTAGAATCTAGAAAATTCTAGGGTTTTTTGTTTTTTTTGTTGACAGTCAAAAGCACTAAGTTACACTCAAAGGAATTGTACTATTTTTGAAAAAAGTGTCACAATGTCTACAAAGGAACTGAGATACAAGAAAAGCATCACATTGTTGAAATCAAAGGCGTTGATTTATAAAATTGTTGATTTTCTCTGAAACAAAGGGACAAGGATGCACAAATGCGTCGAGATGCAAACATAAGTGTTGTTTTGATAAAAATATAAGTTTCAATTTGCAGATAAAGGCATCACACTATGATAGTCAAAAGTGTCACTTTTTCTTTGAGGTTGAATTTTTCAAGTTTGACCTAGGGCTTTGAATTTTTGAAGTTTGATTTGTGTTTAATTGACCTAGCAAGTGACAGAAAACAAAAAAACATGTAGTACTGACTCAATGGATGTTAGGAATATTTTCACATGTCTTCTTCAACAAGACCATGCTAATTGGTATCACAAGTAAATTTAACAATAAGGACACATCATAGATACACAGCCTATTTTATTGGTAGATTGGGATTATCGGCTTAGAGTAGGCTTACCCAAAAATACCATCCAATGAATGGGTGACTAGAGTATGCCAAGGTCATGTACCACCTTGACACCTCTCACCTTGAAAGGAAAAGATCCTAACAAAGGTTAACGATCACCTCAACAAAGGTTAGCACATGGTGAGTAACTTCATGCATTGATATTTGTATGTTGCACCACTTTAATTTGACGGTTAACAAATGGATCTTAGGCTTCTAGATAAAAAAAAGTTCATAGTAGGGGTCTTTCATGAGCAAAGAGCTCATTTTGCATGCTTGGGTTGAGAGGGGTCTCCTCTCTTCTCATCACCTATATATGTCTCAACAGAACGAGGGTCATGAGTTGGCTTGAATGATGTGAGACACTCCTTGGGGTACAACTTTCATGCTCACCCTTTATATAGCCCACTAAGAAACATGCTTGAGACCAAAGCATGGGGTGATGAGGCCCCCAGGCAAGTCTCCTACTTGAAATAAATGAAAATGGTGTTATTTTGTATCCCCAAGATCATTCTTAGGAGCCACGAGGGGAGAGTATACACAACACCATACCTCAAGGTGTATAAATAGATTACAAGTTAGTGGTATTTTTGATTTCCAAGATCACACTAGGCGCAAGGAAAGAGCATACATACACATTAACCTACCAAACACATCGAATAATTCATTTTAGGTGCACTAAAAGGAAATGTGAGATTTTTCTTGTTCAATTTTAGGTACACCAAAATAAAATGAGATTTGTATTGTTCAATTTTAAGCCCAAAACTAAGTGTGCAAGTTGTTTGTTTATTTTAGGTACACCAAGGGAAAATGATATTTGTATTTTTCATTTTTAAATACACCAAAATGAAGTGTGAATTTGTATTTTAAGTGCACCAAGGGGAAATAAGATTCCTAGATTAAATCAAAACCCTACAACACAAACTTTAGTATTCTCTTGCTTTTAACCTTCTCCCATCGATTGCCACATGATGTAAACTATTAGATAAATTGAGAGGAAAATAGAGAATTGTTAAGGTTAGTCAAATAAAAGAATTCAAATAAAAATGAAAAACTTAACAAAATAGAAGCATTATATGCGTAACAGAGGCATCAAACTTTGAACAAAGGTGCTACACTATCACTTAGAAAAGGTGTCGACCTTCTACAAAAGTGTCAAAATTTGTGCAAAGGCACTACACTATCTTTGTAAACAGAAAAAAAGTTAAGAAAAAAAGCGTAGATTTAGGATAAAGGCATCAATCTTCTGATAGACAGGTGTGTCAAAGTTCTACAAAGGCGTCACTCTTTGACAGAGGCACTAGAGTTTCCTGCAAGCAAACATAGCATTTAAATAGTCAGATGCATTGGGCTTTAACAAAGGTGTTGAAATTTGATCTATAGATGCACTAATATTTTGCAAAGGCATCACAGTCTCTATAACCTACAAGGTTGACAAAAACTTCACAAAAATGGTTAAATTTGAGACGTGGGTCCCACCAAGCATGCCAAAATATTGTAAGGGAAATATGAAAGCATAATTGAAGTAATTAGAGTCTAAAAACACTAAAACTCACATAATTGAGATCATACAAACCCAAACTCAATGAAATTATCTTGCACAAGATAGAAATTATTTAATCTAAGAAAATGAACACAATTCAAAGCAATTAATCAACAAGAAAGTGCAAACCTTCAATCCCATTATGGATTGATGCATATTTTTGATGTGGATTGCTCAAATTGTGCATCATTCATGTTGCAAAAGCTTGATATGAGAGGTGTGATTCACAAAATAGGTTATCTAAAATGCTCAAGATTGGATCAAGAATTCTAGAGAGTGCTTAATTATGCTTATGAGGATTGTGAATGATTTTCATGTTTGAGAAGGCTTGTTTTATAGATTTGAGGATTTTTGATCAATGATCAATATTCGATCTGAGAATTAATGGATGAGAGGAAATTAAGGAGATGGGGGAGGATCAAGGAAGATCAGTGGTTGAGGATTCATGAGAGCCCATAATATCCCTAATTTCATGGAAATTGGTTGGAGATATTTGGAATTGGAGGGAAGAATTTGAATTTGAATTGAGAATATTCTTTGTGCAAGTTGGAGAGTTGGAGGAAAATTATCCAATTAAACAATTATGGAAGCTATATAATTGTGAAGATGAGGGGAATTAAGACTTTTAATTAAATAATTGGGAATTACTTAATCAAGAGGGATTATTAGTATGAAAATGATGAATTAATAAAATAACCTTAATTATTTAATTAACAGGGGAATAAGTTGAATTTAACTAAATAATTGGAAATTATTTAATTAAATGGAGGAAATAGAAAATAATGAGAAAAATGATGTTAATAAATGAAATAAAAATGTGTCATATGCTTAGGACAATTTTAGGTGTCTACAATACTAATGGAACTAGCATTAGAAACTTCACAAATAAATTATTTTACAAGATCGTAAAGGAAGGTTAAAGGAAATAATATTCAAACAAAACTATTACATATCTATACCACCCAAATATATAATCCAAACTCTCTAATGAGTAGGTCATCTACATATAAATGCTAATAATTAGTAAGTAATAATGATTTCACATGTAAGAGAGATTCTATTGAACCATTATAATAATCATGTAATATTTTTTCACTATCCTAGAATATCGTAATGTAATGAATAAGAGGGTGCAATATTATCACAAACATTTTCATAAGGTATGACATCATCATGGGAGGAACGGGAATTGGTAAAATAATCATGAGGTGTAGAAAATGATCACTCATAAAATAATAATGTATAAGAGGAGACACATCATCTAAAAAGAATGACTCTATAAATGCAAAATTATCATGGCATGCATAGGAAATATTATAATCATGTATAACACTTTCATCATCTATGTATATCATGCAAGGTGTATAATAAACTAATGTTTCACTTTATGTGCACTCATCACAATCAAAATCTATAGGATCATCATGAAGCTCATGGATGTTAGAGGGTTTTAACTTAATTATGTTAATTAAGTTACATTTATTCCTCTCTTAAGATTTCACTTTAGTTTGCATATTGTGACATTTAATAATTATATTAATTATTAAATGTCTACCTAGTAGGGTTACTTTTAGGTTTGCACAATCTCCTTTTATAAGGATTGATCATTGTATTTTAGCTCTCTCTCCGATTAATACAATTAAGCTAATGCAATCTCTCTTGAAGCTTGCAGAGCACCCTTGCTTTTTTGTCTCCATATCTTCCTTTCTATGACAGGTTATTTGCATGCATTGTCTCCAGATCTTCCTTTCTATGACAGGTTATTTGCATGCATTGTCTCCATGTCTTCCTTTCTATGATAGGTTATTTGCATGTAGGTGATCTTCAGGGTCTGTGAAGTTGGCTTTCTCAACTTCTACATGGTATCAGAGCTCAAGATCTGCAGCTTCCTGTTCATCTTTTGAATATTTTAGCTTACAGAGTTTTTTTCTATGCAAGGGTTTCACTCCTGGTATTTTTTACCAGATCAGAGGGGTTTTCCATCATTTTTTGAGAAATTTTCACCTTGATCTCTCAAACGGTGATTGCTAATGCAAAACGGACCTCATGGGTGCACTTAGAAGGCCCAAAAACCCCTATTTTCATATAAACTATGATAGGGTTTGCTGAAAATTGATTTTTTAGTGTTTTTGGGGAATCTCAAAACCGTTGCTAACAAATCCATACGGATCTGCACACATGCATCGATTTTTGTGCCATATTTTTTGGTGTTTGCATCAACTTTGAGCTACCTCAATTTTTGTGCCATTTTGCATTGATTTCTGTGCCCTTTTTTTGAAAAAAAAATCTGAGCTACCTCAATTTTCATGCCATGAAGGTTCCACTGAATATTTGATTAATTTTTTAATCTTTAAATTAATAAAATGTTTGGTTTAAAGCCTAAATGAGCATGTTTAGTAAAATGGTCATATTTTGAGCATATAGTGTCAGTTTTTCAAAAATGAGATATCGTCGAAAAGCTGGTTCTGGCACTAATCTAATGATTAGGTGTAGTTTCTGGATTTTTCCGTTTTGATGCTGTTTTCCTTAGTCAAAGTCAGATCATAGTTTTTGCACTTTGGGGGGTGTAACTTTTGCATCCAATCTCTATTTTTTGCAAACGAATAGGCGTTGGAAAGTTGGTTCTATGATCTTTCCATATATGTCATTTATTTTTCTAGAATCTACTCCAAGTACATTTTATTCAATATTTTATGTTTTCACAATTCTGTCAATTACTTGGACGTTTTGGCACTTGGAAAGGATCTGTTTGTGTGAGATGACATATTTTGATATGCTTTATATGTAATGAGGTCATTTTTCTCAGATTTTTAATTTGAAGAGTTATCATGGGTTTTTCTACTCACCCTTCAGTTGTAATTCTGGAACGGGGTAATTATGAGTCATGGGAAAAGGGAATACTTACACATTGTAGGTGGCTTAATATTTTCCCTTATTTGTATGATCTCATACCTGAACTAGCCACTTTAGAGGGAAAACTAGCTTGGGATATCATTAGAGATCACATAGTAGGACTTATATTGTCTAGTGTTGATGATGACACTGTGTGGGCTATAGTGGACATTGATTGTCCTCACCCACTTTGGACACATCTTTGGGAGATCTATGGAGACCCCAATCTCTCTCCATTCTCAGAGCATCCTGCTTTATATTGTCTCTTACCCATTGCTTAGAGAGATAATACACCCTTTGATCATGATACTTTAAAGGAGCTTGAGTATTTAGACACCCTTACATGTTCCAATGGATCAGAGGCTTGTCTCATAGTTCCTACTCTTCAGACTGAGATTATACATGTATCATCCATTGTTCCTGATGACATTAGTATCACCACATTGGCCCCTATGGATTCAGTTCAACATCATGACCATCTTGGTCATTCATTATCTGCTACATCATGGGATTCTTATCTTGCAGACACATTCTTGTTTATTGAGTCTCACACTGCAGATCTTGAGGATTATTTTGAGGACATTCATCTCCTCTACCTTGAAAGTCATTTTATCACTGTACGCCCACCATTCTCCATGCATTCAGAGGTTGCATTTCAAGATTCTCCACATCAATTTGGATTTGGCATCATTTGTTTTAGTTCAGACAGAGAGATTCTTCAACATCCTATCATGGCACACATCTTGAGACAGATTGGTTCATCACTCTTCACAAGGTTTCTTCGACATCGTCCTTTGGATCCATTTCTTCTCAAGGGGAGGAATATAATTTTCTACTTCAAGATCTCCTTTTGGATTCTACATTAGGCATCTACCATTGCGACAAGAGTTTCTTCATTGTAGGGGGGCCTTCTTGTCTCTTTATATCTCTCCTATGGAGACCATTGTATATGTACTTATATGATAGAAGTTGTCTATGGTGGGTATCGTGTAATCCACCTCCTATCCTTCTTTCATTAGTGCATTTCATTCTTTTCTTTTCTCTTCTTGGAGGGGAGTTTTGTTTCCATGAGGTTTTCTCCCTTTCTCCACTTTACAGAGATTTGGATGTATTCACATACCTGATCAGGCCTAGTTGTCGGGACCCTTGTTTGATTTCATGCATTGTAGTACCTTTGCTTTCTTGCACATGTTTGTAGCTACACTCTTGCTCATCTTAAAGGGGGGGTTAGAGTAAAGGTTTTAACTTAATTATGTTAATTAAGTTACCTTTATTCCTCTCTTAAGATTTCACTTTAGTTTGCATATTGTGACATTTAATAATTATATTGATTATTAAATGTCTACCTATTAGGGTTACTTTTAGGTTTGCACAATCTCCTTTTATAAGGATTGATCATTGTATTTTACCTCTCTCTCTGATTAATACAATTAAGCTAATGCAATCTCTCTTGAAGCTTGTAGAGCACCCTTGTTTTTTTGTCTCCATCTCTTCCTTTCTGTGACAGGTTATTTGCATGCAGGTGATCTTCGGGGTCTGTGAAGTTGGCTTTCTCAACTTCTACAATGGAGAAATGATACAAGAGTATCTGGAAGGAAATGTGATGAAGGATACTCCCCTTACTATCTAAAACTCACAAAAATAACAAATAATGGCACAAACAAAATGCAAGAAGGAAAGAAAATATTTTCTATTATCACTGAAATGAAAATGAAATTACAACATTATATTTGCCATCACATGGGCTTTCTAATTACATAAATCTACAAGTTTTCAAATCGGAGCCACCATCTACTTTGCTCTAGCCTCTCCTTGTAGTCCCCCTTTACATCCTTTATTTGGAAGGTGTAACTTCCCTAGAATCTTCTGGAAAGTGTAACTACCCTAGAATCTTCTAGAAAGTGTAACTTTCTTAGGAAGATATTTTGAAATTTTATAAATTTTGGTATTACAACTTCGCGGGGTCATAACTTTTGATTTGACCGTCGAATTTTCTATTATAATACCTTTTCGGAAAGGTCTCAAAAAATATTGTGCCAAAAAGTAGGGCCTAGAGGCCATCCACTTTCATTTTCCACCATTTTTCAGGCCCATCCAGAGCCTCTAAGTGCCTCAAAATTGACCCCAAAAATTTTACTAGGATTTTTGAAAATTAAAATTTTAATCTCTCAAATGACAAATGGTATTGAAGTGATTTCTTCGACATTGGATTCAATTTACCATTATGGAGGTCTATACAAGATTTTGTGTCCAACTATGCATAAATTCAGGCTTACAAAAATAGTAACCCTACCAAATTTAGCCCTTATTGAAAAGAAAAAACTTTTTTTTTGGGTGATGCAAGATTGCTCTTACACCCTGGATGCTCCTACATCAGACACCTGGGGTAATTTGAAAAGTTACCTTATCACTTCTTAGGAGTTAGAGGGAAACCAAGATGGTTAACCTCAGAATCAGATAACCATGATGAGTCTTCAACAGGCCTTCCTCTCCATTTCACCAAGTACTTTTCATATTGCTTGTTTCTTGTGCTTCTTCCCACACAGCTATCCAAAATGTCTTTTATCTCCTCCTTTTTTGAAGTAGGTGCTGGAATGTTCCACTGTGCTTCTATTATTTCTTCATCAATTCCTCCCTCATGATATTCTGTTAAATCTGAGATGTTAAACACAGGTGAAATATGAATTCCATTAGGAAACTCTATGCCATATGCATTTCCTAAATCATTATTCTTCAGGATCTTGGATGGTCCAAACTTCTTCATCTTCAATTTGTTGTATGTACCAACTGGAAACCTTTCCTTTCACAAATGAACCATGACTTCATCTCCTACCTAGAACTCCTTATACCTCCTTTTCTGATTTTCCTTAGCCTTATACTGAGATTTCATCTTATTGATATGCTTCTTCACCTTGCCATGAAAATTCTTCAAGTGCTCAGCAAAATCTTCAGCCTCATCACTAATCTTCTCTTCTTTATCCATCTTTCTTAGTTCAGAAGCATTCCTCATACTACTCCCATATACAATCTAGAATGGTGACTTACTGGTGCTTCTGTTGATATAATTTTTATAAGAAAATTCCACCTATGGTAAAATTAAATCTCATCCCTTTGGTTTATCTCCTACTAAGAATATTAGCAAGTTACCCAAACTCCTATTGACCACCTCCGTTTGTCCATCATTCTGTGGATAGTGAGCAGAAATGAACTTCAAATTTGTCTTCAACTTCTTCCATAATGTTCTCCAGAAATAACCAACAAATTTGGTATCTCTGTCTAAAACTATACTCATCGGTAGACCATGTAGTCTCACCACCTCTCTGAAAAACAACTCTGCAATATGAACATCATCACTAGTCTTATGAAACAAAATGAAATGTGACATCTTTGAAAATCTATCCACCACCACAAATATGGAATGATGCCCTCTCTGTGTCCTTGGAAATCCAAGGAAAAAATCCATACTAATGTCCTCCCATGGCCTTTGAGGTACAAGTGATGGCTGATACAATCCAGTATTTTGACTTGTTCCTTTCACCATGACATACTCTAAAACTTTGTACAAACTTCTTCACATCCTGTTGTAACTGTGGCCAGTAATAATTCTCACTAACAAGAGTAATGGTCTTATCTCAACCGAAATTCCCAACCAATCCTCCACTATGCTTCTCCTTGATTATATTATCTCTCATAGAACTCCTTGGAATACACAATTGGATTCCTCTAAACAACATTCCATCTTGGATTAAGAAATCCAACCAACTTGTCCTATCCAATGTAATAGGTTCCAAACAAGCCTTCCAAGCTTCAGCAAAGTCTAGATCTTCTGGTTACAAACTCTTGAGTTCATTGAACCCAACAACCTCTATATTCATCTCTATCAACAAATTTTTCCCTCTAGTTAAGGCATCAACAACTCTATTTGATCTTCCACTCCTGTGCTTCAAAACAAAAGTATAACAGAAAAAACTCAACCCATTTTAAGTGCCTTTGATTCAACTTTCCTTGACTATTGAGATACTGCAAAGCCTGGTGATCAGTATATAAAACAAATTCTTTTGGCAACAAATAGTGTCTCCATTTCTTCAAAGCCTGAACTATAGCATAAAACTCTTGATCATAGACAAAATATTTCTTCTTAGCATCATTTAATTTCTCACTAAAATAGGCAATAGGTTTACCTTCTTGACACAAAACAACTCCTATGGCAGTGCCACTAGCATCACAATCTACCTAAAAGACCTTATTGAAATCTGGAAGTGCCAAAACAGGTTGCTTTGTAACTTTTTTCTTCAACATATCAAAACTTTTTGCTGCTCCTGTAGTCCACTTAAACTCTTTCCTATCCCCTATCATTGCTTTAGTTAGAGGTGCACAAATACTACTGAAACTCTTAATAAATTTTTTGTAAAAACTTGATATACCATGAAATGATCTTACCTTTGTAACACTCTTTGGGGTAGGCCATTCAATGATAGCTATCACCTTCTGTGGATCCATTTTAAGACCCTCTGCTAAGACAACAAATCCCTGATACACCAACTCCCTTTTTCAAAACTATATTTCTTCAAATTAATCAACAACTTCTCCTCCCTTAGCTTCTAAAAAACTTTCTAGATATGCATCAAGTGCTCCTCCAATGTCTTACTAAAAATTAGAATATCATCCAAATAAACAATAACAAATTTTCCTAAAAATTCTTTTAATACCTCATTCATAATCCACATAAATGTGCTTGGTGCATTGGTTAGCCCAAAAGGCATGACTAACCACCTATACGAGCCCTCCTTGGTTTTAAAGGTTGTCTTACATTCATCTCCTCTAATATAGATCTGGTGATATCTGCTCTTCAAATCTATCTTTGTGAAGTACTTAGCTCCACTCAAACAATCCATAATGTCATCCATCCTTGTCAAGGGAAATCTGTACTTGATGCTGATCTTATTGATGGCTCTAGAATCTGTACACATCCGCCATTCCCCATCCTTCTTTGGTGCTAGTACTATAGGTACTGCACATGGACTCAAACTCTCTCAAATCATTCCCTTCCACAACAACTCTTGCAATTGTCTATTCAACTTTTTGCTCTCTGCTGGAGTCATACGATGAGCTTCCTTATTCGAAAAACTGGCTCTAGGAATCAGGTCCATCTGATGACTAATCTTTCTTACCGTAGGCAAACCTTTAGGTACATTATCAGAAATAACAGCTTGAAACTCATTCAATAAATTTGAAACCTCTATAGGTACCTCAATAGTATTTTCTTTATCAACTCTAGGGATCAATGCAAAACACATATGCTCATGCACCATACCTTCTAGGAACTTTCTTCCATCAACCAAAAAAATTCTTGCACTACTGCATACCTTTTCCTCTGCCTCTTTCAAGGGATTCAACTTATGAGGAACTCCATCCTTTGTCAAATAATAGGTGTTTGCATGTCCATCATGTATTGCTCACTGATCAAACTATCATGGTCTACCTAAAAACATATGACAAACATCCATAGACATAATATCACACAATACCTCATCATGGTAATTTCCAATCTTGAACTTTACCAGACATTGTTCATTTACCAAAGCTTTATGGTCCTTCTGCAACCAAGCAATCCGGTATGGATTTGGATGCCTTCTTCTCTCCAACTGCAACTTACTAACCATCTCTTCTAAAACAAGGTTATCTATACTACCTCCATCAATAATAACATTGCAAGCTTCACCTTCACACTTACATCTGGTGCGAAACAAATTTTTCCTTTGAGTTGTCTCTTTCTCCTCATTCAACAAGGCTCTTCTAGTAACAAGAGCCTCTCCTCTTTTTGCATCCTTAGAATGTGAAGACTCAACATCTTCATCTACATGTGCAACTCATACATTACCCTCATGTATTCTATTTGTCCTTCCTTGATGTTGAGGACACTCATATGCCCTATGCCCTTCTTCTCCACATTGGAAATAGGTTCCATGAAAGCCTCCTCTCCCTGGTCCTGACCCAAATTTTCCTCTTCCTCTTTGGTCTCCATTATGAGGATGATAGGTGTTATCTCTTTTCTAGTTCTGGCTACTACTAGATCCTTCGCCCTTCTTTTGGTCTTCATTTCGACCTCCATATGACTATCCACTAGTCCTTCCACCGCGACCTCCACCTCTTTGCTTACTTTCAAACCTCCTATTCAACTTCTCTTCTACCTTCAAAGCAAACTGATATGCATCTTCAATGGTAGACATTCTTACCAGACTTAGCTCTTCTTGAATGCTCAGCTTCAACCCATTTATGTAATAGGAAACTTTCTCCTTGTTGGCCTCAAAATGACCTGTTCTAATCAGGACTTAGTAGAATTCTTCTGTATACTCCTTAACAAATTTTCCTACTTGTTTCAACCCCTGCATCTTCTTCAACAAATCCAACTCATAGTCCCCAGGAATGAACTGTCTTTTCAAATTTTCCACCATCCAATCCCATCTTGTTATTTTCTCTTTTCCTCTTCTATTTCTTTCCAACTAGAATTCTTTCCACCATATGCTAGCATGGCCTATCAATTTGGCCTTTGCAAATTTGACCCTATCTGGGTCTTTTATTTCCTCACACTCAAAATACTCTTCTATGTCATTGATCCAACCGATCAGCTCCTCTGGATTTAGGTTTCCAGAAAAATTAGAAATTTATATCTTTAGCCTCTTTCCAATCTTGGAAATGGCCCTAATAAATCTCACTTCTCCAAGATCCATTACATCCTGTGCTTCCTCTTCGAATGGCTCCTCATCTTCAGCCTCATCCTCACTTTCATCTCTTCTTCTGACATCAGCTGAGCCCCTACACATCTCCTCTTGTAGTGCTTGAACTTGTCTCTAGAGGGCTCTAAAACCCTCTTCTGTTACCCCAACATTTCTCCCACCACGGTTTCTTTGTGGAAGCATCTTTTCTCACATACCCACAACCACAAGTCCTGGTGAAAACTACCTCACATTCAGCGATCTGTTTACACACACAAAAAAACCTGCTTTGATACCACTTGATGAAGGGTACTCGCCTTACAATCTAAAACTCACAAAAATAATAGATAATGGCACAAACAAAATGCAAGAAGGAAAGAAAATATTTTCTATTATCACTAAAATGAAAATGAAATTACAACATTATATTTGCCACCACATGGGCTTTCTGATTACATAAATTTGCAAGTGTACAAATTGGAGCCACCATCTACTCTGCCAAATGGAGCCACCATCTACTCTACCAGATGGAGCCACCATCTACTCTGCTTTGGCCTCTCCTCTGCAGTCCCCCTTTACATCCTTTATTTGGAAGGTGTAACCACCCTAGAATCTTCTAGAAAGTGTAACCGCCCTAGAATCTTTTGGAAAGTGTAACTTCCTTAGGAAGATATTTTGAAATTTTATTAATTTTGGTATTACAACTTCATGGGGTCATAACTTTTGATTCGACCATTTAATTTTCTATTATAATACCTTTTTAGAAAGGTCTCGAGAAATCTTGTGCTAGAAATGAGGGCCTAAAGGCCATCTACTTTTGTTTTCCACCAATTTTCAAGCCCATCCGGAGCCTCTAAGTGCCTCAAAATTGACCCTGAAGATTTTACTAGGATTTTTCGAAAATTAAAATTTTAATCTCTCAAATGACAAATGGTATTGAAGTGATTTCTTTGCCATTGGCTTCAATTTACCATTTTGGAGGTCTGTGTAAGATTTTGTGTCCAACTATGCATAAATGCAAACTTACAAAAATAGTAACCCTACTAAATTTAATCCTTATTGAAAAGAAACAACATTTTTTTTTGGGGGGGTGATGCAAGATTGCTTTTACACCCTGGATGCTTCTGCATCAAAATAGTGAACACTAACCAAATCCATGAAGGCAGGATAATATAATACATGCTAAAATGAAAACTCCATAAAAAAAATATACTCATCCTTAGTATAATATTTCATGATAGTATCTTGAGGATAAGAGGATGGCATTTTATAAAAGATAGGAACATATTAAAATAGAATATATAACATATCAAAATAGAATATATACATGTATATTTCAATAGAGGAAGGTGATTTAAAAAGAACCGTAAGGGTATATTATCTAAGGGTAGGAGGTTGGGATAAAATCCAAATATCTCTATGTATACCTAAACCCTAAACAAGATATAACGAGCATAAGTGAAAAATGAGTTGAAACCCTAAGAAATATGAAAGTGATAATGAAATCATAACTATATTAAATTTAAAAATAAGGAAGATATAATCCTAAATTCAAAATCTAGGGAGTGTAAACAAAGATGGGTACACATAAAATATAAAGGAAAAATAGTTTTCCTTATTTTAATCTAAGTTGATTGAATGAATTCACCTAAATCAAGCATGATTTGACCTGATATCAATTGGGAATGATAATTTTTTGATGAATATGAAACTAAATGAGAAATATAGGCATATTTTTAGCTTTTTGAATTAAAATAAAGAATTTGGATGTTGTTGTCCCACAAATTCCACTTTCTAATGGTACAAAGATAAATGCTTATGGTCTAACAAATGTATTAAGATTTTAAAACATCTAGAACTCTGTGTGGGTTGAATTTGTGTATTGTGGGCTTGATCTTGTGCTCCATGGAAGTTTACTTATGTGTGGAGTAACTCTATAATGCACATGAATAAATTTAGTGGTAATAAACTTTGGAAACTGTGTCACCCTTTATGCTTATATTTGTTGATTTGAAAGGATTTTTATATTTAAAAATACCTTAGAAAGATCATCTAATTGCAAGAGACATGTTCTCTTAGGCAAACTCTTTAGTAGATCAATTTTGGGTCATGGAAGAATATCACATATAGTAATCTCAAGCATCTAAATGTCTTACATGATTTAATGTAGATTCAAGTTCCTTTTAGTATTTCAAAAAATATATTTCTAAAATGATTCTTCTTGCAACGCTTAGGATTTTGGAGTATAAAATGAATGTGAATTAATATATATTAAATATCTTTAAATGCAAATACATGGCAATAAATTATAGAAACATGTATTAAGTCAGCTCATAATGACTAGTGAAAGAAGTAGAAGTGGATAAAATTTAAATTTTAGGGGTCTATTCTACATGGCATGGGACTGAACCAACATGCCATGGGAATGGATTTAGTGGTAGGAATAATAAATTATTAAAAATTGTTAGTGTATGGAAATAAGTACAAATAGAAAGGGATATGTAGGATTATATATAATTGGTAATAAATGAAGGCTTGGAAATGAGTCCAACTTTACACAAAAGTGATATTTGTCAATGTGTAGGCGCATTAAAAAATTTCCTCAAAATGGATCAAAAACTAAATATGAATTCATGTATGGTATCCATATTTTATAATCGCAAATGTTTGTGCATACATAGATATTATGTGATAGTAAAATTTGCATGTCCATATTAATTAATATTAAATTTTAAACCTATTTTGAAAGAACTTTTTAATACAACTACATATTAACAACATACATACATACATACATACATGCATACATACATACATACATACATACATACATACAAACATACATACATATAAATATATATCTCTATATATATACATATATCTACATCTATATATATAGACACCAACGATATATATTACCAAGGTGTGTATTTTCCTAATATATGGAATACAACTTTCTTAGCCCATGTAATGGTCTAGAAATGTCATCAAAATCCGGATAAGTTTAAAAACAAAGGCTGTCAGGTACTTCTGATCCCTCTTGTCATATTCCTGCCTTATCTCTTAACTGTTGCAAAGATCATGCAGACACATACTTAGGTCAATTACATTGCAATTCCTTTTTCTCCTCCAAATGTGGACAAAAGTTATGTCTTCTGATTCTTGTCATACAACATGCATTGTACACGCTGTAGCTGTCAATCAGGTTCCTAATATCACGTCCAAATAAAACACGATATATTGCTCATTAACTTTTCCAACACTTATCAAGAAGCTTTTCAATGTTAACACTACTGAACAAAATATACAATCGCCACAAACCAATGTTATTCTTACTACTTGTCCGAAAAAGGCTTGTCTGAGCACTGAGCACTGGTAGGCAACATATCACGTTCATTTCAAATGTACACATCTATTGGCCAAAACAGCTCACATGATATTCATATTACTGGAACACTCATCACACGTACTGTACTACACAAGGTGTAAGAAGTCTCCATACAGAATACACATTTATCAATCACATAATAATACAGCACACCATTTTTGAAATCAAACCATAAGCAATGCAGGCTGTTCACATTGAAGTTCCTTTTATACCATTCAATGTTGTCTCAGTTCTTTCCACACTGTTTATGACTGGGGTTAGAATATGCATGGTTGGCTAATCTAGGAGTCGTCATATGAACAGAAGATTCTTCTCAAATTATTAGCGAACATATTCAAATTGTGATGATGGTCTGATCCAAGAAGCTGCCATAATGAGTTTCATTTCTGACATTTGTAAGATAGTTTTTTTCTTGGGAACCCAAGTACCACCTAAAATTTATTGTTTTGATCATCTTTAAATATTTCTTGGAGGTAAATAATTGGATTATGTAGTTATTGGTATCTGTGATTTGTTTGAATAAGTTGATTACAATACGTTAAGTATATATCTAAATTAAAAGTTGTCATTTGGTTAAGCAATCAAGAACAAGGGATACCATGTATCTATAGTAAACATGAAGAACTAACTTAATCAACCAAACATTCCTTATCCAATACATAACTGTTAGGTTGGTAATCTTACCATTCATAGTCATGGTATCAACTTTATGTTGTAATCCTAGATGCTTGCACTAAATATGATAAGCTCTCACAAAATATTGAGGTTGTCCCTAGACCCAGACCCATAACTTGAGGTATCATTCATATTGGTCCCTACCTACATATCTTTTTCAAAAATAAGAGGCTATGTAGTTCGCATGCCAATAATAGAGAGATTTCATCCTCTCCTTTGATATGATATGTTTGATCTTGCTTTTTATTCACAACCATTAATGATTCTTAGGTTTCCAATTCAATCAATTCACAATAGCATGATAACAAGTTCCTTCATGTCAAATGTTAGATCCAAGTCAATAATTGTGCACAAACACACCCAAAACCACTTACGGAATATTTATTTATGAGGAGATTACAAGATTATTTGCACATTAAAGGAGAAGATTGTGAGAAATTATATGGCGTATTTCTAAGAAGTTTCATGTGGAGATTGTGATCATTTTGTGGAAAATTTATGATAAGTTTATAGCAGATTTAAAGGGGGAATTGTAGAAGATTAAAGAGGAGAGTAATAGTAAAATTTGTGAAGATAATTTGAATGAGGGGTTGGTGCCTCTACAATTTATAAAAAGAAGTTTAATAAAAGTGATATTTTTGCTCTGGTTTTCTCCGCAAGGGTTTCCATGTAAATTGTTTTGTTACTGTCTTACTCATTTTTTATTTATATGTGCTAAATTTGATTAAAGCTTAAAGTGATTAATTAAGTTTTAAAAGGAAAATAATATTGTTATATTGATTCACCCCCCTCTCAGTATAATCGTGTGCTCATGAATTGGTATAAGAATTGGTGTCTTTAGAATTAGTCTAACAAACTAGAAGGTAGATCTAAAAAGAACACATAGGCAAATAAGAAGGATTCTCTTCTAATAAGGCTCCATTGTTTGATGGGACAAATTACGCCTTTTGAAGATTAAAGATGGAAACCTATTTAAATGCTCTTGAATTTGAAATTTGGTAATTAGTGGTAAATGGATATAAAGCTCCATCAACTCCCCCAACAAATTCAACAGGAAACAAGTCAAGTGAAAATAACACTAAAGCTAAGAATGCAATCTTGTGTGGATTAGTGGAATCATAACTTGTGAAAATAATGCATTACAAATATACTAAGGATACATGGGATAAGTTGAAAACTACTTATGGAGACAAAAAAGTAAAAAAGGAAAAAATTTAAACCCATCAATGGTAATTTGAGAGTCTAAAGATGATGGATGAATAAAATATTGTTGCCTATTTTCTTTGAGTATATGATATAGTCAATACCCTGAAGGGTCTTGGTGAAAAATTAGAAGAATCAACAATAGTACAAAATGTTTTAAGATCTCCTCCCTTAAGATTCAATGCCAAAGCTTCTACTATAAAATAGATGGACTTGGATACATTAACCATGGATGAGCTACATGGAATCCTCACAGCATATGAAATGAGGACCAACAAAAATAATACATCTAAAAGGGAAGCGACCTTCAAAGCCACAAAAAGATCAAAGAATAAAGAACCTATGACAAGTGAGAGTTTGGGGGAAGAATCGAACAAGGAGGAAGCCTTTTTTGTATAGAAATTAAAAAGAAAGAACAAGGAAAAGTTACCATTTAAATGTTTTAATTGTGGAAAAGTAGGAAACTTTATTAATAAATGTCCATATTTGAAAGAAAGTGATAGTGATGAAGAAGAAGATCCTTATATAAAGAAAGGAAAAAATATAGTCATGAGTATGATAAAAACAACTCTAGGAAAATTCACCGCCAGCAATTCACCATGGGAAAATTCACCACCATGACAAATTCATCACCAAATAAAATTCACTGCGAGCAATTCACCGAGGTGGAAAATTAACCACCATTAATATTTGTTAATATATATTTGAAAATTTTGATTTTTTTTTCAAAAGAATAATTTGATTTATAATAATAAAAATAAAAACATTTTTCAATATATTTTATTTTATCATCTATAATTTATTTATAATAATAAAAATAAAAATATTTTTCAATATATTTTATTTTATCATCATTTATAATTGATTTATGATAATAAAAAATAAAAATATTTTTCAATATATTTTATTTTATCAGTCATCTATAATTGATTTATGATAATAAAAATAAAAATATTTTTGGTATCTCAATAAAGTAAAAAATAATCTTAGAGGGTATCTTAATAAATCAATAGTTATTATTGAGATGAATATAAATTACTATGGGTAAAGTATTTTTATTGTTTGCAAATATTGAGATGAATAGAAATTACTATGAATCAAACCTAATACTAAAATAAATCAATTTTTAATATATTATGATGTTAAAACATTCATATCAAATATATTATCATGTTAAAACATTCATATCAAAATAAACATCAAATAAATTGTAACAAGTGAATATTATTTTTATTTTTTAAAAATTTCAAAGTTATAGAAATATATATTAAAAAATATTTATGGTGATTAATTTTCCACTGCGGTGAATTACTGGCAATGAATTTTACTTGGCGATGAGTTTGTCATGGCGGTAAATTTTCCCACGATGAATTGTTGGCGGTGAATTGTTGGCAGTGAATTTTCCATATGCCGATAGAAACAATAAGAAGAAGTCCTATGATTATTAAAAGAGTTTATATGCTTATAGATATGATAGTTCATCCAATGAAAGTGATTGGGATAGCTATAGAGAAGAAACTCTCTTTATGGAATTTGAAACAAAAGGCAATATCATTGAAAATGATGATAAAGAAAACACACACTCACGTGAGGTTGAGAAGATCAGATATGATTGTGAAGATGATGATGAAGAAATATTCAAGGAAGAACTCTATCGTGTCATAGAAAAAATTGAGACTTAAGAAGAACTTAAAATACAAGTAGTTATTTCAAGAAGAATTTAAAAAGACCAAAACATTTAAAGAATTAGAAAAAAGTAATCATTGATTTAAATTTTCAAATTGAGGAAGCCAAGAAAATTGAAGAAGAAATTAGATTGCAATTAAAGATAAAGGAAGAAACATGTGGAAGACTACAATATGAGATTGTTTCTCTAAGGAAGGAATTAGAGAGGGTGATCAACAAGTTAAACACAACCTTCAAGTTTGAAAAGAGCACCAAAATCCTAGATAATATCATAAGTGAATAAAGATCATCATCTATAAAAATTGGCATTGGTTAAATGAGGAAAATAAAGAAAAGAAAACTAGAATCAAACAAAGAAAAGCCAAATAGTTATATTAATGCACTTAAAATTTGTTTCAAGGATGATGGTGTTGTCATTGATGTCAACAGGAAGTCCACTGACTGGTGTTGTCATTTATGTCAACTATGTGTCAAGGAGGTTTGTTGCATGTCGAGGATATTGGGAAAATTGAGAAGAAGAGGAAAACAGATTGTTGCAGGTTGTGCATGTGGAGTTGAGATATTGAGGAAGTGTTGTGAGTACATGGAGATATCTTTTTTTTGCAGTATTTGAAGATGAGTTGGAATGAAGTAATGACCTGAGATGATGTCTTTGGTACTTGGTTTCCAAATTCTTTTGATAAAATTTAACAAACAAAGAAAATTGTGTTGTGTGCAAGTGTTCAGAGTGTTCTTTGGTATTGTTCTCCATGTTTCTTCTATGTTAAGGCTATGCCTATGCATATTTGATATGTTGTTCATGGTTGTCAGAGGTTTCTATATTCATAATTTGGGTTTCTGGATCGTTGTATAGAGCGAGATATTTTTACCAATGTGTGAACCAGTTTTGCCTATGAGAAATGTATTTTCTCTGTATTTCTCTATTGTTTGGCTTTAGGTTGTGCGAATTTGGTAAATTTCTTATAATGCTTGTATCTTTTAGATTTCAAGGTTTCACTTGATTTGGTACAGTACATAGTGAGCTTCATTTGTCAGCATGCGAATAAGGTTTGTCAGTTGTTTTGAGATGAAGTATTTGAATGGTGTGAGTTTGGATAAAATGTTTGATGAATCTTAAGTAGCTCGTGGATAATTCTAGATCATGTTCAAGTGATTTTTTTTGTTTGGAAGTTTTGGATTGATTTAAGGAAGCATGTACTTAATGCTTATGGTGTTTAGCACGGGTGTTGTTCGACATTGTGTTAGCACTACATGTGAGGCTTGTAAAAGCATGTTGAGGTGTGTTGGGATCTATTTGAGTCCTAATTAAAGATTTATATAGGTCACCTTCATTCCTATCCATTGCAGGAATGTTTAGGTGCCGACCTATTTTGAATTTGTAAGTGTAAGAGATAGTTGTCGACCTTAAAGAAGGATTTTGAGGATAAGGTTGATATAATTAAGTTTAATGGTGTTGTGAGATGCAAGAGAGAGAATCATGATAGATGTGATATCAATGTGAGTGAATGTGAGTGATGAGAATTTGAGCAGAGCAGTGCGAATTTCAAGTGTTTGGATTCCTAAAGGAAGTGAGTTGAAGGTGTCTAAAATCATTCAAGCAAGGATGCAAGATTGTTGGAGCATTTTTGGTGGATTCCTTGTTTCATTGAGAAAGTGTTCTATGTGTAACATCTTTGATCTTGATTTTGATTCATAACCATTAATTGATCTTAGGATCCAATTCAATCCATTCACAATTGTATGATAGAATTTTCCTTTCCTTCAAGATAATATTTATATAGGAATATTCACAAAATCACATAGGGACATCTCATAAAAACATCACCTGTTAAAATAGTGATTTTCTCAAGCATACATGATCTATACACAACATGTGGCTAGCTAAAACATATGTAATAGATCTAGATAATGTGATTGTATCTTGTACAACTCAAAGATATACATGGTGATTAGCTCAAGAATACATCACCTATACCCAATGTGGCTAGCCCTTGAGCATACATCACATATATATTGTGACTAATTCACACATATATCACATATACAAAATATGATAACTTATGCATGCGTCACATATACATAGTATGACTATCTCATGCACTCAACAGCTACACTATGTAAAACCCTTTAAAAACAAATGTTAAAATAGCGATCAACTAGAAAAATTGAAGTAGTTGTGGTTTTATTACAAACATCTTCCCCTTTATCTATTTCACTAACACATATGTCCTTAAGTACATCCTAACCAAAAAGAGGAATGTTGATACATCCCATACTATACCATGGGTCCCATCATTTTTTCCAATCTTACAATTTTTTGGAAATGAATTTATATCCTATATTAAATATTGTCATCATTGACAAGGGTATAAGCATAACAACATGCACAACCCATATGCTCATTTCTATAGAAGTGCACAAAGATTAACTCACACATAGTGACCAAATAATTAAAAAATGGATGTAACCTACTACATACATCTTCCCATCACCTATTTCAATTACACTTACCTTTACCTATAATCCAACCAATAAAGATAATTTCAGTCCATCCCATACTGCACCATAGGTGTCATTTATACTATTATATACATGATGATAATAATATTATTTATAGTTCAATGTTGTCTCAATTATTTCCACATTGTTTATGATTGTGGTTAAATATGGATGGTTGGATAATCTAGGAATTTTCATATGATTGGAATATTCTTCTTACATCATTAGAGAACATTTTCAAATTGTGATGATGGTCTTCTTGAAGAAGCCACCATTATGAGCTTTATTTTTTATATTTGTAGGTATGATTTTTTGAGACTCAAACTACCACTTATAAATTTTATTATTATTTTTTTATAAAAGTGGCTGAGCCACTGAAACATTTTATTAAATTTTAAATTATTACAAAAACTGGTTCAAGGAGAGCATACAAATAGGAAAGAACCAGGAAGAAAACCTCCAATTGTAGCTAAGAATATATGGTTTACATATCAAAAAAATCCAAAAAGTCATTACAGAGAGGGCAGAAAATCCCATCATACATAACATGATTTAGATGAGTATCATAAAAAGTTGGCAAAACTGAGATCCTAAAAAAATTGCCAATACAGAAATACAGTGCCTTGGGTGCTTCCACAATAGCTATCAAGGCCAATTTTTGAGTGAGATGGAGATAATTGTCATAGTTAAAAGTCTAACTTGAAAACCATCAAATTTTCTCCATGCCAACCATTAGAAAACAACATATTCTGAAATATAAAGCCATCAATAGGAGTATGAGCATGAACAAAATGATACATGTCCTAAGCTTTACCAAATACCAAAACAAGAAGAGAATTAGCTTGCCCAAGTTTATCTCTTCAGCAAATGAAGGCACCTCGAGACCTGCAAAGCTTGTACAAGAATACCAAAAGCCAATACCGTTGTGCATATCACCAATAATCAATGAAACTTAAGTATATCACCACACATGTGATACCATTTAGAACCAGTAATTTCCACAGGGGAGCATAGCTTACTCATCATGCTACCACACGCAACATTACCATACATGATGTCCATGCCATGTCAACAATCCCACCATGCCAAGTTTAATTTCCATAACAACCATCGTCAATGCCACCACAAATATCATAAGACACATTCTATCATTGCCATGTTATTTTTGAGCACTATGAAAGGACATCAAGGCGGGAATGCAAAGAATTAGAGAAAACAAACAAGCCCAAAATTTTTGAATAAACATTGAAGCAACAATCTAGAAAACAAGAAGAAACTTATTTGTGAAAGGTAGGAATTTCTTCCTCCAAGAATTCTTTATAACTTAATTACTCGTCCATTGCTTTATTAGCTAGATAATCAGCAATCACATTAAATTCCCTGAAACAACGAGAAACTGAATAGCTATTAAATAGACTTAACTGAAGAACTTTATCTAGGAGATATTGAAGATGCATGTTGGCAATCAGAATTGCACCCTTAGTCAAGCTGAGTTTGGCTATCCTGTTGCAACAGGGAAATGCTCTCTGATTTGGGGGTAAATCAATGAGTGAGAGTGAATCTCTAGAGTGGGTTGGTTCCCTCTAGCAAACCATCCAATCTAAAGACTTTCAAGGGAAAAGGGGTTGGAAGAAAACTAAAAAGTAAATCCTACAACCTAAGATGATTAACTAGAAATTCAATGGTCTTGACAACTTAATACTCACAACAATCTCTTTTAAAGCTTTATTCTCACAATTCCACCCTGAAACTACCTAATTCATGAGTATTTTGCATAAAGGCTCACTAATGGAACACAAGATGCAACCTAAACTAGAATAGACTCTTGAAACAAATTTACAAAACCAAGACATAAAGAGGATTTAGCTCTTGAATCATAGTCAACATCAATTGATATTGTAAACTTAAAACAAGAAAATGGGAAGGAGAAGCCTATTGTTTTATTGAGATAGAGTACAAGATCAAAATATGATTCAAATGAGTTTACAAGTCTCTTTGTAGTGAATATGAGAGCAAGAAACAAAAATTTTGAACCCTAAGAAATTAAAATTTCTCAAACTTATAGCCTGCAAGTGACATCAATGGTGAGAATAGAAAAAATAGCTTCATCTACATCTCAGAATGGAAAATTTTCAATTTTTGAGCTCAAGGAAAAAGCCTAAAAAAAAGTGCCAAAAATATACTCCAAATTGTATCAAAAAGATGGAAACTTTCCATCTCCAAAGGGTCCATCCAAAAATCCTCAAAATCAGGTGCAAACAGCTCAAGAACTGAAAATAGAAAGTCCAATTTTTCATCTCTCTTCCAAATGCGCCCTAGAACTCTAGCTCAAAATAGAAAGTTTCCATGAAGACTTAAGTGCACCAACTGCATTTTGAACATTAAAAAACACTAAGGTAATTTATAGAAACATTACCATTAGTGAATAATGTTTTACAATCATTTGCAGTTTTAGAAAACAATATAGAAACTCTCCTAATACACTTGATTTTGCATCTTGAGTTCAAATATTTTATTTTTTGCAATTTGAGTAAAAATTAATATTTTGCAAAAATCAAAACACTATGAGAAATCTCCTATACCTTTGATTTTTCTTGTAAAAAATTATAAAAATGATTATGAGCCCTAGACCCAAAGAAAAAAACTAAGGCATTGATAACATGCTCTAGTGAAAGGGGCAATATGTATATGGACCACATGAAGAACATAAGGGCAAGGTATGGTTTTTGTTTGATTTTATTTAAAAATCACTAAAAATGCCTAAGGCATGGCTTGACCTAGGCAAAAGCACTCACAAGGCATTAATATGGCATTTGGTTTTTAAAACAAATGTGATTAAAATTACATTCTAATTGTGCACATGGGGAAATGCTAACACCAAAACCGACCCTATCTCACATTTGGAACATCATTTCACTCAGCCAAGTTTGAAGAAAATAGTGCTCTACTGTTGGCCGCTAGGGAGAACTAGGGTTTGAGCTAGAAACTTCACCATTCAAGCTTGCATCATGTTGATTTTGGTTGAATCTCCCTCTGTATTCGATGTGAGTTTGTTTTCATTTTAATGACTTTTTTCCTTCATTTGACAGAGGAAAATGGGCATTTAGGCCACAACCATGATTGGTTTTGATGCATTTTGTGTGTTTCTTTGCTTGTATTGCTTCTTTGCTTGTTTGGCCGCCATGAAAATGCTCTGTACAAGCTTTTTGGAGGAAATTTGGCCAGGGGCTTGGACTGGTTTTCTCTTCTATAACCATGGTAAGTTTCATTCTCCATTTTAAAATAATTTCCCTCTTAAATAAAAAGCTCAATTTGAGCTTGTTGAGCAAACAAGTAGAAAATTGGGCCATTGTATAGGCCGCGGCTTCACCATATGTGTTCCTCTTGTTTCTGTAGAATAATCTCCTTTTGGGCTCAATCCATGATGTAAAAATGTATGGAATTTGCAAAGAAGATAAAACTTGGAGAAAACTATTCATTTTGTTCTTGCTTTCAAGGGCTTGCAGACCCTTCATGGCCGCGACCATTAGCTTAAAAAAAATCCATTTTATGAAAGGATCCATTATTGAATACACTCAAACCCTTGTTATCTTTGCATTTTGAGCTTCTGAGATGAAAAACCCAAGTGGGTTCAGTGTTTTGTGAAGAGAAACCTCCTCTCAGGCTGCGGCCATGAGAGCACTAACTAGGGTTTTGATGCATTTTTTCACCTCATACATTTCACTGAGTATGCGTAAGCAATATGTTGTTCATTTTTTGGGTTCGCAAACCCATCATGGCTGAAGCTATTAACTTCATTATTTTCATTTTATGCTAGTAGGATCCTCTAATAATAAGCTCAAAACATTTTATTTAATCTATATTTGTGTTTAGAACAAAATACCCTAAATGGGTATCACCATTTGTGAGAGAAAATTACTCTCAGGTCGCGGCCATGAGAGTTCAGTTGAGTCCATTTGTCATTTGTTTATGAGCTCAAAATACCTTTATCATTTCATTTTGAAGCTTCTTAATGTGAACCAATGTGGATTCTCTCTTAAAAATTCAAAACTAGGCATTTTTGCACTTGTCTCCATTTTGAAACCCTAGCTAACTGTAGCATAAGCTCACTGTTCTGAAAACAAAATGACTTCACCTTTTCAAGCTCAAACACTTGTTGTTGTAGCTTTATTTTCTTGTTCTCATAATGCAGATTTCACTTAACTTAGAGATCATTCTTTAATGGAACAAACTATCCTCCTTGCACTATTTGTAGCTCTCTAGCGTGATGCACACACTACCAACAATCTTATACTTTCCATTTGCTTGAAGTGCATAGATACAATGAAGCTCAACTTAATTTGATACTTTTTCAGTCACTTATCAAAACATACTTTCTCTTCCATGCAATTTCAATTTACTATTTAGCATGATTTGCAATGTCACTTGCACACAAAAAAACTTTATTTGGTCTCAAATGCACTGTAAATTGATGCTTTCATTTCACTTACTTACTTGTAAGGCTACGCTCAGCCATCATGGTGCACCTATAGATTACTTTGCTGCTTGTTGTCACTTATTTTATGCACTTGAACATTTAGAAAAGTATCTCAAGATTTCACTTTTTCATTGTCCCATGTGGCACTTCAATGAAATGGCTTTTGTAGCATCAATTGTTTTGAAACCAGCCTTTAGTTTCTTGTATTCTATTGACATCAAAGATGTTGTTTCACAATGCATTCGGCTTAAACACTTAGTGTATTGCATTTTCATTTCAACAATGCTTCTTTTCATTCACTAATTGACTTTCATGCTTTACTTGCAGCCACTTGTCACTTTGTTTCTTGATGGAGACAACCTTTCCGCTATACTCTTCATGCATTTTAATCTCTCTCAAACAACAAATGTTGATATGAAATTTTGATTTATGCATGGAATATTTTGAAATACAACACCATGATGAAGGTGTTCTGAAGCTTCTTAAGTTGCTTCAATTGCTATTGTTGATTTGCAAACAAGGCATTATGTATGCCTGTTCACTATCTCATCTCATGATGATTCACTTGAGCAATTGATCGTCTATGATCTTCAATTCATTGCACTTTTAGACTTGAAATTGTCCTAGATGATCACTTTCTTGAGTTCTTATGACACTTGATGTACTCCTTCAGATTACATATCTCTCTTGAGCAATACTGAATTGTTTCTTTTCTCAACCCCTCTATGGAATGTTGAGGGGCAGCATGCCGAGCTCAACCCTTGTGGGAGCCCATTTTACACCACATGCTTTAAAATATTCAAAACATAACAACAACATGGCTTTTCCTATACTTGCACAAGAAACAAATAGTGTTAGATAAAAACAATAAATTCAGAAGTTTCTTATGATGTTTCCTCCTTGGTATTCTCTTGCACTCCTATTGTCTTTGCTCAATTGATTTAATGCATTGGGTGATCCCATAATAGTGGTTTACAATTTTTGGCCAAACTGGACACTGAAATTATTATTTTTAACTAAATCTTCACATTCGGGCACCTATAGCGGCTAAACTGTGAGGAATTTGAAGATGGTGCAAACTAGAGTCTCATCAAATTTTGTCTGTAGATTCTAAAAATATTTTTTTCAAAATTTTGGAATCAAATTGCACTTCTTTTGCCATCTCCCACGAAAATAGATTTTTTTCAGAACAACATTTTTAAAAGTGACACAAGTATAACACATAACTTTTTTTCCATGAAGGATAAAATTATAATTCTTTCAAATTTAGATTTTTAACTCTAATATCTAGTGCTTCCACTTGGTTAGATAGTTTTTATTGAATATTTTTTCCTTAATCAAGTTTCAAAGTCAAATGAATTACAATTCAGACACAGCGAATCAGTATAACGCGTAACTTTTTTTGTATATGTCAAAATTTAATTTAATTTTTTTTGTTGGATCAAGGACTTCAATATCTAGTTCACTCATATTTAATTTTTTTTTTTTGATAATCTTCTATTTTTGCACATGTGAAGAACAAAGAAATTCATTTTCGATGAAAAACCTATGTTTAACAAAACTTAAAAAACAAATACATAACAAAACCAAAACATATTAAAATTATATTCATTGGATAGCTTGTTTTGAGGAATACCATAATCATTTCAAATAAATTTTAAATGAATTCATTTGATCCCCCAAAATCTAAATCAAAAGTGATTTTTTATCAGCATTTTGATAGGTGTAAAGGAGACGCATTTATGGGTATGGTTTAAAACTAGCAAGGTTCTATCCAAGGGGGTTTGATCTAAGGTGATTTGATCAAACCCTCTTCAATTGGAATCCTTAAAATGGAAATTTTAAGGCTTAAATCATTATATTTTCTAAAAATATGTGATTTCAGCTAAAATTCATTCCTCTCAGGAATTGTAAACCACTATTATGACAACACCCCATTATAAAAAATATTCTACATTACTATTGATAGATCATGTAGGAGGATTCATAACCTGAGCTTTAACAAAAAAATTCATCCACTTGCAGGTTCACTTAGAGAACGGAGGCAAAGAAGAAGGCACAACACTGGAAGCAATTAGAAGACAATTTCAGGAAATGACGGCTATGTTCCCTCTTATGTGCTCTTTTCTCTTTTTAATCATCAATAGCGTAGTGTACTCTTTATGGCTCATTGTTTCAGCTACTCCCATGGCTTGTGTGGGACACTTGGTTCTCTTTTTATGCCAATGAATACAAACAACATTTTTCTAATTCTTGTTCAATTTTGTACTTGTCTATGTAAAAAATTTATGAAACATTGTGTAATGAACAATTGAATACAAAATGAAGTACTTTCTTTTACACTTCATGTAATATTAAATGTTGTAAATGATGAATAGAAAACTGAAACACATTACACTTTCTTTTAAACTCAAAACTCAAAACATGCAATTGTTTAAACAACTATAGAAATAACTGAAACTTTTCACCTTAAAATGAATTTGAAGTAACCAACTCTGTCAATTTGAGCTATGGTGAAAAATTGATAACAATGCCAAACATGTGATTTATTATTGGTAATCACATGAAATATTACCATTGAATCACCTTCCACAATAATATCTTTTATGTCAATAGAAAAATCTAGTTCCAATCCAAAGCTAAGGGCCTCTAATTCAGCCTGATTATTGGTCCCATCAAGTAAAGTCGTACAAGCCGCTTTCAAAACTTTTGAATTTGAATTTGTAATAACAATACCAATGCTATATTTCCTAGGGTTTCCTCTTGAGGTTGCACCATCATAATTAAGTTTATAACAGTTCACTGGTGGGGGGAACCATATAGCTTCCTTTCTCGCCAAGCATTTATCCACCATGTTTGTGATTGAACCATAAGAAGGCAATGATTTAATTAATAGCCATGACTTAATAATCAAGCTATCCTAGTTTGAGAAGATTTTCAAGTTGTTAATCTTCTTGAAGATGAATGATTTTACGGCTTAAGCTATTGATTTTTCTAGTTTAAACAACACTTCTTCCAAAGGAGAGGATTTTCCTCTAAAGATTATATTGTTTCGCTCAATCCAGATATTCCAGAGAAGTAAATAAGGAGAAACAACCCATAGGGAGGAAAAGAAAAAAGCCCGAAAACATAGGGGCCAAGATTTAAAATGAATAGATAGAGAAGGGATTAACATCGAAGACCAACCCAACTTCTCAAATAACCAATACTAGCATTGAGATGTAAAAAGGCAATGTAAGAATAGATGATCTGCAAAACTTTTCTAAAAAATATCCATAAAAAACACAAGGGAAGGCAATCATAATACCCAATCTATCCATCCTGGCCCTAGTTAAGACTCTGTCATGAAGGGCAACCCATGCAAAATTCCTTGCCTTTGGAATGCAAGCATCATTCCAAAAAGAGAATGGGGAAGCTCCAATTTTTCATGAGAAGCCAATAAATATTTATACCCTTCCTTCACCGAGTAATCCCATGATTTTGATTTAGTCCAAATAAGGACATCATCCTTGTCAACAAAGAAATTGATCTTTTATCCAATTCCTCTTTAAAATAAATTTTCAGAGATAGAGGAATGGGGAAGGCCTTAATAGATTTCCAGGTAATGCACAAAATAGAATTTGTGTACTCCACTGTAAAATAATCAGCCACATGAGATCCCCAATGATTCTTAAGCATTGGAAACAAAATTCCCTAGTCTCTAATTTGAATCAAAGCATGATAGCCATTCCAAACATCTTCCCAAAACTTGGAATTTTTACCATTGTGAATCAACCATGAAAGATGCGAAAGAATAACTGATGGACATGAAGAAATGAAGTTTCAAACAGTAGACCCTTTAGGCAGTGAAGAAGCAGAAAGATGTGTTCCCTTGGTTGGGAATTTAAATATTTAGAAAACATAAGCTTGCCCCATTGAGAATTAGGAAATTTATATAGTCTCCAAGTTAATTTGGCTTGAAGAGCAAGATTTTGATGATTCAAGCCTCTTATCACAGTCCCACCCAGAACTTTGGGAAGACAAACGCTATCCCAAGCAATAAGGGAGATTATTACCTTCCCCCCAACACTATCATTCCACATAAAAGAACTCAAAATTGACTTTAGGTGGTCTAATGTGGAAACAGGAGCTTTGAGAACAGACATCAAGTAAATTGGGACAACATTAAGAACTGATTTTATCATCTGAATCTTGCTAGAAAAGGATAACCACTTATGTTTCCAAGAAATAATTCTTCCTGAGATTGAGGAAATCAATTTATCCCAAAAAGAAGGTAATTTTTTCCTAGCAAAGAACATAATACAAAGATAAGAGCAAGGTAAAGTGCCGATAGGAAAACCCCAAAACTTTTTTATTTTGGATTCAATGAATTGTGACACATTAAAGAGGAACAGTTTGGATTTAGCAGGATTGATCAACTGTCTAGACGCCGAAGAATACTTTGAGATAATTTTTTGATGACTTTAGCTTTAGGAATTGAAACATAGCCAAGCAATAGAGTGTCATCAACAAAGAGCCCATGAGTTTGGTTATCATGCAAATTTGGCAATTGAATGCCTTTCCATAGATTTTTTTTTTAGCAACTTTAATTGCTCTACTCAGCCCTTCAGACATAAGAATGAATAGAAAGGGAGAAAGAGGGTCCCCTTATCTTATGTTAGGGTTAGAAGGCAGATATCTAATAATTAAATGCAAATTTGATCAATAAAATAGAGAAATAAAACACATAGAAAATTATAGTAGAAACAAAACAACATAGAGAATTTAACGTGGTTCACCCAATTTGGGCTACATCCACAAAACCGTAGCCATCCAATGATTTTATTATTCAATGCAAAAACATTTTACAATCTCGCGAATAATCGCCTTTTTCTACATATTGTAACCCCCATCCCAACCCCTTATAACAAGCTTTTAAGAAGCTTCCGGAATTAGGGTTTTATAAAGTTGTTTTTTTTTTCTTTTTCAGTGACGATGCAAAAAAAAACCAACATTAGGGTGTACAGTATAGCATGATCAGTCGCCACATACCAACATCTTACCCCCTAGAAGAAGAGAAAAAACCACAAGGGGAACCATTAAGCAACACTGAAAATCTTGCAGATGAAATGCAAGAGTAAGTCCATTTCACCTATTTCTCACAAAAGCCAAACTTACGAAGAACAACAAGAAGAAAATCCTAATTAAGCCTATCATAGGCTTTCATCATATCCAATTTAAGAATCATAGCCAAAATCGTATGCCGCATAATGGAATGTAAGATTTCATGAGCAACGATTGCACCATCAATTGTTTCTCTTCTAGGAACAAAATTGCCTTGTTCATCAGAAATTATGCGAGGAATAATTCTAGCAAGATGGATAGAGATGGCATTAGTAAAGATTTTATAAAGAGAGTTACATAGAGATATTGGTCTAAAATCTGCAAAAGTAGAGGGGGATTCCACCTTCAGGATGATGGCAATAAAAGTAGTATTTAGCTCTTTAAGAATAGATTTGTTATGCCTTGATTCTTCCAAAGCTCTCAAGACATCCTGTCCAATGATGCTCCAACATTTATGAAAAAATAAAGCAGTGAAACCATCCGGGCCAGAAGCCTTTTCATGGGACATAGCAAAGACATCATGTTTTAATTCTTCAGAAGAGAAGGGGGGCATTATAAAGTCATTATCTTCCCGAGAGACTAACACAGGTATAGAATCCAAAAATGAATCACTCAAATTAATTGGATTAGCCTTAAGGAGCTTTTTAAAGAAATACGAAGCTTCATGAGCAATTTCCTTGTCATCTTCTAGGAGAATACTAGTCTCATTTTTAATTGAGAAAATTCTATTCCATTGCCTCTTACACT
Source organism: Sequoia sempervirens (assembly GCA_007258455.2). Taxonomy (NCBI): domain Eukaryota; kingdom Viridiplantae; phylum Streptophyta; class Pinopsida; order Cupressales; family Cupressaceae; genus Sequoia; species Sequoia sempervirens. The sequence continues at coordinate 297,500,085 of VDFB02000008.1, read as the reverse complement.
TTGCTGAGGCATGGAAAAACTTAGTGTTCCTGTCCCCTCCTGAAAGCCAAGTGTCTCTGGACTTTTACCTCCAATAGCATTCTTCACGAAGAAGAACCTCATCCAATTTGGAGACCAAAGTAAATTATTGTCTTGGCTTGAAACCCATAATTTCCTTTTTTTAAAATTAGATTACATAGATATTGACATCTCTATCCTATTTTAAATAAATTGATTATAACATGATAAGTATACATCTAAATCAAAATTTATCCTTCAAAAACTAGCAATAAGGGATCCCATCTATCAATATCACACAAGGGTGAACTTGGTCCAATCATGCTTCAAGATATTTGAATGTTGGTGGATGCCATAATCAAAAAAAATTTCATCACCTTCACCAATTGAACTAAAACCCTTAGACCTCTTTTTTAATTATTTATTTAGTTACTTTATTTTAAATTAATTTTCTCCATGCTTGGAAGGCCTTATAGATTAAATTTTAACTTTAATTACACACAAACATTAATACAACTCTTTGTAAATTCAACTTCTCACCATAATAATTTTAAATTTGAATTCAAATGATAATACCGACTTCTTGAAATAAATTTTATTTCTCTCCCATCAATAATTTTAATGAAAATATTATAAACATTAACATTATTACTAATTTTGGATACAAATGAAAATAAACCACACAATTAAGTCAAAGAAGACATACTTTAGGAAAGCAGGAAGGAACCAAAATCTTCCCTATGTCATATCCTGTATGAACTTGGCAGAAAATTCTAAAACATTCTATTTTCCTTTCAATTTTATATACAAACAGATTCTTGACACATGAGAAAACAAAATGTATCCAGATGCATCTAAAGCGATTTTAGAGATGGTGTCATAAAATAATATGCTGATAGATGAATGGATGAACCAAAAACATGGGCTGAAAGCAAATGGGTCCCAATGATTCTCTCATTTTTGGATTATGTATATATGCCTAGACCTTTCTTCATATTGTATCTTATTTTGTCAGAGCCTTGGGTATATATGCATATCTATATGTTTAGTATTTATAGACAAGAAGCTCCCAGCACTTTTCTTGTCTTTATTGTAGATTTGATGAGATGGGTATCCCTACTCTTTGCCATGATAATCTAATCTTTTTCTAATCTTTTTCTATTTTTCTATAGTCTGATGACCTGCCTGAGGATTGGATAATATATGCATTGTCAATATAATTGTCATTCCCAAGCTGTTTTTTGAACAAGTCTTTGCCAACTACTGTATTAGAAATTTGCCCACAAACATTGGCAGAACTGACGCCTTCCAGCTGTTGATGTTTACAAGGTCAAAACAGAAGATGTTTGTTAATAAATATCTATGTGCTTACAGCTATATAAAAACGCGGTTTGAGTACATGCCAAAGGTGGAAAAAATTCTATGGTTCTTTTCCATAGTCAGTTAAAACAACCATCACAGTTCTAGAAGCTCTTTAAGCTCTTCAGCTTAATTCTTGGAGAAAAACTATTCAAACTTAGAAAGTTTTGTGTTCATGGTTCTAGAATGTGATTCTGTTTCACAACAATGTATGGACATGGTTCTTCATGCTCAAAAAAGTATATGGGATAACTCGCTCTCTTTATACTTTGCATTCATTCAAATTGTCAATGACAAGGTTGTTAAATGTTGATCATGAACTTAATATTCTTAATTAAAGAAAAAAAAAACATATTAATCATGTTTTGGCAATTTATTGTATTTTTTTATATTGCTATAGGATCAAAAATTGCTTACTTTATAATTAATACTTAGTTTAATATCTAGTTTAGTATTATGTCTTAGAACTCATCCAACCTATTAATTAAGCATATTGCTTTCAACAACGTGCTAAAATCCACATTCTACCCACTTCGAACAATTTCAAAACCTTAATTTTAGATTATCCCCATCTAAACACTAGCACAAACATAGTAGAATTTAGACTTCCTTGCAATTGCAATAGTGCCCTAAATATTCATAAAATCCATACAATGGTCAAATATTGATTCTTATCTCTTTTGACAAATAAAAGCCAACATTCATAGAATTTTTACATTTTATTGATGGCCTTTTCAAACCTTTAAAAAAAATCATTTTAGTCTTTAAATACACAAGATAATCATTATTTTTTTGGTAGCTTATTCCATTTATTCCCCTATAACAAATTTTGTGTATTATTCTCTTTTTGTTCACTTCTTGTAATATTATAATAACTCCTCTATATAGTCTACAAACTTCATTTCATTTTGTAATGGCCATCCACACCCTTGGTGCATGAAATCTTCTATCCTTTTGCATTTATTATCGTATTTTTTCATTTCAAATTACCTCAACCCAACATTTCATGTTGGTGTTGATAGTTTGGTGGCTCTACAACATGGCTCCTCTAAGCAAGCATCCCAAAAAACAATTCCTAAAGGTATTCATGAGGTATGCATTTTGAAATTCTAGTGGATGTGGTCTTACCCATCCCTAAATTTGATAATGCATGTAACTAGGGTTAGATAATTTTAATCTTATAAGTTATTTGTGGGGATAATTCCTTTAGAAAGCATGCTCTAGGAATGGGTCAACAAGCACTAGCCCCACATGGGGTCTAACTCAATTCTATTCAAAACCTCACTAATGGGTTTCTTCTTTTTTGTTTTTATGAGGCCATTCATGTTCAAGCTATCCTCAAGCATGGCCCTTGGTATGTGATGCAAGAGCATCTAGGGTGTAAGAGCAATCTTGCATCACCCAAAAAGAAAATGTTGTTTATCTTTAGTAAGTTTGCATTTATGCACAGTTGGGCACGAAATCTTACACATACCTCTAGAATGGTAAATTGAAGCCAATGGTGAAGAAATCACTTCAATATCATGTCATTTGAGAGATTAAAATTTTAATTTCTGAAAATCTTGTCAAAATATTCGGAATCAATTTTGAGGCACTTAGAGGCTCCGGATGGGCCTAAAAATTGGCAGAAAATGACAGTAGTCTATTGATTAATACTACTTTTTGGGGGTTTGCCTTCTCAAGAGCTTTCTGAAAAGGTATTATAATTTAAAATCCGACAATCGAATCAAAAGTTATGACCTCGTGAAGTTGTACTACCAAAATTAATAAAATTTCAAAATATCTTCTTGAGGAAGTTACACTTTCCAAAAGATTCTAGGGCGGTTACACCTTCCAAATAAAGGATGTGAATGGAGGTTATGCAGAGATGGGTAGAGCAAAGTGGATTGTGGCTTTGATTTGCAGATTTATGTAATTAGAGCGCCCATGTGATTGTAATGTTGTAATTTCATTTTCATCTCAGTGATAATAGGAAATCTTTGCTTCCTTCTTGCATATTGTTTTTGCAATTCTCTGTTGTTGTGAGTTTCAAATTATAAGGGGAGTGCCCTTCATCAAGTGGTATCAGAGTAGGAGTTCCTAAGTGTGTAGATAGATTGCCGAATGTGATGCAGTTTGCACAAGGACTTGTAGTTGTGGTTCTATGAGAAAAGATGCCTCCACAAAGAAACTGTGGTGAGAGAAATGTTGGGGCAACAAAAGATGGTTTTAGAGCCCTCCAAAGAAAAGTTCAAGCACTACAAGAGGAGTTGTGTAGAGGAGATGATGTCAAAAGAAGAGATGAAAGTGAAGATGAGGTTGAAAATGAAGATCCATTTGAAGAAGCACGGGATGTAATGAATCCTGGAGAAATCAAACTGATTAGGATCATTTCCAAGATTGGAAAGAGGATGAAGATAGAAGTTTCTAATTTTTCTAGAAATCTGAATATAGAGGAGTTGATCGATTGGGTCAATGATATGGAATAGTATTTTGAGTATGAGGAAATAAAAGATTCGGAGAGGGTCAAATTTGCAAAGGCCAAGATGAAAGGCCATGCTAGCATATGGTGGAAAGAAGTCTAGTTGGAGAGAAACCTAAGGGGAAGAGAGAAGATAACCAAGTGGGATCGGATGGTGGAGAAACTAAAGAGGCAATTCATTCCTGTAGATTATGAATTGGATTTGTTAAAGAAGATGCAAGGATTAAAATAAGTGGGGAGATTTTTCAAAGAATACATAGAAGAATTCTACAAGGTCTTGATCAAAGCAGGCCATTCTGAGGTCGACAAGGAGAATGTTGACCATTATATTAATGGGTTGAAACCAATTTTCCAAGAGGAGTTGAGTTTGGTGAGATGACCACAATTGAAGATGCATATTAGTTTTCCCTAAAGGTGGAAGATAAGATGAACAAAAGGTTTGAGAGCAAGCAAAGGGGTGGAGGTCATGGTGGAAATACTACTAGATGGCCATATGGAGGCTGAAGTGAAGATCAGAAGAAGACTGAAGTATGCAGTAGCAATTGGTACTAGAAGGGAGATAATACCCACTGTCCTGAAGATCAAAATAATGGAGACCAAAGAGGAGGAAGATTTGGATGAGGACTGGGAAGAGGAGGTTTTTGTGGAACCTATTTTGAATGCAAAGAAGAAGGATATCGAGGCTACGAGTGTCCTCAACATCAAGGGAGGATAAATAGAATACCTAAAGGTAATGTCTGAGTTGTCCATGTGGATGAAGATGCTCAGTCCTCACATTTGGAAGACATTGAAAGAGGAGAGACCCTTGTTGTTAGAAGAGCCTTGTTGAATGAGGAGAAGGAACCATATCAAAGAAAGAACCTATTTTGCACTCGATGCAAGTGTGAAGGTAAAGTTTGTAATGTTATCATTGATGGAGGTAGCATTGATAATATTGTTTTAGAGGAAATGGTTACTAAATTGCAGTTGGAGAGGAGAAGGCATCCAAAACCATACTAGATTGCATGGTTGCAAAAGGACCATAGGGCATTGGTCCATGAGCAACATTTGGTAAAGTTTCAAATTGGTAACTATCATGATGAAGTTTTGTGTGATATTATACTTATGGGTGTTTGTCGCATGTTGTTAGGAAGACAGCGACAGTTTGATCGGTGAGCGGTGCATGATGGAAATGCTAACACCTATTCCTTGAAAAAGGATGGTGTTCGTCATAAGTTGAAACCCTTGAAGGAGGTAGAAGAAAAGGTATGCAATAATGCAAGGATTTGTTTGGTTGATGGAAGAAAGTTCCTAGAAGGTATAAGATATGAGAATATGTGTTTTTTTTTTATCCCTAGAGTTGATAAAAAAGATACTAATGAGGTACCTATAGAGGTTTCAAATTTGTTGAATGAGTTTTAGGATATTGTTTCTAATAATGTACGTGAAGGTTTGCCTCCAATAAGGAATATTAGCCACCAGATGGACCTAATTCTTGGACCCAGTTTACCAAATAAGGAAACTCATTGTATGACTCCAATAGAGAGTGAAGAGTTGAACAAACAAGTGTAAGAGTTGTTGTGAAAGGGATTGATCAAAGAGAGTTTGAGTCCATGTGCAGTACCTACAATACTATCACCAAAGAAGGATGGGGAATGGCAGATGTGTGCATATTCTAGAGCCATCAACAAGATCACCATCAAATATAAATTTCCCTTTCCGATGATGGATGCCATCATGGATTGTTTGAGTGGAGCTAATTACTTCACAAAGATAGATCTGAAAAGTGGTTATCACCAGATCTAGATTAGAGAAGGGGATGAATGGAAGATAACCTTCAAAACCAAAAAGGGCTTGTACAAGTGGTTAGTCATGCCTTTTTGGCTAACCAATGCACTAAGTACACTCATGCAGCTCATGAATGAGGTGTTTAAAGATTTTTTTGGTAAATTTGTCATTATTTATTTGGATGACAATTTATTTTTTAGCAAGACATTAGAGGAGAATTTGATGCATATCAATTTTTTTTTAGAAGCTGAGAGAAGTTTTTGATCAATTTGAAGAAGTGCAGATTTGTGGAGGGAGAGTTGGTGTACCTAGGATTTTTTTATCTCAACAGAGGGTCTTAAGATGGATCTAGAGAAGGTGAAATCTATTATTGAATGGCCTACACCAAGGAGTGCTATAGAGTTGAGATCTTTTCATGGTTTGGAAAGTTTTTATAGAAATTTTATCAAATGTTTCAGTAGTATTTGTGCACCTCTAACTGAAACAATGAGAGGGGATAGAAAAGAGTTTAAGTGGACTACAAGAGCAGCAAGAATTTTTGATATGTTGAAGAAGAAATTTACAAAGCAACCTGTTTTGGCACTTCCATATTTCAACAAGGTGTTTCAAGTAGATTGTGATGCTAGTGGCAATGCCATTGGAGTTGTTTTGAGTCAAGAAGGTAAACCTGTTGCCTATTTTAGTGAAAATTTGAATGATGCAAAAAAGAAGTATTCTATCTATGATCAAGATTTATATGCTATAGTTCAAGCTTTAAAGAAATGGAGACACTATTTGTTGCCAAAATAGTTTGTTTTATATATTGATCATCAAGCTTTATAATATTTGAATAGTCAAGGGAAGTTGAATCAAAGACATTTGAAATGGGTTTATTTTTTGCAAAGTTATACATTTTTTTTTAATCATAGGAGTGGAAGATCTAACAAAGTTGTAGATGCCTTAAGTAGGAGGAAAAATTTGTTAATATAAATGAAAATTGAAGTTGTTGGGTTCAATGAACTCAAGAGCTTGTATCCTAAGGATACTAATTTTATAGAGGCTTGGAGAGCTTGCAAGGAGCCTCTCACTTTGGATAGGATGAGATGGTTGGATTTTATAATCCAATATGGTATGTTGTTTTGAGGGAATCAGTTATGCATTCCAAGGAGCTCCATGAGAGAGAACCTGGTCAATTAGGAGAAACATAATGGAGGATTAGCTAGACACTTTGGTCATGATAAGACCATTGCTATTGTTGGTGAGCAATACTATTGGCCACAGTTGCAGTAGGATGTGAAGAAGCTTGTGAAGAGTTAAAAATTATTTCATATGGCAAAAGGAGAAAGTCAGAATACTATATTGTATCAGCCATTACCTGTACCTAAGAGGCCATGGGAGGAAATTAGTATGGATTTTTTTCTTGGTTTTCCAAGGACACAAAGAGGGAATGATTCCATATTTGTGGTAGTGGATAGATTTTCAAAGATGGCACACTTCATTCCATGTCATAAGACCAATGATCTTGTTCATATTGCAGAATTGTTTTTGAGAGAGGTGGTGAGACTACATGGGCTACCCAAGAGCATAGTTTTAGATTGAGATACCAAGTTTGTTGGGTATTTCTAGACAACATTGTGGAAGAAGATGAAGATTGATTTGAATTTTAGCTCTACACACCATCCATAGACAGATAGACAAATGAAGGTGGTGAATAGGAGTTTTGGTAACTTGCTGAGATGCTTAGTAGGAGACAAATCCAAGGGATGGGATTTGATTTTACCATAGGTAGAATTTTCTTACAACAATTTTGTCAACAAGAGCATTGGTAAATCACCATTCCAGATTGTGTATGGGAGTAGTCCAAGAATTTATTTTGAATTGAGAAATATGCATAAGGGGGATAAGAGTAGTGTCGAGGATGAATATTTTCCTAAGAACCTAAAGGATTTCCATGAAGAGGTGAAGAAACATATCAATAAGATGAGCTTGTGGTATAAGGCTAAGGGAGATCAGAAAAGGAGGTATAAGTAGTTCTAGGTAGGAGATGAATTCATGGTTCATTTTTGAAAGGAGAGGTTTCTATTTGGTACATACAAGTTAAAGATGAAGAAGTTTGGACCATGTAAAATACTAAAGAGATATGATTTAGGAAATGCATATGAGGTAGAGTTGTCAAGTGAGATTCATGTTTCACATGTGTTTAATATTTTTGATTTGACAAAATATAATGAAGGAGATAAGGAGAATGAATTGGAAATGGCACAATGGAATGTTCCAACACCTACTTCAAAGAAGGAAGAGATAGAAGAAATTCTGGATAGCCATGTGGGTAGAAGTACAAGCAACAGGAAAAATGTAGAGTACTTGGTGAAATGGAGAGGAAGGCCAGTTGAAGATTCATCATGGTTATCTAAGACTAAGGTTAACCATCTTGGTTTCCCTCTAACTCCTAAGAAGTGGCAAGGTCACTTTTCAATTTACCCCAAGTGTCTAATGCAGGAGCATCCAAGGTGTAAGAGCAATCTTGCATCACGCAAAAAAATGTTGTTTCTTTTCAATAAGGGCTAAATTTGGCAACATTACTATTTTTAGTAAGTTTGCATTTATGCACGATTGGGCACGTAATCTTACACAGACCTCTAGAATGGTAAATTGAAGAAAATGGTGAAGAAATCACTTCAATATCATTTGTCATTTCAGAGATTAAAATTTCAATTTTTGAAAATCCAGTAAAAATAGTTGAAGTCAATTTTGAGGCACTTAGAGGCTCTGGATGGGCCTGAAAATTGGTGGGAGATGAAATTATCCTACCTATTAGTACTACTTTTTAGGGGTTTTCCTTCTCAAGAGCTTTGCAAAAAGGTATTATAATTGAAAATCTGATGGTTGGATCAAAAGTTATGACCCCGCAAAGTTGTACTACCAAAATTAATAATATTTCAAATATCTTCTTGAGGAAGTTACATTTTCCATAAGATTATAGGGCGGTTACACCTTCCAAATAAACAACATGAATGGGGGTTATGGAGAGAAGGGTAGAACAAAGTGGATTGTAGCTCTGATTTGCAGATTTGCAGATTTAAGTAATCAGAGCGCCCATGTGATGGCAATTGTAATGTTGTAATTTCATTTTCATCTCAATGATAATAGAAAATATTTGCTTCCTTCTTGCATATTGTTTGTTGAATTCTCTATTGTTTCTATGAGTTTTAGATTGTAAGGGGAGTACCCTTCATTAGTATGTCCACTCATCCTTGTTAATATTTCAACCTTGGACATGAGACTTTATAGTCTCAAATGATGAGAAACTCCATATTTTTGTATGGCTTGAATTTTTGGGTCTTCCTCTATCTTGCTAGAATTTTTTGCACCATATTTCCTCCTCTTTAGTATAAGTTATATATGTGTATCTTGATCATTTTTATCATACATGTCCTAAAAAACACATTTGCATTGAAATTGATTTATCTAAAGACTTGAAAGAGTTAATAGATTTTCAAATTGGCAATCTTCGTCACACCCAATGGGTGCTTTACCTTAATATGCTTATAATTTATTTTTGGTGTCAATTTTCCAAGAATAAATTTAAAGATTGTCCTTTGGCCATTCCTAAAATCAATTCTTTTCCTATGGTGGCCAAAGAATCGTAGTCTATAGAGGCTACCACTTTAAAATATGAAAAAAATGGATCATATTTTTGCATTGGAAAAGTACAAATGCTAACAATGGCAGGACCCAAGCTAAATATCAAATATCTATGAATTATTCTAATCAAGGTGTATCCAAAAACTATTTCAAACCATTCTAAGAAGGGTAAAAATGTATTCTCACCCTCAAGCAAAGCATCCTCTAGATTGAGGTTCTCTTGAACACAACAACTAGCATCGATTCTTTATTTGCAACAAGAAATCCCTAATCAATCTCCCTCATTTCCAAAGAATTTGTGATTATCTCATGGCCCTCCTGAGTACTTGGAGGAGGGTTATATGTTATTGAAAAATGAAGTATTTCATCATCCAACATTTAGCTTGGTTCTTTCTCTCCAATTTTTTTGTATATTTTATTTTCCATGCTCGAGGAGTTAGATAGTGATGAAATGCTCAAATATCACCCATGAATTTTCTTTCTTGTAATTTATAAGGTCTCACTAACCTCCCCATAAATCATTCCATATGGGATTTTAATTAATGAAAATCTAGTTTAGATTTACTTTGTTTTAATAAGTGAATATTTCTAATTTCATGCTCTTTGTTGTAGGTCATATCATTTGGCCCTCCAATACCACGTTTCATGCCAATCACAAAACTGGTCATGGAGGGTTACTAACTTTCTCTCTTGTAGGTAGCTACTGCATGTTTTTGATCATGGTTCTAACCCCACTAACGATTTGATCTATATCATCTTAAATATTGATAATCATTCTTTTGGAATCATAAATGTTTATGTTTCCAATGATGTTCTTGAAATATCTCTCCTATGGAAATGGGTTGTTGACTAAAGCCAATCGCTATTTTGGTTCTTTACATGTAATTTAATATGGTTGAGATGGCATATTATATATATGGAATGTTATCTTTTATTGTACATCTAGAAAGAAAGAGGCATGGTATTACATGCATAATAAATTAGGCCCTTTTTTATCTCGGCTTGGGCTACGACCACACTCAACCTTTTTGGTATATGTGGATTAACTTTTGAGTTGGATTTGATAGGGTGTTTCAATGTATTGATCATGTTATGCTTTCTATATAATATATTTTCTCTTTATCCAATTTTTTTTCACTCCCAATAGAGCCTTTGTCTAGTGTTACATTTTCATACCACTTTCTCATTTGGTTCAAGATTGAATGAAAAATGCAACCTCTCCAAACTTGTAAGACCCAATTTTTTTAAATAATTCTTTATTGAGTCATCATCCCATGTTGGATCACATTATAAATATATGGAATATTGAATGTCTTCCCACTCAGCCAGCTGGTTGGATTGCTTGATGGAATATAACAATCTGATGTATGTTTCAATTTCTCTGCATCTATGGTCACTAGTTAGCAATGTTTTAGAGGCATGCATATGAGGCCATCACCTTGAATATCTGCAAGGGTATATAGGTACTTGAATACAACTAATTTTTCCTTTCTTTGTAGGTTATATTTGAAGAGCTAATACAATAGAAGTAGATTGCTAGCAACCATTCTACTAGAGGTGTTCAAATTAAGCCCAAACTTCACTAGATTAAAGTGAGTGATAGGGAACCCAAGGAATATTTCCAAGCCATAATAACTCATCAAACTTATCTTGGTATCAATAATATCAAGGATGGTAAAAATATGCTCAAAGAATTGTTGGATATCCAATAGGATTTTGTTAAGCACTATGAGCAAGTTTTCACTACTCAGTAAAGTTCTCTTGAATGAAACTATGCCCTCTAATAATTCCTTTAGGTTGTTCCTTTCCATCATTATTCCTCAAAACAAACATTTTGTGACCAATTATTCTAAATTGATGATTTCAATGAGGTTTTTCACACCATAGATAATGAAAAGGCTCCTAGGTGTGATGGTTTTCCTTGTGAATCCTACAAGGCTATTTGGGATTGTACATGGGAGGACCTACATAAATTATATTTGGAAGAATTACATTCTAAATATTTAGGGAAATGTATTGATAAGGGAAACATAATGTCATACCTAAATCTACTTATCTTGAGTACATAAGCAATTGGAGGCCTGTTACTTTTCTCAATGATTTATACAAAAATCATCACCACATTTCTAGATTTGAAGGTATATCATCTCCTCCTAGAGATAATTTGACCCGACCATATTGGCTTTATCAAATATAGATATATATTAGATTATATCATTTTTATTTGGGAAGGTATGGAATGGGATTGACACTCCTAGAAAAAGGTTATTTTCTTAAAAATTGGCTTACTAAGGCATGTGATTGTATTGAATTGTTGTTTATTCTAGCAATTCTTTAAACTCTAGGATTCAAACCCCACTTTATCTATCAACATGATTTTTCTTTATGTCTCTACTTTCATAAGCATTAATGACCACTAATTCTTCATGCTTTATGTGCTTGTTTTTGAAGGTTTTGGCAACTTTTTATCCCATTCCATTTCTTAGGGGTTAGTTAGAGGCAATGCCTTTCTCTCAACTTGTTAATGGATATTTTCTGTATGGCTCATTCCTCACTCTCATTTAAGAGGAAAACATATCAAGAATGCACTCAAATTCTTGGAAATATTTTATTTGGCTTCCATCTCGACCATTGAATAACATGAGAATTAATGTCACAAATAATACTTTCTTCATTTCCCTTCCTAGCTTCATACCTTTGGCTAGAAATGGATTTTTCATGAATAAATTTTTAGATTTCTAGATATTACCTTCACTTTATAACATTCATAGGTTGCTCTATGGCAGACAGATCTTTCTTGAATTGAGAAAAGTATTGCCTATTGGATTATGAAACCCATTTCTTAAGCAAGTAAATTTCTAAAAAAATCTCACGAACAGTCATGTGTATTACTCTGCATATTGGTCTCCTTCAAAAGCCTCTTACATGAAGCTAGAGAAACTCCTTTAATATTTTCTTTGGTCCTTCTAAAACAACCATAAGGGTTTTCATCAAGTTTCCTAGGATTTTTTTTGTATCTCTCACAAGTCTAGAGGATTGGGGTTGTTATCCACCCACAGTCAAGCGTTAGATCTTTGTACTAAATGGACTATTTATTCCCTTGCTAGAGATGAAGCCTACAAAATCCTAATTTTTAATTGTATCTCCTCTAGCTATCTAGTTAATTATCTTTCTTGGAAGGGGTTTGTTTTTCAAATCCTTCTCACCATGAAGGATCTTGTTCACATTGAGGGAACCTTTTTTGCTAACAGAATATGGAGGGATTATGAGTCCATTAAATCACATCGTTTCTAGAATCTAGTTTTAGCTTCCATGATGGAATATCCATTAACCAATAGAATATTTGGTGGTCCCCTCTTTTGCAAGACCAAGGTCAACACTTGGCTTATTTTCCTTGGGTGAGGGCCCTATAGTTTCACAAGAAAGGTATTCAATTTCTACAAGACTTATTCTCCAGAACTTTGATGGGTCTTATGTTATGGAATGAAACTAAGCCTAAATTTTCTAACTAGGATCACAAGACTTTTGACACTATGATAGGGGAAATTTTAGCTAGTATGGTTCACAAAATTAATATTTAGTCCTCCAGACCTTGGTGGAAATATTGGAAGTAGGGTCCAAATACCACCTTCCATAATTATAATCATCATCTTGGATATCCTTGGATTTCTCCCCATTTTCCCATGGTTTCAATTTTGAACTAGAGATGGCATTTGCAATCACCAATCTTAGTTTTGCTACATATATTTCCTAAATTGGCCTACTTCTCTTAGTGTATTATTTTCCAAGGATTACTAGTGGGATCATGGTTAGTTCATATGGGAATTGGGGAATCTCATTGTCCCTTATGTGAGTATTTGGAGTCTTTTAAGCACGTTTTCTAGCTTTTTCCTATAGACCAAAATCTTTAGAACTAAATTCATGACTTTTTTCATCATTTTTTACCATAACCTTTTTCCTAGAATTTGGTTCTTTTGGAAGATTTACCTCATGTTCCCCACAGTTTTAACCAAATGTGGTATGGTTTTAGAGTCGATATTTTAACTAAAATTTGGAAAGATAGAAATTCTATAATTTTTCCCATTTCTTTATTGATCAACATGATTCATTTCTTTCTAAAGCAACTATTTGTTTCAATGTGTTATTATAGATCCATGTGAAAGATAAAAAAATTCCCTAGAAGTGGCTCACCTTTAGGTATTTCTCAACCACTAGGGAAATGCCCTATGTATTGTGGAATAGTTACCCTATCTCACTCCTCCTCTTAGGGTCACTCACCTCCTCACATGCACCTACGAGGTCAAAGTCTTTTTTCTCATGGTAATTGTGTTGTTTGATCACAAGCTTCACCCCTAGATATAAAAGGAGACTATGAGCATCATAGAGTATTAAAAATTTGTTTGGTGGTGATCCACCTCTCCACTTCTCATGGGTGGAGCTCTTAGGTGGCCTTCTAGTGGAACTTCTAGTTAGTTTGATTCAAATAATTTCCCCAATTAGCTTTAGAAATATCTCTAATTCATGATGAAAAACATAAAGATAACTATGATGAGGATTAGGAACGTCCCATGAACACTCTAGACCCTAATAATGTGTCAGGTAAATTGGATGACTGATTCTCTCCTCCTCCCCCTCTTCTACTTTTGTTATCACTTAGCATCATTTTTTTATATGTTTTATGGTTTGGGTTTTATCCTTGTATGGAATTTAGGGGTGTGATATTAGATCCACCAATTTTTTTTTTGAATATGTGTAATATTAGTTTTTGTGAATAATAAATCAATTACTTATTCATCAAGAAAAATACATGTTAAATATTTTGGAAATTGAATACAAAAATAGTAAAAACAAAAAACCATATAATATATTTATAAATGTAAATACTAGATGGAAGTGAATATTTTATTCAAATAGATTTCATCTTTAAATTATTATAATATTTAATTCTAAAACAATTACCAAAATATTTTGAAAATATTCAAATATTGAAATCTTCTAAACTACTAAAAATATCCAATTTGAAGTGAAGGTACAACTTTTATATGAATCTACATTTAGGAATCTAGAGGTTTTTCATCATCCAAACTCTATAAAGTTAGTGGGGTTTTTTCTATTGATCTCTAAAATATGTTTTTTCATCCACAAATCCAGTATCTAAACATAAGTTCTCAAACCAAGCTTAGGGTTTCTTGATGAATTTTATAAGAGATATGAATTGATGAAACTAACCACCTTATATAGGGTTAGGATTCTACTTGTTGATTATAATTATTTACATTTAGTATGTTGTAACTATGTTCTTTGAACGTCCTAATTCCAATGTTCAAGGAATGGGATGCTATGAAGACAAAGTGCGAGGAAATGGAAATGTCTATGGGCCAAAATAGGTATAGGGGTGGAACATTATGACATGATGTGTTTGGATAATTACTGATAACTTTCACAAGAGGTGTAATAGTTGAGGCAATATTGAAGTTTCAAAAGAGTGATTTATTATAAAGAGTAGGGACTAGGCTTCAAATATACTTGATTCATGAAGGAGTAGGGGTCAAGGTTATAAGATCTTGGTGTAGGATAGAGTAGGCATTGATAATAAAATTTACTTGTTTAGGAGGGATTATAGATCAATATTCAAAGATACTTAATGTAGGGGAGTGAGATCAAGCTTCAAATATACTTGATATAGGTAGGAGAATATATCAACTTTAGGGATACATAATGCAAGGAGTGGGATTAGGATTTAAATATACATAATATAGAAAGGAGTGAGAATAGGATTCAAATATATATAATATCAGAAGGAGTGAGAATCACACTTTGAAGATACATGATGCAAAAAGGAGTAGGGATGCAACTTTCAAGATACTTGATACTAGAGGGAATGGGGATTATGAGTTAATAATAATTATTGTATAAATAAAATAAGGATAAGGAGAATTAAGATACCAATACTAGTTGGGATCAAGGTTCAAGATATAACATACCAAATACTAGTGTAATACTAGTGTAATGAGGGGAAGTAAATATCAAAATTCTACATACATAAGAGCAAATGATTAGGGATCATAGTTCCAAGATATTGAATACAATTTAGGTATGCTAGTAGGATAATTTTGAAGAGTTTTTAGTACAAAATAGGTTGGAACTTAGGAATATCCATTACAATGGGGACTAAGGGTTAGGGAAATGATATGAAAAATAATAATGTAACATGGGAAAGGTATAATTGAAAGTTTTCATACTTAAGAGTAGCAAAGGATTAGGGATCAATTTTTAGGGTTCTAAGATACTAGATATCCTTAAGCTATATTTTTAGGTAAATGTTTGGAATTCTATGGTATAGTGAAGTTAAAGACATGGGGATATTTAATACAATGAGGATTAGGGATAAAAATCCTCTTATACTAAGTGCAAGTAGGGAAATGAAAATCTAGAATATTATGGGATAGAAATAAGGGGGTCATGGGGGTATGCTGAATAAATATAATACCTTTTAACATAGGGAGGTTTGGAGGTACAAAGCATGATGAATTGAGGAATCAAGGACTTGATAGAAATGAGTAAAATGGGGCACTAGCATAGGAAAGTCTAAAATATTGATAGGTAAGGTAGAGTAGGGATTTGTGAAATGGGAAATTTAAGAAACGTGTACAAATGTAAGAGAATTTTTAAGAAAACCATTAAAATTACCTTTCCTCGGGGAAGTAGAGAATGAAAAATACATGATAGCATGAGAAAGATCAAAATATTTCTAAGGAAACAAAGTGACCTAGAAAATTTTGAACTTGTGTAAATTGAAAAGGGGACATTACAACTCCATTTTTTAAAAATTTCTTGTCATCATGAAATTTAATTATAGATTCTCTAATATTTTAGATTCTTCCCAAATGGTATCTTTTGTAGGTGCTCCTCCATTGAACTAGATACTTTACGATGAGCTCCATTTCATAGTTTCTTTTCCCTTGTGAGACATCAAATCTAGTACCCATATGGATGGTATTCTTATTGGATGTTGTGGATGTTTGCTGATATGTGGTTGTCATTGATGTCAACACTATTATCATTTGGTGTATCAAAGGTTGTATATGTTGAGGATATTGAGAAAATTGTAAAAGAAAGTGTTCCAAGTTCCCAATGGAACTGTGTAGGTCATGAAGGCGTATTTTTCTTTACATTGAAGTTCAGCCACTATGGATTAAAGGGTTTTCTGCTGAGTGTATCTAGATCATCTATCGGAAGTTTCAAAGGTTCACGTATAGATTTGATCATGTTGTGGTCTTCGTTAGTGTTCTTGAGTGAATATTGTGTAATTATGGTAATTCTAGTTGTGGATGTTTCTCTATTGTTTCTTGGTGCTCTTGGATGTTTCTAGATCATGCTCTATCTTTGTGGTACATCCACATTGATCGGTGTGATTGTGGTCAGAAATTTTTCTTGCATATGTTTGATTTTTCTTGTTCTTGGTCGACATGTTGGTGGTAGCGAGTTGTGGATCTTTGAGGGGGAATTAATTGAAGTATTTTTGTGTTGGAGTTGTTAATTTGGGTCTCCACTATGTTGAGGCTGACCTTGGTGGATTTGCATTAAAAAATTATTTGTAAATTTGGGCCGACATTGCAAATATGTTTTATTTTCCTGGGCAACTAAGTTGTTGATGAAATCTCATGTAGGAGATATATAAGAGTGATTGTTTCATCGGTGTAGTGTGTGGAAAAGGTGATTTGTGTGTTGGGTGTCCTCTTATGTGTGAATGTGTGAATATCATTCAACTGCAGAGCAAAGTGTGAAGAAGATCAAGCAAAGTGTGAAGTAGTTTGTGAAGGAGTTTTTTGTGCTTAATTGGAACTATAATCAGGCTTGTGCACAAGCTATTTTCTTAGTTCATACCCTTCAGATTTTAATCCTATTATGTATTGTTGGGTAGTGAGCCCCTTTTGTAATTGAGCAATGAGCTCTAGGCAGTGTGCCTGAATGCATGTGCATTCCCCTTGATTGATTTCATTATAATTTTACCAGGGTATAATCTTGTGGAATAACATCCACCATGGTTCTTCCCCTAATAGGGTTTCCACATAAAAAATCTTGGTGTTCTCTATCTCTCTGATGTGTTAATTATTTATGGTTAATTAATTTTTCATCAGATCTGAGATTAAGTTAAGTAAAGTTTGAAAAGTTCATTATTTTGTGATAACTAATTCACCCCCCTCTCAGTTGTCTGTCCTTGCTTTTCCAACAATTGGTATCAAATCAGGTTCCTCTGAAGAAGTCTAAAAGCTTGAGGTGATCCGAGATGGCAACATTCAAGAAGGATAGTCCAAGATTTGATGGAACTAACTACTCACTGTGGAAAGTCAGGATGCAGTGCCACCTAAGGTGTATTGGTGAAGCCTACTAGAAGATTACAAAAGATCCATATGTTATTCCTCAGAATGGTCCCTCCACTGCTAATGAGATCAAAGATGTTGAAAACAATATCAGGGCTATTGAAGCTTTGGTGAGTGCTCTGATAGATTCAGAGATGGCTAATGTGGTAGGACTGCAAACAACTCATGAGATTTGGACAAAGCTGGAAACTTTGTATGAAGGAGATGCACAGGTGAAGATGGCTAAGCTACAGAGTTTAAAAGAAAAGTATGAGAATTTGAAGATGGGTGAAGATGAAAATATCACTTCTTTTATGCACAGTAAATGAAATAGTGATGCGTATTACATGTGTTGGTGGTTCTCTAGATGAGGATGAAATTGTGGCTAAGATACTCAAATCCTTGCCTCCCTCCTACAAAGTGAAGGCTCACGCTATTGAAGAGCTCAAATCAGTAACAAAGTTGTCAAGAGACACGCTAGTTGGTAAGCTTGTTGCTTTTGAATTAAGTGAATTTGGTGAATCTATTCTAAAAACTAAATCTGCATTCAAAGCTACTATATCTAGAAGTAACAAGCAAAGATATGGTCTGGGAGAATGCTCCAAAAATATATCCAAGTATGATGAAGAATTGAAGCAACTTGAAGATAAAGAAAGAGAAGTAGAGGAATTGGAAG
>VDFB02000008.1:297458013-297481738 GCA_007258455.2 Sequoia sempervirens | reverse complement strand
AGGGCTCTAAAACCCTTGACCGCCAACAGATCTCTTCCACTAGAATTTTTTCTGCCTTGACCACCTCTGGCACCACCACGCCTACCAGGCATCACTCTTGGACACATCTTTCTTGATCTCAACCCATAACCATGCTCCTAGTGCGAACTGCCTCACGATCGACGATCTATCCACATGCTCAAGAAAACCTACTCTGATACCACCTGATGAGGGAGCAACCTGAGAAAATGATTTTATTATTTAGAAAATAACCTTCTTACATGTAGAGAGTCTCAAACCCTCAAACTCTACAATGTATGCAAATTACAAAAACTTCAGAAAACTCCTTTTCGCAGTATGAGAACTTGTCCCCAAAAAGCTACACAAAAATTAGAAACCCGCCCATAAATGGAGCTCCCTTTATAGTTTGGAGCCAAAACAACATTCAAATTTTAGTTATTGGTAGTTTGGCACAGAAAATTACAACTTGAAATTCAAATTTCAAAAGTACATTAAAAAATTAGTATCTTCTAGAAAATGTGCCAACTTCTGAGAGCCATAACTTTTGATCTAGGACTCCGTTTTTCAATCTGTTTGAACCATTGGAAATATCTTGGAGTCAAGAACATGCTTAAATTCTACTTCACCAATTTTTGACAAGTTTTGAGGCTGTTTCAGGACTGGTTAGTGCCTCAAATCTGACCTAGAAGGTTTTCAGGTGTAATTCTAGGAGACTAAAACTACAATATATTTCAACCCATGAATAGAAAAGAAAAACCATAAGTTGGGAATTACATTATGATGAAAAGGGTATCCAAAAATTCAAAAACATCTAAGAAACTACCAACATGAAATGAAACTCTTTTTTTGGGTGATGCAGGATTGCCCTTACACCACTGGATGTTGTTGCATCAACAATGGTCAATCATTGATAGTGAATGGGAAATCTTTAGTAGATTTTAAAATAGGTGAGTATAAGGAAAATTTTCTTTGTGATATTTTTACAATGGATTGTTGTCACATACTCCTTGGAAGACCATGGTAGTATGATAGGAGTACCATCTATGATGGGAAAATAAATAAGTACACAATCTTGAAAGATAGACAAAGGTTTGTTTTGACTCCTTGGATAGGGGATGAGAAAGGTAAGGCAAAGGTCATCATGTGTGGGATGAAAGAGCCTATGAAGGTTGTGAAAGAAAGAAACATGGTAGATCCTAGTGTTGTTTTGAAGATTAACAATGCAGGAACAACATGTCACAAGGTAAATGTAGGGGTAAAGAAGGTATTGGAAAATAACATGAAGGATAGTGTGATGGTAGGAAGTATTGAATTCCCTATAGTTGAGAGCAGGGGTGAGAAACAGACAAATTTTGTAGGTACAATGAACAAACAACTTGATTTGATAGTGGTGAAGCAAGGTAAAGGAGCAGTGAGTAAAGGACAGGAAAAACATGGTAGAAAGGAGAGTTACAAGCATGAAGGTGACAAAGAACAAAATAAAAATCAAAGATTTTCTAACACTTGTTTGTATGTAGGTACATGGTATCATAGACAATCAATGTTGAGTAGAGAAATGGTGAATAGCTGACTGCAGGTCTAAGATTAGAAGCAAGGTCAAATGCTTATATGCATACATTACAGAATGATGGAGGTTTAAGAGAGTTTGCAGGTCCTGTGTACATGAACCATTGGAGTGGGTTGATGAATCAATGGAACCTTCATGAAGCATGTAGACTGTGGAATCAAGGCCAACTCATGAGGCCTAAATTTCTTTTAGGGGGGTGTATGGTGCAGGAGCACCTACACCACAACATCCATTTTTTATTATTTGAAAGCATGATGGGTAATGTTAATGTTTTTTTGGTTTATTTTTGTCTAATAAGGTCTAAAAAACCAATCTCAATATAATTGGAACCATCTTGAGTCATTTGGGTTGACAATGTATAGTCTTGCACCTACAAATGTTTTGTAGCCTTTGGAGGCACATCCTTGAGTTTGTATTAGGGGGTGAAAATTTTGGGTCTTAGGGAGGTGATGAGGCCATTTTCAAGCCTCTAGTATGGTTTTAAGAGTCATGGTTTCAAATATTTCATATGCATTTCAATATATTTGTAAAAGTAGTCAAATGGGTAATTAGGCCTCCAGTGGTCCTAATCATTCAAAATTTGGTATAAGGTAGTTATGGGAATTGGAGAGTTGAGTTTGGTTGAAAAGAAATTAAAATATGATGTAAACACTTGAAGGGAGGTTGATGAAAACAAATTGAAACCTTATTCAATAAAGATTTTTGTTTGTTACAAGTAATTTTCTATGTTTTTACAGTGTTTTGCAACATCTTCTTCCTTTGTATAGACCCGTACAGGTCCTCCATGGTCTGATTTATTTTGTGGGACATTGAATAATGTTTTTACTTGTAATTTATTTTTATTTGAGGGTCTAATCCATTGTAATTTTGTGTGGAAAGCATAGAACAGTGAACAACTCTGTTTTGACAGTGATAGAGGTTTGAGGTAGTTTTAAAGGTGCAGACCTCATCCTACCTACTGTACACCAATGTGACTCGATGGGATGAGTTGGACTAGCATAGGAATTGATTACTAGGATTTGGAGGCGTATATTATTGGGTTTTTGGCTTGAACAATGATAGTAAGGGCTGAAAATGGTGTTTTCCAAAGGAATTTGGTGGGTCAGACCTATGAAGTTTCAAACCCATGTTAATTTTGACCAAGTAAAGGTTCCTAGAGCATGAGAGAACTAATTTATAGATTTTTGAGTATTTTGTGTGTTCTAGAAAGGTTGGGAAAGTAAATAAACAATAATGGTGCCCCAAAACCCTAGGTTCCTATGTTCTTAGGAGGGTTTTTAGATTTGAGTTTAAATTGTGCACTTGGTGGCCTAAAACCTATAAAATACCTTGTTTTTTGTCATTTCCCAACACTTTTTTTTGGTTTTGGGTTCTAGTGAGGAGATTAAAAGGTGGTCTCTTTGGAAAAGTGGCCTAATTAGAGGCCTTAAACTGTGAAATTTTTGATTTTGAAGCCTTCGATCCAAAAGAGTGATATCTAAGTATTTGATATGTTAAATGAATTTGAAATGGGTGCTTGAATCCATGTTTTATTCCTTAGGTGTTTTGGAGATATTTGGAGAAAAGACTAAAAAACTAGTTTCCCTATACTACAAGGAAGACTAGTGACAAAGGGTGAGTTTTGAAGATTTAGTGGAACCTGATTTCTAGATTAAGTTTAAATGGCTAAATTTTCATCAGAGGTATCTTGAGGGACTTGTTCAGGGTCTTGGTGGAGATTGGTAGTTTTTTTTGCAAGTTTGAAGGGTTGAGACCCTTCAGGGTGAGTTGGTGCTTGGCAGATTGAAGGTGTTTCCAAGAAGAGTTCATTATTTTTGAATTGACACTAGTTTGTTGTGAGTTCATCTTCACCTTGGCTCTACATCAATAAGACATTGTCTTCCACTATTCTTCCTTCCATATTCTTCAACTACTTCTCTAATTTTGAGTGTGCTATTGCACACCTCTTTGTGGTCTCCTCTGTACTCTTCTTCAACGCTTCCTGTTGAGTTTCTTACCTTATCTTTCTATTCCTTAAGGTTTGATTACAGGGCATCCACTAGTTGTTTGAGATCTTGTAGTAGCAGAATGGAAGTGTCCCTTTGTATGTTTGGAATAGATTTCTACAATTTCTATAGTGCCTCTTCTAACTACTTTGCATTATCCAAATTTTTTTGGAGTATCTCCTCCCAGCACTAGCATGGAAAATATTTCCCAATTATAGATTTTGGAGTGGGGAGATGTTTGCTAAATTTACCTGGGAGCCCATCACTCATAATTGTATGAGTTGAGGAGTGGGTGTTGGTCGAAAATGCCTTTGTTGTGCTAGGAATTCCTTTATCAATTGTATTGGTTAAACTAATGTGGTCAACTCCTCCATCTCTTTCTCTTTTTCCTCTTCCACTTGCATGCTTGTTGGGTTTTGTGTGGGGGATGGTATTGATTGATTTTTTGTTCTTTCTTCTTCCACCATTGAATCCATGGTTTTCTGTGTTATTATGGTAGTTTCCTCTTGTAATTTAGCAATTTCTTATTGTTGGCATCCCATGAGAGTGTCCACCCTCTACTTTGTTTAGAGTTCTTATTCATGGCCATATGTGAGGTGCTCCTTTTATTCTGTGATGAGGCTAAACCCTAACTCTATAATTTATTTCTCTCTTATTTATTTTTCTTCCTTTAGGGATTTCTCCATCCTTTCCTAGATTTCTACAATTATGGGTTGTATGAAAGTATTTGATTACTTCCTCTACACTTTTTTCAAAATTTCTTATGTACATTATCAAACTTTGTATTATTCTATCCTAATTATCACTGTTTGAATCTTCATACATGGATAGTACTTGCGATTGAAAACATTTAAGACAAGAGATATTGTATTGTTGTATGAAAATAAGTTCAAGAAACAAGGGAAGTTGAAGATCATATAGTTAGGACTACATTCCATTCATGAAATCACTGAATCCAAAGTGATAAAGCTAAAACATTAAATACCCATCTACCCATCCATCTATATAATAGCTCACACCCTACTCATTCACTCACTTTCTTCCCTCACACTTTTCACTTTGAACTATTCTCACTCAAGTCTAGAACCCTAGCAGTTTCTTGCACTCTGTAAAATTCTTCCACGTAACAATGGCCACCCATAATAGTAAATATCTCTGAGAATCCTCACCCAAAAATATCACAAATATCCATATAATGCATTAGAAAAACATAAGGATGGGTCATTATCTCAAACCCCCCACAATATAGTATACTTGGTGGATTTCTAGAAGTACATTCATGAACAAATTACAAAGATGACCACATTAAGCTAGAGGACCTTCAACACAAAATTTTGGAGGATGATGAAAACATATATAATCCAGAATATATGAAGATCGACCAAACAAATCTAGATATCTGGAAGGATTGTCTAGATTTTTTTGAAGAATATGCATGGGTCAGAATTGTGCTAGGTTGGGTGCATGAAAAATTCATTTACCTAGACAAACCATACCAAATTAAAAAGGAAACCATTCACATGGTGACAAGTTTAAGGATGGTAGGCGACATCCATGCCAAGAAAGAAATTAAGAATAATGAAGTAGAATAGATGGATAGAACAAATTTTGACAGTAGAAGCATGAATCTCAAAATAATAACAAATGATGGAGTCTAGTGTGTTGTAATGGAGATAGCGTACAAAATATACTATACCAACCAGGAAGACTCCATCAAAATTACTGCAATCCAAATGACCTACTTAATGATGGTGGAGGGCAAGGATTTCAACCTTTGTGAGGTCATGCAAGAGCAATTATTGGAAAATATTTAGAAAATAAATACCTCAAATTCCTATTTCTGGTATGGTACATTACTCATTTGCTTAATGTTTTATTTCATGAAGGAACTTCCCAACTTCAAAGGAAAATTTTGGCAACTTAACCAAAATGTGGTAGCATAAATTAAGCACCACATCTATCAACTATAGGACACCAAATCCTATAAAGATGCATATTGGGGGAAACATTAAAAGAGAAAATATAGGAAAGGAAAAGGATTCCCTATGCATCCACCATATAGTACACCAATATAATTTCATTCATGGTGGACAAATATTATGCATATTTGGAAGTGGCATAACAACACACAGTTTGGATACTGTGGCTACCCTATGAATTCATCACACAAGAAGTGGATACATATGTGGACACATTCCTCAACCATCCCAAGGATCCTACCACTAAAATTTTTGGAACCTATAAGTAATGGACAAAAGGATTGATAAGGAAGCTAAGGAAAATTTGGAGAAGAACAAAGGAAAACTCTTTAAGTAATGGGGTATACCTGAAGGAGGATTTGCATAATTTACAACTACCATAGTGTAGTTAGAGCCCTTGACAAGAAGGTTAGGGAGGACCCACAATACTTCACTAGGAAAATCAAAAGGACCAACAACATCTGCACAAATGGTATCCACATTGGGGAAGCCACCACAAGCCCCTCCACAAAAAAGACCCAGACAGAAAAGGCCTAAACAAATGGCCAAGAGGAAAGTAGAGAAGGATACCATAGAGGAAGATGTAGAAGAGATACTAGAGGGAGAAGAAGAGGTTGAACAACCTCTTAAGAGGAGAAAAAGAGGACAAAATCCTCCATAAATAACTCCAAAGCAACTGTAGGATCCCATCAACATCTTGGCCATTACAAATGCCATCCTCCACCACAAGATGCTACCGCAGATTCTAGATATATATGAAGAATCCAATGAACAAAATAAATCCAAATCATACAATGCCTCCTCTAGTACATAAACCACTCCAATAAAGGGATCAAAGAAGTAATGAAGGACTTTCTAGAGAAAATCATTATAAAAATAAGGGAGAAAAGAGAAAAGGAATTAAGTAGAGAAGAAGAAATAAGGGAGAACACCATCTCCACTTTCAGCCCCAATATCACTAAGGAGAAAAAACAAGCACTAGTATAGGTGCAATCCCAAGAGCTCTAGACCAAACAAAGGATTGACAGATTCATGAAAGAAGATTCAAAAACACAAAGGAAATGCAAAAAGAAATAGAAGATGTCACTCAAAAGCTTTATGAGGAGATGGTGAGAAACAATAAAGAAGAGCAAGCAAAGGGACCACCACTAGAGGACAACAGACTTGGAGAGACAAGGACCAATCCTAGAGATAATACAAGTCCCAGAGAAAAATACAAGAACACAGATGGTTCTGGAGACACATCCCCTACTTCAGACACCATCTCCACCATCAAGAACTTCCATGCTACCTCATATGCATGTATATATGCAATGTAAAAAATATGTGGAAGATATATTTAGAGAGATAGAGATACATAGAGATATAATATAAGCAAAGACTGAGACCTTCTCTTGTATATGATGATGATATAATATAAATGAGTTATAAGGATTATACATATGTGTGCAATGAATGTCTGAATATTTATTTTGTTGTTAATATGATATGTGTTAAGTATTCCTTCTATAATCCTACCACAAATGCTTGTTTCTCTTACTATATCCTCTAGGGTATAAACAAACTACATAATAAGTATTGGGGTATAGATCTTCAGACTGCACTTCCCCAACTTTCTTTCCAAAAACCCAAAAAAATTTCACTAAGGTTCCTAAGAGCCTAACTAGGACAGATTTTTGTGGGGAGATAGGATAGTGATTATCACTCTCCTTATAAGAGTAATGGGGAAGCTAGAATCTAGGGTATATCACACATGGATGTCTGAATGCATCTACGTTATTCTCAAAGACAAAGAATATGTTGACTGGGCTTATATGGTGACATACAATATTCATGCATAGTTAGTTAGTGTTCCTGCAACTAAGAAGTTTTATATGATCTTATATTGTTTCCTTATTGGCAAGAGAGGTCACTTTCCCTAGACTAAGAATAGGTGGTGTTTTGGAAGAGGTTTATGGGAGAAAATGGTATGGGAACACTATACCCAATTGAAACTATTGGACTCTAAGGAACACTTCAAAATGGTTAATTATGCCTTCATTTATCCAATCATTAACAAACTTTCAGGTAATGATTCAATCATAATTTGTAATGAAGCTAAATAGTTGATATTTGGATGGGGACATTGGTTCCTTCAATACCCCAAGTACATCAACATCAGAATCACTGGATTTTTGGGAGTTTCATTCTTGCCCCAATATTTTGTCGCAATAAGGTCATCCTATTGGGGTTCACTAGGAAAATAATAGAAATTTATAAGAATTTCATAGAGAAACATAATCTTGGAGTACAATTTCCCTTTATTTTAGGATTCTACTTATGCCTGACTATAGTTGGTGTCAAGGAATTTGAAGAAGAACTTTCTTTTTTAAAATTAAATTTATACAATAAACGGATCAACTACGACCCAAATGGAAATATTGAGAAATTTTTTGAGTTAGAATACAAACATCAAGATGCAATAGAAGAGATATGGGCTTATTATCATGATGAATTTGAGTTGAGGAATAAGGGATTTCTTAGACTCGCCCTAAAAAAATTAAGGATATAAATATAAAAGAAGATCACTTAGAGGGAATGATTGATAATGGTAACATATTAGACCCTTCTTATGATCTACAAAATATTGATAGCATGCATCTACCTCTAGTAAATTGGTCTATTTAGTCAAAGTTAATAATATTAACAAGATTAGTGGGAATGTTATCAACTTTACCAAGGGGTGGATTCAATTTTAGAGAGGATAGTTAAAGAAATCGAAAGGTCACAAAAACAAAGAGAAGAGTGGACTGTTAACTAGGCGTAGGACAACTGAGAGGGGGGGTGAATCAATTGTCTCACAAATAACAACTTAAAATTTTTCACTTATCAATTCTTCAACCACACTATTTTGTTATTAAATATGAGCATGAAACATAAATAACGGAAAGTAAATCAACACAAAGAACACCATATTTTTACATGGAAAAAAAAATGAGGGAAAAAACACATTGAGGGTTAACTCACACTATATATTATTTTCAAAAGAGGCTCACTACCAAAAGGACTCATTGTCCAAGTGAAAAGGCTCACTGCCTACAAAAGGGACTCACTGTCCAAAAAGGAGGCTCACTACCTACAAAAGATTATACAAAATAGAATAAGGCTTTACAACCCAAAATGAATTGGAAATATGCACCTATGATGTGTTGATATAGTTCTAGAGATGCTCAGTATTCAAATTTTACACCCTTCATTCTTCACTCATCAAATGTTGCCTTTCTGATCACACCTTCACATTCATTACTCGCTCACTACTTCTATCTCTTCTTTGTTATCTACACACACACCCTTTTTTTTCTCAAAAATTATTCACCATATATGTATATATATATATATATATATATATATATATATATATATTTGATCTCCATCGCAAGCATTAATTAGGTCAGCCTAATTATATGTCATTCATTTATAAAAGATATCAATTGTCGGCTCCAATAGATCACAAAATATTTTCAAAATTCAATTTAACCATTAGCACATTACATTATGTCAACTTGGACCAAGAGATAGATCACACATAAGTTTTCATATCATATTAAAATTAACTTAATAAGTCGGCCAAGTATAGTCTTCAACGCAATCAATAGAATAATGTCACTTCGTCGTATGAGCACTAGAACATGAGATAACCTGATCATGCATGCCTTTAACATCCATAAGTAATTTCCTAAAACCACAATCAGGAAATGTCAATTGTGGAGAAATGCAGATTAGTATACTAGAGAGGCACCAAAAATAGCAGATCAACCACCAAAGAAGATAAGTTAGTTATACACACTGGTTTTAGAGTACCGGACCAAGCTACCAACATCTACCAACATGGTGACATCAATGACAACATATAGATAACCTACTCATTATTCCAACATGGACCTCCCTAGTATATAAA
Source organism: Sequoia sempervirens (assembly GCA_007258455.2). Lineage (NCBI taxonomy): Eukaryota > Viridiplantae > Streptophyta > Pinopsida > Cupressales > Cupressaceae > Sequoia > Sequoia sempervirens. The sequence continues at coordinate 297,472,270 of VDFB02000008.1, read as the reverse complement.
AAGGAAAAAGGGAGAAACAACTTAAAACATCATAGAAAAGGTTGATAAGGATATCAAAAGGGAAAGGACACTAAAGGAAGCAATAGATGTAGGGGTGATGGTTGGATTTAGAGCTAAACCATTGAAGATGCCCCTACCAAATCAACCTAATGTGGTTATCTCTGAACCATCATTGTATGCATATCAACTAGGGAAATCCAATTTGATATCACCTTGTTTCTCACAAATAATCCTTAACCTCCTCCCATAGATGCATCAATTGGTGTAAACTCTACTACTACCCCTAACACTATGGACACCCAAGAAATGGAGTAGGAAAAATAACAACTACAAGTCTAAGAAGAAATTTTAGAGAGCCCATTATCTCCCTTAAGAATGATTAAATCTCAAGAGGGGATATTTGTATATAGTCTAAGGATTGAAAAGAGGATGGAATATTACAAGTAGCTAAAACTCCTATCTTGAGTACAAAAAATATTCCTCCTTCTTATCAACATCATTATCTAATTCCTTGGCTAGGGAATCAAGGCTCGTTGCATCCACCTCTGGCCTTCCCTTCTCCATCACAACCGATAAATAATTAAATATTTGGAAATATAGAGTGTACCTACTCGCCCAACTTGGCTTAAGTTAAATTTTGTAACCAAGAGAAGAACAAGACAAGTTCAAGCTTTGAATCTAGTTGTGGTCATGCAATGATAAAAAAAGAATCCACTCAAATGAATTCGTGAACTTTATTAGCTATAATAACCAACCAAAGTAAGGAAATAATTATAGAGATTGCAACCCTGGTAGCTAATAAGATGGATTTGGCATGACTCCTCAATATTTTCAAGTAACCCAAGCTAACTAAGGAAATAAAACTAGAGAAAAGGAGGTTGTTTCATTAGATATTGATGTTGAAACATTGAAATTATGCATGACTAAGGATTAGGCCACAAAGGAGTTAAAATATCAATCACATCAACTCCAATTTTTTTTTAAGAACTCAATAACTCTATAACTTCTATTCCTAGCTCTTTTGTAGATACTCTAATTTTGATGAATAATAGTGAGGTTGATAGTTTGCAAGGAATGAAGCTTAGAGCTAATGCACTATATGACTGGATAGACATGTTTCTTGAAAGTGCCTATACACAATAGGATTTTTTCTAAATTCTATCAACAAGTATCCTAATTGTATTAGATAATGGACCAATTTTCGTATTTGGTTAGAACAAAAGATGATATGTATGATCACAAATTTCTTGTACTTCATGATATGAATAAGGTTCATTTCAAGGTACTCATGGATTATAATATTTTGCATCAAAGACTTGGTGAAATATTTTTGGAAACAATATCAAATCCATAGTCCTGAAGAGGGATTTGATAATATGGTTTATCCAAAAGATCCTAAAATAATAGGAAGAACTCGGGAGAGGGATAATTTTGAAGATTTTGTGGATAAATAATCAATGCATATATGGTAGACATGGAAAATTAAACTGTCAAGATAAAAAAAGATACAACAAGTATTTAAAGATAAGATTGAAGAATTAAGGGTAAAAGAACATAAAGACTCGGTAGATTGGATAATGGAACTTTGAGTCAAATTCAAAGATCTAGATCAATGTATACATCAAATTAGTAATCAAATCAATTTTTCCACAAAGTTATGTGAAGAATCCAAATTTAAATTGAATCATCCAAAGGGTTTGAATGTTGAGAAACAAGAAAAGTGTTCAAATTCTTACATAGAATATAATTCTATGATTCGATAAACATGATTGGTTGAATATTTTTGAATTCAAACTAGTTTTGGCACAAATCTAGTTGGTGGTCAAAGTAGTGGATAAATATTATGTTATTCTTTATTCTTTTTTTTTTTTGGTAATAAACAAGTGATAGAGGTGGGTCCCAATCAAGAAATAAAGTGGACTCCATCTTTTCAAGAATTTTATTTGTAGTTTAGATGTAGTTAGAATGGCATATGAAATAACTGCAAATTCATGCATAAGTTAGTTGTTAGTTATGTGCTTATTATTAACAAGTAGAACCAATCACATGTATTTTATGTAGTTAATTTTTTATTAGGTTTAATGAACAGTCCTTATTTTTCATAAAAAGAACTTTTCAAATTTGTAAAGGGATTTCTTCTTTTAATACTAAATTTTGAGTTTTGAGAGAATACTTAGTTTTATTTTCATTGTTATTATCAAGAATAGACTTTTGGGAGGAAGTAATCAAGCTTTGGTGTAGAACTCTTGCTAAAGTTCTAAAGTATTAAAGATCTACTTCCATTCATTTTTTTTGTCTCCAAATGGTAGAGTGCTCTATATTATTCTTTATGTGTTGAAGTTTTCTTAAAATTTAAAGAAACATGAATGCTAAAATCTATTAATTTATCAAATATTGGCTAGAATAACAATTGAAAGTCCATGTGCAATATAGTGATTTGATGTTAATTTTGGTTGAATTTGAGTTCCATAGAGGGTAACATCTACTTTTTCCTGAAATTGAGTGCATGTTGATTTTGTTAAAGTGGATTGGATTATGTTTTTATAGATTTCATGACATGAAGTTTGAAATCATTAAGAAGAAGCCATTTTATCATTGAATTTCTTTCTTTCTTGTTACAGGTCTTAATCTTTTGACTTTCCTTTAGAATTGAGTAGAGTATGAAATAGCTTAAATATATAAAAAGAGAGAGAATAGGAATCCCATTAGAATAAGAAAGTTGTTTATAGATTTGATAAACCAACTTGAAGGCCCCTTAAATAAATAGTCCTCACTGAACACTGATTAATCTAACATGTTATGACCCAATGAAAGAGACCTTGGAGACCAAAAATCCTAGATTTGTTATCTTTTCAAGAGACATAGCATAGAAACATTTTTCTTCTGTTGTATCCTATCATTAGGACCATCAACAAAACCCTTAGAAAGGAGAAACTATTATATTTTGATATTTCATGTATGATAATTATGAAGAGTGAGTAGCTCAAATGAATATGAGCCCATCATTAGAGAAACAAGTAGGTCAAGACAGAAAAATAGATAATAAGTTGCAAGAATCTAATATAAAACCTTCTAAATCTAAATTAGTTCTAAAAATGAAGCTCATCAAAAAATATAGAAATCCTCCAGGTGTCCATATGTCCAAGCAATCAAGTAGAGTGCAAAAAATCATAAAATAAATTAAATATACCTAAGAATAAATCTAGAAATGGTGCATGTATAGATCTAGAGAGCTTCTCAATACCTTTCTAATGTCACAAGAATAAAAAAAATAGATAAATGGGTAGAAATTTATGGGCTTAGAAGTAAAAAGGGGAATCTAAAATTTAATGAGCAAAAATAGACGCCTATAATAAATTTTTAGAAAAATAACTTACACTACTACTAAGGTCTTTGAACCAATTTTCAAACAACTAAAAGAATTCAAAATATATGATCCCTTAGTAAAAATTTATGGCTCTCAAAAAAAAAAAATAGTCTTCTTAAGCAAGTAAAAAGTGACTTACTAGCACTATATGGATGGTGGATATCGGTGATGCAACCTCTTAAGGTGGAAAGAATGAAGAATCCAAAAGAGAAATTTAACTAGTCACTCAAGCAACATTGTGACTATAGAATCAGCTAGGTAGAGTCATCAATGTTCTTGGAGGTACTTGCAAGCTAGCAAGGATCATGGTGCATGCTATGAACAAGCCCTTGGGAGAGAATCGAGGGCTGCTAAGACCCATAACTAGGAACTCAAAACCTATACCATATTAATTGTAATATTTTTTTATTTAAAAAAATATGAAATCTAAACCTCTACTGACAAAGTGTCTACATGAGAATGATATAGACAAGGAATATTCAACAAAAGCTACCAATCCAAAAATATTGACCTTTCACATATATACCTAGTACCTATCAATGACTGCAATAGTACTATATGGTATAGATTCATATGGATGTTTAGGATTTTTTACTCCAAAATAAGGGAGATGTACTAGTTACTACCATAGCTATGTTCGTGTAACCATAGTTCCTAGACCATATGATGGATAGATAAAAAAATTTATGGGTTTTATTTGCTCACGAGTTAATAGCTTATAGCTATTGTTTTGGCATGTGGGCAATTTGGTCGAATGTGGGAATGTTTGATATGCATGCAAGGGTCAAAAAGTCACCATTTAGAGGTGTCGCACACTCATGGACATCAAACATCTCGATTGCTGCCCACTATAACCACCAAATAATATTTAAAATAATCCTAATTGTGTCCCTATTAGGGTGCAATTATAACAATTTTATCATTCAAATACAGTCAAAAGTGAATGGTTCTAATTCATGGGTTAACATTGGAGGTTTAGGTTAGTGGCCATAATATTTCGCACCTACACATTAAATACCAAACCTTATTTGGGTATAATTATATTCTTGTTTGATGGTCTAGGAACCAATTTCCAAGTCTATTTTTCTCAATTTGCATAAGTTCTTCTTTCATCTCCTTCATCCAATGTACATCCTTGCATGCTTCACTCACTATTTTAGGTTCAAATTTAGAAATTAAACATAGATTTACCTCAACTTCAACAACTTTGCTTCTTTTCAATACACCTTTCCTTTTGTCTCCAATGATTTGTTCTTTGAAATGATTCTTTTGCACATACTTAGGGGTCTTAAGGGTCTCCTCTGGAGCTTCTTCCTCTTCATTCTGCACTTCTTCTTCATCATATTTTTCTTCTTCTATTTCTCTTCAATCAAGTTCATTTGAAACATATCCATCCACTACAATTGAGTTCTGCAAGTTTTCATCAACCTTAACATTTGCACTTTAAACTATCTTTCTCATCCTTTTATTGTAGCATCTGTAAGCTTTGCTTTTAGTAGAATATCCAAGGAAGATACCTTCGTCAAACCTTGCATCATATTTTCCTAAGTTTTCTTCTTCTCTTTTGATATAACATTTGCTTCCAAATACTCTAAAGTACTTCATAGTAGGAATCCTTCCAAACCATAACTCATGGGGAGTCTTTGTGTTGTTAGCTTTAGCTTGAACTCTATTAAGTATGTAAACAATAGTGTGAATAGCTTCTTTCCAATATACTTCTAGTATATTTTCCTCTTTTATCATAGTCCTAGCAGCTTCTTGAATCATTTGATTTATCCTTTCAACAACTCCATTCTACTAAGGAGTTCTAGGGGTAGAAAAATGCCTCTTTATTTCATAAACTTCACAAAACATGTTAAACTCATTGGAGGTGAATTCACCACCTCTACTAGACCTTAAACATTTTATTTTCAGATCTATTTCATTCTCAACCATAGATTTATACATCTTGAATTTATCTAGTGCATTAGATTTTTCTCTAATAAAAGTAACCCATGTTATTCTAGAATAATCATCAATCAAAAGCATAAAGTACTTGTCACCTTGTAGAATTATCAACCTTGTAGGACCACAAAGATCTATATGAATTAATTTCAATAGTCTGATTACAGATTGTTCCTTTCCCTTGAAACTAATCCTTACTTGCTTTCCAAACTAACAATCTTTGCAGACAACATTGATAGGCTTCATGATTCTAGGAAAGTCTCTCACTACATGAACTAAACTATTTCTCACCAAATTATCAAAATTCATATGACACATCCTTTGGTGCCATAGCCAACTATCACTAATCTATGACATAAAGCAATTTCCATTAGTACCCTTAAGCTGATAAATATTTCCATATGTTCTCTTACCAACAACAATCATAGTTTTGAAACCTTTTATGATATCATATGTTTCATCCTTAAACAAAAGATTATATCCATTGCTAAAAAAATTTCCAACACTCAAAAGGTTATGCCTTAAACCCTTAACATAGTAAACATTATCAATTTTATGTTTTCCATCAAAATTGATTGAACCTATTCCACAAATCGTAGCTCCTGAGTCATCTCCAAATTTAACTAGTCCTCCATCATATTTCTCAAGTTTAATGAACCTACTCTTGTCTCCAGTCATGTGATTAGAGAAACCACTATCAAAAACCCAATAATTCATATCCTCTTTAACATGAAAAGTAGATACCAAAATACCTTCAACCTTATCCTTCTTTGGAATACATTCCTTCACATAAATTTTAGAGTTAGTAGAAATAGATCCTTCTTTAATAGCCAAGAACAAGCATTCATTGTCATCAAAGTCTCCATAATTAGATTCATCATCCAAAATACCAACATCTTCTTTAACATAATAAGCTTTCTTAATCATCTTTCCTTTATTCTCCTTACTCTTATTGTTTACAACTCCCCTTGGACATCTAGAAGCATAATGACCTATTTCACCACAACTAAAACATTTGAAAGGTCGTTTACCTTTGTACTTACTAGTGCCCTTCTTTATTCTTCTTACAAAATTAGCTTCCACATCATCAAGATATTCCTTATCTAAATATTCAACCTTTTCTGATACTCTAGCTTTGAAAGAATTCTCTACAAATATACCCTTTTCAAAACCTTTTTTATCATTTCAAAAGAAGTTAGTGTACCAATCATCTAATCTCTAGAATGAGTATCAAGATTTGCAATTTCCTCAATAGCAGACACCTTTTCACTATAAGACTTAGGAAGAGATCTAAGAAATTTCTTTACCACTTTAGATTCTTTGACTTATGCACCAAGACCTCTCAATGTGCTCATCAACTCATCAACTCCCTGCATGTAGATTTTGATTTTTTCATCTTCAGACATATGCAGGGTCTCAAATTATGCTTTAAATTCTGCAACTTTGCTTGTTTGACTTTTTCATCTCCTTCATAAATTTTTTCCAGCTTATCCCAAACCTCTTTAGTTTTCTTCAATCATAACTTTTACCAATTTAGTATTTGAAATATTATTCACAATAATAAATCTTGCCTTAGCATTGATCTCATGCACCTTGATCTTTGCACTTGTACTTGGAAAATTCAGAGGTGGAGTATATGTAGTTTCATAATCCTTTTTAATCTCAAATCCTTGAGCTGACATATATCCTTCCATCTTTGTCTTCTAGAATGCATAACTTTTGCCATCAAATCTAGGGCATTCCAAAGTAACCTTGTTTTCCATCTTGGATCTACCTCAAGAGGTTAAGCTCTTCTCCAAGGAATCTCACTCTAATACCAATTGTTGAATGAACAAAACAACTAAGAAGGGGGTGAATTAGTTTTTTCTAATCAAAACATCAAAACCCTCAATAGTAATCAAATCCACATACATTCATTAAGCTCTTATTCTATTATAATGATTAATCAGGAAATGTAGATGACATAAACTAAAATAACTATACCATACACAAGAGAACACCAAATTTACATGGAAAATCTAATGAGGTAAAAACCATGGTGAGGATTAGCTCACAATATAAGTAATTGCAAAACTAGTACAAATTAAGGGCTTACGGCCAGAATAGGACACACTGTCCAAAAAGGCTCACACTTAGGGCTCACTGGCACATAAAGAAATACAAGAAGATAGAAGAGAAATGTTACACAGAGAACACTTTCTCAATGCAACAAGGAATCCACCACAATGCTCCAACACTTTCATAGTCCTATTTGAAATATTTCAGACACCTTCAGCTCACTGCATTCAAGAATCTAATACTTTGAAGTTCACATTAATCTACTCAAATTTGCATCACACACACATCAATTACATTTATCTTGCATCTATCTTGATTCTTTCTTCTTGATTCTTTCATCCCACAACTCATAACAACTCCTCTTATTTATATCAACCTCAACCTTAAACATCTTCTCCAAGTTCAACATTTTATCAATTGTATTCACAAATTCAAATTATATCGGCACCTAAACATTCTTGCGGTGGATAGGAATGAAAGGGGACCACAAAAACACTTAACTAAGACCCAAAATTAAGTCTCACATGCCATGCTACACATCCATTAATACTTGAACATATCTAAATGTATTGTAGACACCAAGTCAATAGTTACCCATGAAAACACTTTTAAACATTAAGTACACACTTTTGAAAGTTATGATACACCTAACCATGAGTCCTCTTGACACAAACAAGATAACAACACCATTAACTCTCCTTCAAAACCACAAGTCCTAAAAATCAACTACGGAGAAATTTGGAGAAAATTACATTTCACCCTGACACCTTTGTACAACACTGCAAAACCAATTCTCATACTGGTAAACACAACTTCCTCTTACCAATGATCCAGAACCCAAAATTTTGAATATAGAAACCTTTGAAAGCCTCAACCAACATAATCAATTTACACAAGCATATCATCAATACCAAAGAAACATGGAACATGATCCAGAGCACATTTTAAACACTTGCACAACACTATTTTCTTTGTTTATCAAGTTTTCTCAAAAACACTTGGGAATCAAGTACCAAAGCAATCATCTCAGCTCATTACTTCATTCCAACTCATCTCTAGATACAACAATAAAAAGATAGCTCCATGTACTCACAACACTTCCTCAACATCTCAACTACACATGCACAACCTGCAACAACCTATTTTCCTCTTCTCAAATTTCTAAATATCCACGACATTTTCTTCATGCAACAACACAATTGACATCAATGACAACACCTTCATTCTTGCAACAATATGTATGTATATACATATATAGACATATATATACACGCACATATATATATATATACATATATGTATATATGTATATATATATGTGTGTGTGTGTACATATAATCAATCTTAAGCTTTGAATAACTTAATACCTTTGAAATGGTTAAGCTTTCATCTTCATATGTATGACCAAATATAAAGATATTTGTATGTATATATGCATACATAAATACATAAATACATATATATGTATGTATGATGTATGTATGTATCTATACATACGTATATGAATATGTCCACTATTTATGAATATGTGAAGTTTAAATTGGAAACTGAACACAAAATAATGATTTACATTATGTCATTTCTTCCATACACTCCCAACATCTTCAAATGAAAAGACTTGACATTCTGCCAATTCGTCGATATCACCATAATAGGATGCTTCTTCCTCTTCTTAAAAAAGGTCTTCCCCAAATCATCCATCAATGTATCATAAGACCCACAAAGCTTCCTCTTGGCCTCAAATTACATATAGTCATTCTTAAGCTTTGAATGCTTCAATACCTTTGAAATGGGTAAGCTTTTGTCTTCGCATGTATGACCACATCTTCAAATGCAAAGCATTGACATTTTGTCAATTCTTTGGTATCATCATAATACGATGCTTCTTCTTATTCTTAAAAAAGGTCTTCCCCAAATCATGTAGGCAATAATGGAATCACATATTGATCATCCATCAACGTATCATAAGACCCAAAAACCTTCCTCTTGGCCTCAAATTTCATATAATTAGTCTTTACCTTTGAAATGGGTAAGCTTTCATCTATGATTATTTTAAGTTTAATTCTACCATTTCTTCCATACACTCCCAACATCTTCAAATTCAAAGGCTTGACATTTTGCCAATTCTTCAGTATCATCATAATAGGATGCTTCTTCTTCTTTAAAAAGGTCTTCCCCAAATCATGTAGGAAATAATGCAATCACAGATCGATCATCGATCAACGTATCATAAGACCCACAAACCTTCCTCTTGGCCTTAAATTGCATATAATTAGTCTTTACCTTTGAAATGGGTAAGCTTTTATATATGATTATCTAAAGTTTAATTCTACCATTTCTTCCATACACTCCCAACATCTTCAAATGCAAAGGATTGACATTCTACCAATTCTTTGGTATCATCATAATAGGATGCTTCTTCTTGTTAAAAAAGGTCTTCCCCAAATCATGTAGGTAATAATGCAATCATGGATTGATCATCCATAAACATATCATAAGACCCACAAACCTTCCTTTTGGCCTCAAATGGCATATAATTATTCTTAATCTTTGAATGGTTCAATACCTTTGAAATGGGTATGCTTTTGTCTTCATATGTATGACCACATATTAATATATTTGTATGTATATATACATACATACATACATAATATATATATGTATGTATGTATGCATACATATGTATATGAATCTATCCACTATCCATGATTATCTGAAGTTTAATTCTACCATTTCTTCCATACACTCCCAACATCTTCAAATGCAAAGGCTTGACATTCTGTTGATTCTTCAATATAATCATAATAGAATGCTTTTCTTCTTAAAAAAGGTCATCCCCAAATCATGTAGGCAAAATGGGATCGCAGATCGATCATCCATCAACATATCATAATACCTACAAAGCTTCCTCTTGGCCTCAAATGGCATATAATAAGTCTTGAGCTTTGAATGCTTCAATACCTCTGAAATGGGTAAGATTTCATCTTCATATTAATATATATGTATGTATGTATGTATGTATACATATATACATACATATATATACATACATATATATATATATATATACATATATCTACATATATATTTATGTATGTATGTATGTCTATATACATATGTATATAAATATGTCTAGATGTCTATGAATATATGAAGTTTCAATTGGAAACTAATCCACCACTGGACTTGACGTGCCTATTAATTGGAGTGAATGCATAGTGGTGTCTAGTTTTAATGCTTGGTGATTAATGTGTAGGTGCTGACTATTATGACTGCTAATGTAAACCTCCAACTTTAACCTGTGAATTTGATCCATTCACTTTTGAGAATATATGAATGATAAAATTGTTATAATTGCACCCTAATATTAACACAATTAATTCCTTTTTTAAATATTAATCAGTGGTTATAGTGAAAGACTATTGGATATTTTATGTTTTACAAAGTATTTGTATGCTTATGTTTCTATGAATGTATGCATGCATACAAACATGTCGAAAAAGTTATTTATATAATGCTCCCCAAATAAACATCAAATCTAAATATAATACATAATTTAGTCAATTCACCTTTAAAAAACCTACATAAATGGAAACTACAAATTCAAATGATTAGATCATCCCTAAACAAATTCAAATTTGAAACACAACAATTGAATTGAATGCATTGATTTTTCATATTAGAATTACTAACTAAGAGGGAAAGTAGCCAATGACATTCACAATTATTCTCCTCTACTAATATCCTCTCCATACTACAGAGCATTGATTGGCATATTTTGTACATTAATCATATATCCAAGGATGACGAGAATTGTTGAATATAACTTGAATATATCTTGGTATATAATGCTATTCACGTATATATATTTTTACATATATTTATGTTTTCCATATGGAAATATTAAGATGTTGAACTTATTTAATTATGTGTTGTTGTACATGCATTATTGCAAAGGTCCTATGATTTTTATTCATTACTACCTTCGGTTGAAATATTTTCTTGTAGGCATGGGAGAACAACGAGAGGCAATGCAAAAATGTTCATGGTGGGCAATTTAGTCAATGTGTTTGTTAACACACCAGATAATTAAGGATTTTTTGTTCATATGGCTCTAACTTTCAATTTAATAATACACTACTTCCTTTAGTAACTAATATGTCTTTTTAGTTATTTCATTAACTATTTTTAATTTATGTTTTTATATTATATATTTTTGTTGTGGTGGGCATGTCAATTTGTACGCTAACAATTCAGGTAAAGTCTTTCAATACTTTACTGGGCAATGACCCAGTAGACATTTTGTTCTTTTATAATGTTCATTATTCTTATTCATTTTACACTTACATTTAGATGTTATAATTTTATTGATTTCATATTATATGTTGTAATCATATGTGCTAAAGAATTTACAATTTCAATTACATTAATTTATTAATTTCCATTTAGATTTTCAAATACACACACACATACATATAAATATATGTGTGTATGTATGTATGTATGATTGTATGTATATCTTTATATTTAGTTTAGATGTATTCTTCTATGTTGTTATTGTCAAGTGAAACTTCATACATTCACACACTGAACATATTTACATATATAGATGTATACTTATATCTATATATACATACATACATATATGTATATGTATGTGTGTGTGTGTATATATATATATATATATATATATATATATATATATATATATATATATATGTATACATATATACATATATATATATATATATATATATATATATATATATATATATATATATATATATATATATATATATATATATATATATATATATATATATATATATATATGTATATGTATATATATGTATATGTATACATACATACATACCTACATACATATACATATACTTATACATACATACATACATACATATATATATATGTGTGTGTGTGTGTGTGTGTGTATGTACACATACTATGGATACATATGAAGAGTAGCTCCAAAATGAAGATGTTTTCTACTATAATTAGTTGACATATATAAACACATTCATACACACTATACATTTTTACATGTATAGATGCATATATATATATATGTAAATGTGTGTGTGTGTGTGCGTGCACGCGTATCAAGAGTAGCTTCAAAACTAAGACGTATTCTATTCTATTCAAATAGCAACACAATCCTGAGATATTAAGAATATAGTTATATGAATGAATACAATCAGTAGGTCCAAGCATACAATTATATGAATGCATACAAATACACATGGGTTATTAAGAAAAGGTCCAAACAAACAAATAAATTATTTTCTACAGACATATGGTCAAACCTGTGAGATGCCTCATCATTTTTTTCACATAAAATCATGAAACTGTGGAGGGTTTACTAGAATGTGTGGTGAAATGGAGAGTATGAAGTAATCATTTTACCCCAAAAAACCATGGGAAATAATCCACCACCGGACCCAACCACTTGAAACATCACATATAGATATCTATGTATGTCTATATCTATATATATGTATGTGTTTATATATATATATATATGTATTTGTTTATATATATATATATATATATATATATATATATATAAATATATATGTATGTATATATAGATATGTGTGTGAGTATCTATATATATACATATATACATATATATACAAACACACATATACATATATATAGATACATACATACATACATATAGATTTATATATGTCAATATTTGGGTGCAATTATAACAATTTCATTATTCATAAACACCCAAAAGTGAATGGGTAAAATTCAGGGGTTAATATTGGAGGTTCAAGTTAGTAGTCATATTTGTCCAAAACTATGCATTAATCACCAAGACTTAACACAGAACACCACTATGCATTCACTCCAATCAGTATTCTATGTACTACCTCTTCATCACCATGTTTTCATGAAATAACATTACAAAATTATTGCACAAAACCTTAAATATATATTGAAATAAAATGACAGCAACAAACTTGAAATATATATTAGAAGTTGTGAAATTCTAATACTATAAATTCAGACAAACATGATTAAAACAAAGCTCTAAAAAATACAATAGCACATAAAGAGTCTTAAGGTTTACAAAAAAGATAGTAGCACACAACGAAGTCACAAAACTAACAAAAATCATCCTAATTAGACATCCATAGATCTGATTAAGAAGTGGTGTGTCCTTGGGTATCAACTAAGTCAGCATCAATTGAAGACAATGTTAACGATTGTGGATTGTTTTGAAGGGAACTTGCTATACAAGCAAGCAATGTATAATTTTCCTCTAGAGTGAGCTGCAACTATTTAGAGCATCCTATAGAAGACTCATTTTGTAGGCTACTAAGTGTAACAAACGCTGGAGACAAAATATTAATCATGTCCCTTAAAGTCGGATGTTGCAATTGAAGAGGAGTTGTAGGAGTACTCTTACTTTTGTTTCTTTCTAATCTATTTGCTTGCTTTTGGGTTTCCTTCAATTATCGAGCAATCTTTGCTTTCTCCCTTTCAATCTCCCTGATGCAAGAGCATCCAGTGGTGTAAGGGCAATCTTGCATCACCCAAAAATGGTTAAATTTCAAGTTTCTTGGTTTTTAGATATTTTTACATTCTTGGATATCCTTTTCATCATAATGAAATTCCCAATTTATAGTTTTTATTTTCTATTCCTGGGTTGAAAGATATTGTAGTTTTAGTTTCCCAGATTTGCACCTAAAAATATTCTGAATTAGATTTGAGGCACTTAGAGTTCCCGGATCAGCCCTAAAACTTTCCAAAATTGGCATAGCAAATTTTGAGTACGTTATTGACTTTGAGACCTTTCCAATGATTCAAACAGTTCGTGAATCGGAGTCCCAGATCAAAAGTTATGGCCCTGGGAAGTTG
>VDFB02000008.1:297302211-297457804 GCA_007258455.2 Sequoia sempervirens | reverse complement strand
CCTTCCTCTTGGCCTCAAATGGCATATAATTAGTCTTTACCTTTGAAATGGGTAAGCTTTCATCTATGATTATTTTAAGTTTAATTCTACCATTTCTTCCATACACTTTCAACATCTTCAAATGCAAAGGCTTTACATTCTGCCAATTCTTTGGTATCATCATAATAGGATGCTTCTTCTTCTTTAAAAGGGTCTTCCCCAAATCATGTAGGAAATAATGCAATCACAGATCGATCATTGATCAGCGTATCATAAGATCCACAAACCTTCCTCTTGGCCTTAAATTGCATATAATTAGTCTTTACCTTTGAAATGGGTAAGCTTTCATATATGATTATCTAAAGTTTAATTCTACCATTTCTTCCATACACTCCCAACATCTTCAAATGCAAAGGATTGGCATTCTACCAATTCTTTGGTATCATCATAATAGGATGCTTCTTCTTGTTAAAAAAGGTCTTCCCCAAATCATGTAGGCAATAATTGAATCATGGATCGATCATCCATAAACATATCATAAGACCCACAAACCTTCCTCTTGGCCTCAAATGGCATATAATTATTCTTAATCTTTGAATGGTTCAATACCTTTGAAATGGGTATGCTTTTGTCTTCATATGTATGACCACATATTAATATATTTGTATGTATATATACATACATACATACATACATACATAATATATATATGTATGTATGTATGTATGTATGTATGTATGTATGTATGTATGTATGTATACATATGTATATGAATCTATCCACTATCCATGATTATCTGAAGTTCAATTCTACCATTTCTTCCATACACTCCCAACATCTTCAAATGCAAAGGCTTGACATTCTGTTGATTCTTCAATATCATCATAATAGGATGCTTCTTCTTCTTAAAAAAGGTCATCCCCAAATCATGTAGGAAATAATGGGATCGCAGATCGATCATCCATCAACATATCATAATACCTACAAAGCTTCCTCTTGGCCTCAAATGGCATATAATAAGTCTTGAGCTTTGAATGCTTCAATACCTTTGAAATGGGTATATATATGTATGTATGTATGTATACATATATACATACATATATATACATACATATATATATATATGTATATATGTATACATATATCTACATATATATGTATGTATGTATGTATGTCTATATACATATGTATATAAATATGTCTAGATGTCTATGAATATATAAAGTTTCAAATGGAAACTAATCTGCCACTGGACTTGACATGCCTATTAATTGGAGTGAATGCATAGTGGTGTCTAGTTTTAATGCTTGGTGATTAATGTGTAGGTGCTGACTATTATGACTGCTAACATAAACCTCCAACTTTAACCTGTGAATTTGATCCATTCACTTTTGAGCATATATGAATGATAAAATTGTTATAATTGCACCCTAATATTAACACAATTAGTTCCTTTTTTAAATATTAATCAGTGGTTATAGTGAAAGGCTATTGGATATTTATTTTTTACAAAGTATATGTATGCTTATGTTTCTATGAATGTATGCATGCATACAAACATGTCAAAAAAATTATTTATATAATGCTCCCCAAATAAACATCAAATCCAAATATAATACATAATTTAGTCAATTCACCTTTAAAAAACCTACATAAATGGAAACTACAAATTCAAATGATTAGATCATCCCCAAACAAATTCAAATCTGAAACACAACAATTGAATTGAATGCATTGAATTGTCATATTAGAATTACTAACTAAGAGGGAAAGTAGCCAACGACATTCACAATTATTCTCCTCTACTAATATCCTCTCCATACTACAGAGCATTGATTGGCATATTTTGTACATTAATCATATATCCAAGGATGATGAGAATTGTTGAATATAACTTGAATATATCTTGGTATATAATGCTATTCACATATATATATATTTACATATATTTATGTTTTCCATAAGGAAATATTAAGATGTTGAACTTATTTAATTATGTGTTGTTGTACATGCATTATTGCAAAGGTCCTATGATTTTTATTCATTACTACCTTCGGTTGAAATATTTTCTTGTAGGCATGGGAGAACAACAAGAGGCAGTGCAGAAATGTTCATGGTGGGCAATTCAATCAATGTGTTTGTTAACACACCAGATAATTAAGTATTTTTTGTTCATATGGCTCTAACTTTCAATTTAATAATGCACTACTTCCTTTAGTAACTAATATGTCTTTTTAGTTATTTCATTAACTATTGTTCATTTATGTTTTTATATTATATATTTTTGTTGTGGTGGGCATGTCAAATGGTTGGGAGGTTTGTAGAGCATGTCAATTTGTAAGCTAACAATTCAGGTAAAGTCTTTCAATACTTTACTGGGCAATGACCCAGTAGACATTTTGTTCTTTTATAATGTTCATTATTCTTATTCATTTTACACTTACATTTAGATGTTAGAATTTTATTGATTTCATATTATATGTTGCAATCATATGTGCTAAAGAATTTACAATTTCAATTACATTAATTTATTAATTTCCATTTACATTTTCAAATACACACACACATACATATAAATATATGTGTGTGTGTATGTATGTATGTATGATTGTATGTATATCTTTATATTTAGTTTAGATGTATTCTTCTATGTTGTTATTGTCAAGTGAAACTTCAGACATTCACACACTGAACATATTTACATATATGTGTGTGTGTGTGTGTCTCAATGTGTGTGTGTGTGTGTGTGTGTTTGTGTGTATGTATATATATATACATATATATATACATACATACATGCATGCATACATACATACATACATACATACATACATACATACATACATATACATATATATGTATGGATACATATGAAGATGTTTTCTATTGTAATTAGTTGACATATATAAAAACATTCATACACACTATACATTTTTACATGTATAGATGCATATATATATATATATGTATGTATGTATGTATATGTATATGTATATGTATATGTGTGTGTGTGTGCGTATCAAGAGTAGCTCCAAAACTAAGATGTATTCTATTCTATTCAAATAGAAACACAATCCTAAGATATTAAGAATATAATTATATGAATGAATACAATTAGTAGGTCCAAGCATACAATTATATGAATGCATACAAATACACATGGGTTATTAAGAAAAAGGTGCAAACAAACAAATACATTATTTTCTACAAACATATGGTCAAACCCGGTAGATGACTCATCATTTTTTTCACACAAAATCATGAAACCATGGAGGGTTTACTAGACTGTGAGTGTGTGGTGAAATGGAGAGTAGGAAGTAATCAGTTTACCCCAAAAAACCATGGGAAATAATCCACCACCGGACCCAACCACTTGAAACATCACATATAGATATATATGTATGTCTATATCTATATATATGTATGTTTTTATATATATATGTATATATAGATATGTGTGTGATTATCTATATATATGCATATATACATATATATACAAACACACATATACATATATATGTATATGTATATATACTTATATACATATATATACATATATCTATATATATATATATATATATATCTATATATATATATATATATATATATATATATATATATATATATATATATATATATATGTGTATATATAGATATGTGTGTGAGTATCTATATATATACATATATACATATATATACAA
Source organism: Sequoia sempervirens (assembly GCA_007258455.2). Classification (NCBI taxonomy): domain Eukaryota; kingdom Viridiplantae; phylum Streptophyta; class Pinopsida; order Cupressales; family Cupressaceae; genus Sequoia; species Sequoia sempervirens. The sequence continues at coordinate 297,454,124 of VDFB02000008.1, read as the reverse complement.
ACACACATATACATATATACATATATATAGATACATACATGCATACATGCATACATACATATAGATTTATATATGTCAATATTTGGGTGCAATTATAACAATTTCATTATTCATAAACACCCAAAAGTGAATGGGTAAAATTCAGGGGTTAATGTTGGAGGTTCAGGTTAGTAGTCATAATTGTCCAAAACTATGCATTAATCACCAAGACTTAACACCAGACACCACTATGCATTCACTCCAATCAGTATTCTATGTACTACCTCTTCATCACCATGTTTTCATGAAATAACATTACAAAATTATTGCACAAAACCTTAAATATATATTGAAATAAAATGACAGCAACAAACTTGAAATATATATTGGAAGTTGTGAAATTCTAATACTGTAAAGTCAGACAAACATGATTAAAACAAAGCTCTAAAAAATACAATAGCACATAAAGAGTCTTAAGGTTTACAAAAAAGATAGTAGCACACAACGAAGTCACAAAGTTAACAAAAAGCATCCTAATTAGACATCCATGGATCTGATTAAGAAGTGGTGTGTCCTTGGGTATCAACTAAGTCAGCATCAATTGAAGACAATGTTAATGATTGTGGATTGTTTTGCATGGAACTTGCTATACAAGCAAGCAATGCATAATTTTCCTCTAGAGTGAGCTGCAACTATTTAGAGCATCCTATAGAAGACTCATTTTGTAGGCTACTAAGTGTAACAAAGGTTGGAGACAAAATATTAATCATGTCCCTTAAAGTTGGATGTTGCAATTGAAGAGGAGTTGTAGGAGTACTCTTACTTTTGTTTCTTTCTAATCTATTCGCTTGCTTTTGGGTTTCCTTCAATTATCGAGCAATCTTTGCTTGCTCCCTTTCAATCTCCCTTTGTTGTCATTGCCTAAGGTTCTCCTATGCCAATTGATTTCTTTTTGCAGCATGCTCCAATCTCTTTGCCTCCCTCTCTGTCATGTTTTCTTCTCTTTTTGCCTTCTTTTCTCTCATTTGCTCCCTTTTCCTTTGTTGCAATTCTTGGTTTCTTCATTTTTGTGCCTCTTGTTCATTCAACAAATCAAAAAATCACCTGATGTCAAAATATGAGATTGCCGACTTAGGCGTAGCACCCCAATGTGACCTCTATTTGAAGATTGGTACACCCTTTGTGTTGGGAGTTGCAAAAAAATGCTTCTTATGCCTGTTGGTTGTTGCTCTTTGACTTGTGTGCATGGCACATAGTTAACTTCTTGGTTGCTTGTATCATTACCTTCCACTCCCTCTGCTTCATCATTTGTATCCCAATTTCTCATAGTGGTGAAATAATGGATGAACTCTTCAAGATCAATATGTGGTGGCGATGACATGGATAGTCCATCCCCTTTACTAAAACTCAGATGTACCCCTAGGTTTAAGGCTGCATCTTGAAACCACCTTGACTACCCTGTATTTCATGGAAGATCGAGACTTTCTTGAATTCTAATGCCTCATTGCATGTTGTTTGAACTACAAGGATTTCTTCAATTTCTATTAGAGCATTATTCTTTGTTCAATTTCCTTCTACTTCATTTGTTAGATTTTGGGCATTTCTTTCATTGAACATTTCCACAAACTCTCCAATATGATCTTCATTCCAACCTACTAGCCTCAAACAAGTCTCCACTATCATGAACTATGTGTCATCCTCAGTTGTCGTGGCCTCTATTTCTGCTCCCATTGTGGTTCCTTCGTCTTCAACTATGAAAGCTTCAATTGGCCCCATATCCAAGTTAAGTGCATGTCGATCTAATGACCAAATTCTCATTCTTCTAAAACCACTTACAATATTATTAGGATTCAAATCTTGTTCAAAAGCTTTGTTGGAAAGAGTTGCCAACTCTTCCCTTCCTATGTCAAGTTGAGGATGTGTAGAGACCCATACACTCCTTTGTTGTTTGAAGTAATTTTTGAATGGTGAGAATACACTAACATCAAAGGGTTGCAATTTGTGGATGGTATGTGTTGGAAGTGTGAGAAAATCTACTCCCATACTCTTTGCTTATTCGATTATCTTGAATGCCACATGGCTGCCATGACCGTTGAATATGAGAAGTTGTCCATTTGTTGGTGACATTTGTAACAAATTGTTTTAACCATACGACAAGAAATTCTTTGGTCATCCAAGAATGCTCTTGGACTACCATGAATGCCATTGGCTCACAGTTAATAATATAGTTCTTAATGTGTCTCTTTGACTTGAGAAAATAATAACCTAGTATAGCTTGACCTGTTGCACTAACACAAGCTAAAATAGTGATCCATCCTCTGCCTTTTGAGATTAATTATGGAACACATTTGGTCCCCATCTTTGTAATAAATATTATTGCACAATTTCTACTAGCCTGCACACTTGTTTCATCACAGTTCCATATTCTAGTAGGCCCATAATTGTGTTTGTTGTACAACTCCTCCAAGTTGTCATAAAAGGAAGAAACTATGCAAGGGTGTAGCATTATAGATTTGTCTATGTCCACTCCTTTTGGTGTTCAAATTGTCAGATCAGGATGCCTTTGCCAAAAGCTAACCCACCATGACCTCCTTGGCATCCCATTTGTGAATGGGTTAGGCCTCAGTCCAATCATTTGGGCCACCATTGATTTAAGTTGTGAGACTTGAAGGCCATGTCCAATATTAGCCATGTCTTTACACTGCTACACTATTTTAGCTTCTTCTTCATCAAATAGGATTGTTCATGGCCCCTTATTTTTTGTAGTTGTCACACCATTAAGCCACATGATAGGGATAGGGTTAGATTGAGAAAATCACAATCTCAATGCTCTGAGTCCTTGTCTTGAGAACTCCTAAGGTGTCACTTCATCCACCATTCAACCTATAGGTACCCTACTAGCTTAGGTACCCCTGGTTCATTGCCAACCCTGCTACCATCACTAATTTGTTGCTACCAATCAGTTCTTGGTGCTTTTTCACACATACTCCATCTATCCTTTAATAAGCCTAAAGACTAGTTAACCTCCAAATGTTTCCTAACTTGCATTCATGGGTGTGCATAGGTTTTCAAATTTTTTAAACAGTCTAGGAATGGCTTCTGCCCAAGCACAAAACTCCATTCTTCTATCGCTTTCCTTAAACCCTAGTTTAGGGTTTGGAAAGGCTACTAGAATTAGGTCTCCTCAAACAAAATAAATGCTTAATACTCCTCCCTGCTCAATGAACACCACAACTTCAAAGAAGGAACCCTGACTAAAATTTGGAGCATTTCAAGATTCTTTTGGTTTCTGACCTTCTCAGGCCGTACATAGGGCTATCACTGTTTTTGAGAAATTTAGGGCTTTTTAAGCCTTTTCTTGGACACACAAAGGACTGTCCTCTTTCTCCAGCCACCAAATGATTTTGTGATGACTCCTGCCTCTTTTCAGAGCTTTGTATGGTCCCCTACAACCACTGTACACACTTCTTAAATGGAGATGCAGCACCCCTGCAACGTAGGAACTAATTTTCCACTGTCTTTCCCTAACTGGGTGTTAGACAACTCGCCTAGGGAAAGCCTTTTTGCATGCTAACAACACTCTTAAAGACTTCCATATTTACATAATATACAATGATGGAGTCTAGCTTAGTTTGCACTGCTTCCATACTTCCTGGTACGGGTAGGAAACAAGCTAAAACCCCATATTTCTAATCTTTACTAGACAAAACAACAAACCAGAAAATAACACAGTATTTACAAAAAGATAAAAGTGATGGAGAAACTAACTAAAATGCCACAAGAAATGTCTTGAAAGGTTTCACTACATGCTGTTTAACACAACAAAAGCTTTAATTAATTCATTTCTTGTAGCTGTCACACGCAAGAACAAAAAAATCATACTTTTTCAACAAAAATCACTATTTTCTTTTATTGTTCTCCTAAACTGCCAACATACAAAGCTTCTAACCTCCTTCAAAGGTCGAGAGATACCTTTTTACCACCCAAGAAAATAGCTAGGTTTTCAAATTTTAGCCTAAGAATGGCCAAAAGCCTAACGTTGGAAAACACAGTGTGTTTTATAGTTTTTTACAAAAGATTAGGAAACATCCACAAATAGTTTTCCCAATTTATTTAACTTTCAACCTAAGAACCATAAAGGTCACCAAACACTAATAATATGGTCCTCAAGACCATACAAAACACAACAAAAATATTTTAACCAAAAACTAAAAAAAACTTGCACCTTGCCAGGTGCTCCAACTGTGCTAGCTAGGTGCTCTTGCACCACCACACCCTCAAACTGCTAAGCGGGATTCCCCACTTGATTGTTGTACCTCTAATTGACATATGATTATCCTCAACATCTATAAATACTCTTTCCATGTGATGCATAGTCCAATTTTTCGTGGACAGATTTGGGGATTTTATATGGTCAGCAGTTGACTCTTGAACATGAATAGGCGGTTCCAAGCCTACTTTAGTATTTTGAACACTAGGTTCGAAACTTGAACGTTCACTTGTCTAGTCTACATTTTTAGAAATAACATCTTCGTTGATGTTGGTTGTTGGCTCTTCCTCAACAATATCTGGAACATTGAACGTCACTCCACGAGGTACTCTAATTAAGCACCTCCCACTCGATATTTTCCTCTTCTTCCCTCATGCCATAATTATCACTGAACCTATATATTAATCGAAGAAGTTAGAAAATACATTTGTTTTGTTTGCAAATAACAAAATCATAAGCCAAAAAATGTCAGATAAACAACGATGAAATCGGTAAAAACTAGTAATCATTATTCAATCAGCTAAGAAACCCTTTAGGGGTCCACAAAAATGTTGAATAAAAATATCCAGGAGTACCATTGTTTGCATTTTGAAAGGAGAATGATGTTCATTGTTACCTCAAACCATGGAGAGCAAGAAACAACAAATTGTCGAGGGTTTACATATATATACATACATATAGATGTATGTATACATATAATTACATAGATACATGTATACATGAATCTGTGTAATTATATGTATACATACATATACATATATATATCTATATGTATATGTATATGTATGTATACATATAATTACACAGATATATGTATACATATATCTATACATGTATATATGTATAGATATACATATTTATGTGAACATATAAGAGTACAAATGAAAATGTAAGTTGTGAAGTAAATAATATATGATACAAAGTATTGATATTTCAACACGACTAAAACAATTTAACAATAATTAGTAACAACTTTTACAATAAATGAATGCTACTATGTTGTATTAGATAGGATACACACACATATATATATCAATTTGTTGAATGAACAAGAAACACAAAATATAAAGGAGCCTTCTATGAAACAAATGACAGATATATGTATGGTGGCTTGTTGTATGTGCAATGAAAAGTAGAAAATTAGTAACACATTTTATAGTAAATGAATGCTACTATGTTGTATTGAATAGCCAAATGATAAATATTTAAACAAAGGTAAAATGAATACAGACTTGAGTTTTTAGATATATGCCCCAAAAAGTAAGCAAGGGTTTAATGATAATAATTCCTTATTCACACAAAGAAAGACATGGGTTTTAAGATATATGCTGAAAAAACCAAGCAAGTGTTTCATGAGAATAATTCCTTAATCACACCAAAGAAGATATTAGCATTCAAAAGTATATATGAATATATATACAGTTATATATGTGTGTGTGTATATACATATGTATATATATATATATATATTTATATGTATGTATGTATATGTATGTATATGTATATATATCTATATATATGTTTTTATGTACATACATACATACATACATACATGTATCTACAGACACACACACATATGTATATACACGTATATACATATATAATGAAAATGCAAGCTAATGTGTACATTTATTTTGAATATAAAGGAGTCCAACAGATGATTCAACATGCTTATATTGATTTACTGACACAACAAGAGATAGAATATAAAAGAGCCTTTTATAAAATAAATGACAAATATAAACCCTAAGAAATAACCGAAAATAGTAAATGAACACACAGTTTATTGAATTTGTAAATGAATGTGTATATTTATATATACATAGACACTCATATACATGTATATACATATATAATGAAAATGCAAGCTGATGTGTACACTTATTTTGAAAAAAAAGGGTTTCTAATAGATGATTCAACATTCTTATATCGATTTGCTAAATGAAAAAGAGATACAAAATATAAAGGAGCTTTTTATGAAATAAATGACAAATATAAACCCCGAGAAATAACTGAAAATAGTAAATGAACACACAGTTTATTGAATTTGTAAATGTGGTTTGTCAGGAATAACCCATTACCAAAAAATACCCTCATTTACTTATAACATATAAAAAGACATTACATAAATATAACTATTAAATGCACAGTTCATGAGAATAAGTATAAGTAGAATGTGTTAGTGTAGGTTTTTTCATATTTATTTTTCCTACACATTATTAAGCATACCTAGGTTATATGAGATGTGGTTCATGTGAGGACATGTGGTGTAATCCATCGATTACATGTGTCACTCTCACCCACACTTGGGTGGTTGAGTCTCACACCCTCTTTTGGCCTTTTATGCCACCTCACAAAACCACTCTCTTGTCTCCTTTTGAGTAGGTTATGCCACCTATTTGTTATTTTCCAATTAGGCATAACTCCCACCTAATTTGGTTATTTGGGAGTTATTACCTCTCTTGGAATTATATGCTCAAATTATGTTATATATCCAACACTCACCTCTCCCTCCTATCTAGTCCAAATGAGCTCATATCAACTCAATCAACTCAAGGGAGTGTTGATGCATATTGTATCATTTTGAGTGTGATAATATCATCATTCAGTTATTGCACCATATTCTAGAATTTCATCCTCTTGCTGCTCTAATGTAGAAGGTTAATCTTGGTTTTGTAGGTAATCCTGGGTGCTCGAGTTCACCAGCAACTCTTACATGGTATTAGAGTGTTCAGATCTACAAGCCCCTTCTTGAATTTGGGAGAAATTCAACATTGAGATTTTGTTGGGTGCATTTTCAGTGAAAATGGACATCTCCATCAAGTCCAAAATACTTTGCAGACGAATTTTGATATAAAATACTCTATATTTCGACTCCCAAAAAAGTTTGACCTATTTTGGAGGGCTCCAAGAATCTTACATGAGAATATTTTGTATCGTTCATACAAAATCTATACCACCTATGAGAAATACTATGCCATATCTTTTCTCTGCGAACAAAATACTCATCCATTTTAGAACCTAGGTTTGGTTGGATTAGAGGATGGTGCTCCAACATTTGTACCAGGGAATGAAGAGTTTGAGTTGTTACAGTTGGAAATGTTGTTCTAGAAGAAAATGTTGTTGGTTCTTTAGTTAGGCATCAATTTGTAGAGGGAAATGTTGTTGGTTCTTCTATTGGTTATGTGGTAAGGGCACAAATTCTTCAAGCCAAAAATAATGGAAAAGAACGCCAGTTTGGTTTAGACTTCTTTGCTCAAGAAAGGTGTCTACAAGAGATATCGAAAGGCCAAGTTGAGAATTTAGTTCATGGGGAAGATTACATGGAGGAGTAGATGCTTGGATTTTGCAAGTTACCAATTTTTTTTTCCCCTCCTGCTAGCTTATTATTATAATATAGTAGAACTATGAAGTTGATAGAAGTTATATAGAGGGCTAATTATGATGCAATGTTTCTTAGCTAATTAGTATGGTTATTGGAAGCTGGTAGAAGGTTATTTTGAAATCTCAAAACTGATCTGGCAATCTTGCCTATTTTGTTGATATATATGTACTTCTCTTTTATAAATATAATATATTATATGTAGGCCCTCGTTCCTTTTATCAAAAAAGAAAAATCAAAAAATTTGAAAAAAAAAATAATTAAAAAAATTAAAAGGGTCTACACAGGCCATACAAGGTACCTGCGTAGGTACCCTAAGGGTATGCGGATCCCTCGTAGGGCCTCACACCCTTTATTAGGTGGCTGGACCCTTTCAAAAGGTCAATTTTTTTTTTTTAATTATTATTATTATTTTTAAAAAATTTCAAAAACAAAAAACTTAGAAAATTCACGCCCTATACCTAGTGTACTACCTCGGCCTGTGTGCTCTATTTTGGTGGCTTCACCATATTTGGCAACAATTTTAGAGGTTTCACCAATTTTGGCAAAGTTTTAAATTTAGGAGAGGTTCATTATTTTTAGCAGCAGTCCTAAACTGACTAGCATACAAAAAAACTTGATGGTTCCTCTATATTTAGTAGCAAATTCACCAAATTTGGTGGCAGGTGGATTTTTGAATTTTTGGCATCCCTCTCCATTGAGATTTTGCATTTTGTACTTGATCTTCAAAGGCCTCTAACTCGATCATTTGGGCTCCATTTTACAAGATTTTTTTTTATTTGGGGTAGAATTTTTGCAGGCTTTGCAATGGTGGAATCAGTTTTTGCTCAAGTGTTCTTGTTTTTCTAGAAATTCAATTTTCTCATTAGATCTGAAGGACAGTCGCCATTTTTTGAACTTCAAACAGTCGTAACTTTTGCATACGACCTCAGATCGAGGTGATTTTTTTTTTGAAAGTTGATATTTTTTTGAAAACTACATAATGGTGCTATTTTGAGGTTCTTATTTTGAGATTTTATTTTACTTTTAGTATTTGGGTCCATTTTGGACACTTGTAAACTCTGAAAAACAACTCCAGTATTGTAAACACACTAATTTATAATGTTCCAAATCATTTTTTGTTGGAGGGGATTCTTTATTGAGTGAAAAAGCGGGGTGTCTCTGTGTGTTTCTTCTTGCATTTTTCTCACACTACAACAACAATCTAAAATGGATAAAATGGTTCATCTACTTACACCATACAATTACTTTGAGTGGAAAATGAAATGGAACTTCACTTAAGGAAGTTAAAATTGTATAGAATAACAATGGGTATTGATAAGAAACCTATAGAGGACAAAGAAAATCCTAAATGGTTCACCAAGTGTGATGAAGCTTTTGGCACCTTATGCATGGTTGTCTCCTGATCTACGCTTTCATATTATGTCTACAAAATCACCAAATGAAGTGTGGAATACTTTGAATACTCTCTTTGGTAAACAAGATCATTTGAGAGAACATTCATTGGAGAATAAGCTCATAGGATTGAGCCCATGTAATTTTGACACCATTCAAGATTTCTTTACTAAATTGAATGCCATAAGATTACAGTTGGAGCAATGTGGAGTTAAAAAGGATGAATCACAACTAATTTTGAGTATTCTTTCAAAACTTGGTCCTAATTATGTAGTGTTTGTTTCTAAATTTAATGCAATGGAAAGAGCCTTAAGAAAAGGATTTACTATGCCTTCTCTAGGTGAGTTCACATATGATCTCACAAAGGAGCAAGATAAATTGATTCAAATGGGCATTATTAATTCTTCTAAGTCTCATGCCTTGGCTGAAAAACAAGGCACTAACAAGAAAAACAAGGAACAAAGGAATCAAGGAGATAGAAAGAAAGATTTAGATCAATCTTCATCTACTTCTAAAGTAGACTCTAAATTCTCTTCAAAAGAGGATTCATCTACGAAGAAGAAGCCCACTTGTGCATATTGCAAGAGGAGTGGACATGAAGAACATTCTTGTTATAAGAAGGATATTTATGAACTAAAACATCTTCTTGAGAAGAACAAAATTAGTTTTCCTTCTCGAATGGTTTATTCAACTTCTTCTAATTCCAAAAATTCAAAACAATCAGAATATGATAAGGAAAAAGGCCATACTACAAGGGAAAGAAAATAAAAAGGTAAAGCTCTTTGTGCTTCTACAGGTCTTGGATTAGGGAGATGGCTCCTAGATTCTGGAGCTTCTCATCATATGGCTTCTACATAGTCTATGTTCTCTTCTTTTGAGCCTTATGTTATGCCACCTATTTTGATGGGAAACAATACATACATCCAGATGTAATTGGGAAATGATCTGTTGATATTGGGGATGGAACCTTCAATGATGTTTTGTGTGTACCTCATCTTTCAAACAATCTTATTTCCATCTATTAGATCTCTCATGGTGGAACAGGGAAGACTTTGGAATTCACACCCAATTTAGTTATCATCAGAGACTTGGAGAGTAGAGAGATAATTTCTATTGGGATAATTGATCATGCATCTTGGTTATACACCTTGGTTATACACCTTTTTCGACTTTGCACCTGATGATGGTTTTTGTTGAAAATTGAGGTGTTTTCTTAGCTTAATACTCTATAAAACTTCAATATTGCTGTTATAAGTAAGTCTTTTCTTTGTTACATAAATTCTTTGTGGATGATTATCTTGATTAATCCATTTTACTGTTGTAGAATGTAGAGAGAAGGAGAAGAACCAGATGTGATATTAGAAGACTCACAAGATGTGTCACATAGAGAAACTGAAAAACTCCACCAAAGAATTGTTCTAACTCTAATTACAAGAAGCCCCAATTTTTGCTTTTCTGAGAATGCTTCTTCTGTCTTTACCAATCTTCTTCACACCTGCAATAATAAATCTGAAAACTCTATTCAACTTGAATGAGATATAGAGACAATATGCAACCTTGTAATAATCAAATGGTGATAATTACAATGCATAATCTCAAGCCCTTGAAAAGGTACGCCATATTCCTTCAAGTAGAGTTCTTCAGTGAAGACTAAAGCTTACAACATGTGCATCATGCATTTGGGTGTCCCAAACTAAAGCTACAACTTCTCCTTCACTTCGGTGATAATTCCAAAGCTATTCCTCAAAGATGGCACCCACAATTAAAAGCTTTCATGAACTTAAGCTCTCTTAAATATCTTATCATGCATTGGAGTTAATTCCAATGAAGCATCTTGGGCGCCCAAGTTGTCTTCAAATGCTTTATTGTTAACTGAAACATTTACACAACACCATTCCCAAAGAATGGTCATCCCTTGTTAACTGGAGGTAGTCCTTGTTATTTGTCATACAACTCAATGTTATTAGGCATGCATTACAAGTTAACTGAAGCTAACTACATACAATTCAAAATAACCAACATGCATGCAACTGAAGATAACTAAACTAAACTGAACTAAACTAAACTAAACTAATTAAGAACCTAATTGAACCTAATTGAACCATCCTCAATTCAACTTAACTGATTCCTGAATCAACTTAATCAACGTTCCCATGGCATGCAAAACATCAAATCCTAACTTCTAGGATCGTTACATGCATTCAGAAGTGTTAACTGTTACTCTGTATAGTTAACTGGACACAAGGTGAGTTTCCCCTTACCATGTGAGTGTCCCATGTGTCCCTATTATTTAGGAACTCAATATGGATGCCCTCACATGTTTCTTACATTTAGAATTAATTACAAATGTCAATAATCATGATTATTTCATCAAATATTAATCTCACAATAATCTTAGTGTTGTTGAACACATTCCAAGAAACAAGGAGATACATGAATAACATGATCAATTTACTACAACCATTTCAACATTCTCCCAATGGACATTATATTACTTGTAAATTATTCTCACAAGGAATAATAAATTTAACTGGTTAATGGACTCATGTCAAATGGCCTCAATTATGAGAATTTATCTGAGGAACTGTCAGAAGATAATCTACAACATTAATTTTAAAGTACAACTTTTTTCATCTCACACATTTCCTAATTTCAACCATTCTCTACACAAAGTGATACATCAACATTTAGTGTCAGCATGACAATAGGGATTTTGCTAAATTAAATAGTACTCTAACTTAATGCTATCTGCTCTAATCATTAAAATTTAAACCAATACCCTAATTAATCTTAAAGCTCTCCTCTCAGAAACAAACTTCCTCCTTTGATAAGGGCAGCCATGTACTGCTTTCTATGGTGGACAAAGCAACTGTAGCTGCCTCTGTTTCCATCCAAACTTAACCGCAGCCTCCAAACAAATATAACCAATTTTGTCACACTCCAATTCTGTCAGGATCTCCCCAATCTTAAATCAATTAAACCCTCAGAGGTCAATGATCTATTCATAATACTCAATATTATTTCCAGAACCATGATAGTCCAAATGTAATCAAAGTCCCTCAGAATATCTATAACAATTCTTAAGATAAGTCTAGTTCTTTTACTGTGGTTGAGCCATAAACTTACCAAGAACTCCAATCTATTAGGTTATATCCTGTCCTGAAGCACTACTGTATACATTATTAAACCACCAATTAAAATATATTAGAATTTCAAACATTTCAAACAAATTACTTGAGACCCTATATCTAAACTTAACTTCGTGCCAACTGGTAAAGGAATATTAACCGGTTTACTGTCCTGCATGTTAAATCTTTTCAAAATAGTATCAACATAATTACTCTGACTTAAGAAAATCTTTATGTTACCTCTATCTCTATTGATCTCCATACCTAGGACATATTTTGCAGCCCTAGATCTTTCATCCTCAAATGTGTCAAGATTAGAAGCTTCAATTCCTCATCACACTTTGTCATAATTAATAAATAACACAACATCAACATATGTGACACAATTAAAAGTTGATTCATCAATAATTTCTATATAAACACAATGATCTTCCTAATTCTAAATAGAAACCACTTGAATGTAAAAGAATTTCAAACTTTGGTGCCCAGCCTCAAGATTGTTTCCCAATCCATAAAGACCTTTTAACTGTAAATCAATTCTTTTCCTACACAAAACCTCAGCTGTTTTATAAATCCTCATCAAGATTTTGATGCAAAAGCATTTTTCACATCCATTTGCTCAATTTCTCAAAATCATAAGTAGTAGCAATAGATAAGAAGAATCAATAGAAGTTAATTCTAGTAACAGAGAGAAGATTTCACAAATCAACTCCCTCCTTCTAGGAGTAGCCTCATACTAATCTAGCTCTTGTACCTTTGAGATTACTATTCACATCTAATTTTCTTTTAAGTGAGATCCATTTTGAACCATCTATCTTTCGTCTTTAAACTCAAGATCCCATGTGTCACAAGTATCCAAGGATTCCATTTCCTCATGCATAGCTTGTGACCAAAGCTTATTCTCGTTTGAAGATAAAGCTTCCCTGTAAGAACTGGGTTCATCATTAGTACTCATTAAAGCAAAAATACAACAAAAATTAGGTGGGCTATACCTATCAATGGGATTCCGTTGTCTTGTGGATTTCCTTAAAGGAGTTTCTTCTGGTTCCTCAATATGCTCATCTTGAGCCTCTATTTCAGAAGAACTCTCTGAACTCTCTTCTTGAGATTCATCCACTTGTTCTTCAACATGTGCATCTTGTTGCTTCTCAGTATTTGTCTCAAAATGCACTATTCAAGAAGTATCCTTTTCCTTTGGTTGTTCTTCTCCTGAATAAGCCCTTAAATTTCCTAAAATAACATCTCTAGATAAAGAAACTTTCTTGTTAGTGTGGATTCCAAAGCTTGTAACCCAAGGTTTTCACCATAACCTATGAATATGCATTTTGTGCTTTAGAATCCAATTTAGATCAGCTTTTCTTGATGCACATGAACAAAATCCTCACAACCAAAGATCTTTAAATGTGCAACACTAGGTTTCTTACCTAACCACATCTCATAAGGAGTTTTATCTTCAATAGATGAACTAGGGGATCTATTGATTAAATAACAAGAAGTACATACCGCTTCAGCCCATAACGACCGTTCAAGCCTAGCACTACTTAACATACTCCTAGCTCTTTCCATTATGGTTTGGTTCATCCTTTCTGCTACTCCATTTTGTTGAGGTTTATATGGAGTTGTTTTCTATCTCACTATTCCTGCATGCTTACAATAATCATCAAATTCTTTAGAACAATACTCACCACCATTATCTAATCTCAACACTTTTCTTATGATGTGATTGTTTCTCAACCAAAGCCTTAAATTCCTTAAAACTTATTAAACACATCAGATTTGTTATGCATAAAATATATCCAAGTGTATCTTGAGACATCATCAATAAATGTGACATAGTATCTATATTTTCCAATAGAGTCAATATCCACATGACCCATTACATCTGAGTTAATAATCTCTAATAATCTTTTAGCTCTATTTGTACCACTAGGAAATTTTAGATCTAGATTGCTTTCCAAACACACAGTGCTCACAAAAGTCATTTTTGCCAATATTATAATTAGGAATACCATCAACCAAATTTTTATTAAGAATGAACTTAAGTAGTACTTCACCTTATATGGCTCCACCCATGGTGCCAGTATATGTATTTTAGCTTCACAGCATTTGATAAAATATTTACATTGGAGGTATTCAGCTTAAACAAAGTCCCAATCCAAGATCCTTTAGCAACCACCATATTCCCTTTCACCAATCTGCAACCACCTTTGTCAAATGTCACATGCATTCCATAATCATTAAACTTAGAGACAAAAAGTAGATTCCTTGCAAGTCCTGGAATATGTAAAACATCATTAAGGGTATTAACACTACCATCACTGAAACACAATTTTACCTCTCCTTTGCCAACAACCTTTGTTGTGTTGTTGTCTCCAAAGAAGACATCTCCTCCATCATATGCAGTATATTTAGAGAACCACTCCTTTCTAGGAGTCATATGATAAGAGCAACCTAAATCAATAAGCCAAGAGTTATCAACAACAGTATTAGAAGAAATGACTAATGCATCATTATTGTCATTGGATTTTCTATAGAATCATCAATACTCTTCTTCTTGCTCTTACAATCCTTTTTAATATGTCCAGGTTTTCCGCAATTCCAGCACTTTACCTTACTCTTACCAGGGGTTTTTGACCGTCCTTTAGACTTACCCTTTCCTTTCTTGTCTGCTTTAGATTCCTTCTCTTTAGGCCTACCTCTTACAAATAAGGCATCTTGGGAGCTAGTTTTAGATTTCCTCCTCATCTCCTCTGATAGGAGAGAAGGAATAATATTGTCCATCTTTGGATCTACACCATTACCACTAATTGCAACTATTAGATTTTCCCAAGAATCTAGTAAAGAGCAGAGCAATAAAATGCACTTATCCTCATCCTCAAGCTTTACATCTACAGATGCTAACTGACTAAGAATTAAATTGAAAGCATTTAAATGTTGTGCTACAGAATCACCATCTTTCATTTTCAATGAATATATTTGCCTTTTCAAATACAACTTATTTGTTAGACTTTTTGTTTGATAAATGTCTCCTATTCTTTTCCAAAATTTATATGCACTGGTTTCCACTGAAACATTTAAAAGAACAGCATCAACAAGACACAATCTAATTGTTCCTCTTGCATTTTTATCTAACTTAGCCCAATCTTCATCTGACATGGTTGTAGGTGTCTTTGTCTCATTATTAACCGCTAACCATTGATCTCTTTCTTCAAGAAGATCTTCCATTTTTAATTTCCACATTTCATAGTTAGAACCATTGAACCTTTCAATATCTAACCTTGAATTCCATTGTAACAAAATTTAATTCCAACCAAAATTACTAAAATAATAAGAGCTCCCACTAAGCCAATAAAATCCTTCAAACTCTAAAGAGAAGCATGCCCCAATACTTCACCCAACCCTCACCATACCAAATGTTGAAAATTGAGGGTGTTTTTTTAGCTTACACTGTGAAACTTCACATCGTCAAGCAGGCAAGTCTTTCTTTGTTATATAAATTCTTTGTGACGATTATCTGATTAATCCATTTTACTATTTGCAGAATGTAGACAGAAGTTGATAGAAGAAGTAGACATGATATTAGAAAGATTACACAAGATGTATCATGGAGAAACCCTTTCGGGAAAAAACTCAACCAATAATTATTCTATTATTCAATCTCTGAATTACAATAGTTCCAATTCTTGCTTGAGAATGCTTCTATGTCTCTCACAATCTTCTTCACTTCTACACAGAAATCGAAAATCCCTATTCAACTTGAATGAGATATAGAGACAAGAGGCAACCTTGTAATAATCAAATGGTGATAATTACAATGCACAAGCTCAATCCCTTGAAAAGGTACACCATATTCCTTCAAGTTGAGTTATTCAGTGAAGACTAAAGCTTACAACATGTGCTTCATGCATTTGGGTGTCCCAAATTGAAGCTACAACTTCTCCTTCACTTTGGTGATAATTCCAAAGCTCTTCCTCAAAGTTGGTGCCCTTAAGTAGTCCTACTTAACTGATCCTGAAATATCTTATCATGCATTGGAGTTAATTCCAAGAAAGCATCTTAGGCGCCCAAGTTGGCTCTAAGTGATTTCTAGTTAACTGGAACATTTACTCAACACCATTCCTAAAGAATGGTCATCCCTTGTTAATTGAAGGTAGTCCCTGTTATCTATCATACAACTCAATGTTATTAGCCATGCATTACAAGTTAACTGAAGCTAACTACATGAAACTAAAAATAACCAACATGCATGCAACTGAAGATAACTGAACTGAACTGAACTGAACTAAACTAAACTGATTATAAACTAAACTGAACTGAACTGATCTGAACTGAACTTAATTTAATCCATCCAAAACTAACTTAATCCCACTTCAAGCATGCAAAGACTCAAATCCTAATCAAGGATCTTTATATAGATCTTTTAAGTGTTAACTCCATCTGAATAGTTAACTGAACACAAGGTGAGTTTCACCTTACCATGTGAGTGTCCCATGTGTCCCTATTATTTAGGAACTCAATATGGATGCCCTCACATGCTTCTTACATTTAGAATTAATTACAAATGTCAATAATCGTGATTATTTCATCAAATATTAATCTCACAATAATCTTAGTGTTGTTGAACACATTCCAAAAAACAAGGAGATACATGAAATAATTAATGTTTAGGATTTGCAATTTAATGGCAACCTATTTCCAATAGTTTTGATCCTTTGGTTTTTTATCACACTCTTAGTGTGAGCTTTGATTTTGAGGAGAACTTTGGTTACTTGAACTTGGGTATTCTCACAAAAGTGATCCAGTTCTCGATCCTTGTATTCCTTCTCCTGCATCTACTATTGCTTATGAGGATACTTGTATTGTTACATTCATGGATTCTTGTGATTCAATGCAGTAGGATCTACATCGTCTTCCAGATATAATTGTTTGGGATGACTACTTGATAGACATTGCAGGTTTGTTCATAGAGTCTCATACTTCAAACTTGGGAGACACTATTCATGACATTCATCTTCTCTTTGATGAAGTTGATTCTTGTTCAGTTGTTGTGGAGGAACCTTTACATCCTCTCGTTCATTCTCCACATGATCATTCATCACAATTTGAAATGATTGTGGATACTTTTGAGCAGCATTTGGGGGAGGCATCTTTGTCTTCAGAGGAGGCATTAGAGTCTTTGTATCTTGTTCTAAATACATCTCTACTAGGCTTTGGATTGTCATCTTCATCAGTGTGGCCTAGAATGCCTGATTTGATGGTGACGACTTTTAGCATCGACATGGGGACACTTGAGAAGAGTTTAGAGACATCATACATTTTCCTCATTCTTCCTTCATATTCCTTTCAGGAATGGGAAGATATCCTACATACATCCTTGGTTTCTTTCTTCCTAAGGGGAGGAATATTTTTCAATGATCTTGGATCATCTTTAGCTTCTTGTGTTGAGCATTCACCAACAATGCATGAAATTCTACATTGGGGGACTATATAGTCTCTCTTCTTCTTCTCTCTTGGGGGGAGTTTTCTCCTACAAGTTTTCTATTCTTTTGAGAGGTTTCAACATTGTACATGGGTACCTAACATGGCCTTGTAGTCGAGACCCATGTTTGCATTATTTCATCCTTTCACTCACCTAAGCTATGCCTAAGGGGGGGTGTTGGTGTAGGTTTTTTAATTTTTATTTTTCCTACACATTATTAAGCATACTTGGGTTATATGAGACATGGTTCATGTGAGGACACATGGCATAACCCATCGATTACATGTGTCAATCTCACCCACACTTGGGTGGTTGAGTCTCACACCCTCTTTTGTCCTTTTATGCCACCTCAAAAAACCACTCTCTTATCTCCTTCTGAGTAGGTTATGCCACCTATTTGGCATTTTCTAAGTAGGCATAACTCCCACCTAATTTGGTTATTTGGGAGTTATTACCCCTCTTGGAATTATATGCTCATATTATGCTATATATTCAACAGTCACCTCTCCCTCCTATCTAGTCCAGATGAGCTCATATCAACTCAATCAATTCAAGGGAGTGTTGACACATATTGTATCATTTTGAGTGTGATAATATCATCATTCAGTTATTGCACCATATTCTAGCATTTTATCCTCTTGTTGCTCTCGTGTAGAAGATTAATCTTGGTTTTGCAGGTGATCTTGGGTGGTCGAGTTCATCAGCAACTCTTATAGAATGTAGAATGTACCAACCTGAAAAAACTATGGATATTGGAGGAATGTGCAAAGGATGTTTGTTGATGCTTTGTAGTTTGCAGAGAATAATTCTTCACTCCAGCAATTGTAAATTCCATTGACTGATTTCCCTCTTATTTAGTAATTTGAATCTAACAATTCAATGCATTCAATTTGGCTGTTTTGTTTCAAATTTTAATTTGTTTGATCATTTGAATTTGTAGCTACTAGTTACATAGGCTTTTAAAGGTGAATTGACTAAATTTTGCATTATATTTGGATTTGATGTTTATTTGGGGAGCCTTACACCAGTATTTAATTGTGCAAATACCTGCAAGGAATGGAGTTAATACTTGTAGCTAACAAAAAGAGTGTTGAAGAATGTGCATTTGACATCCCATAGAGTTGATAGAAGTTTGTGATTATGTCATGTGAAGCACCATTAGTGTGCATATGTATTTATTCATATAATATGTATTGAGGGTGGAACCTTTTGCATGTTGGGATATGGTGTTGTACACCAATGCATAAGTTAAGTTATCATAATATTGTAAATAAATAATTATTTAGTTGTGGTGCACCTTGGTGGTGTTACGTTTAATCACACTAGGTAATTATTTAGGGACCACTTATGTTGTATTGTAACATTGTATTATTATTTAATGTGTGGGAGACATGTGATAATAATTTAATATTGGGGAAATATTAAATAAAGTAATGTCTTAGTACCCAATATTAAATAAGGGGTTAGTGGTTTTGTATTCACATGGTTTTTTGGTATGTGGTTTTACCTTACGAATAGTTGTATTTTGTGTGAGCTTGTTTCTATAAAAACAAACACATGTGTAGTGGTTTAGGTTTGGGATGAGTGGTTTGGATGTCATTATTAAGTCTTGTTGAGGAGTTCATTTGTGAAGCATGGCATGAGATGTGTGGATTCATTCTTGGACACATGGAGATGCATTGGAGGACTTGATGCTTCAAAGGTGTTCATTGTAACTCTTGTATTTGCTTTATTGTTGGTTAATATGATGGAGTATGGATGCTTTTGGAGGTTGGGTTTTTCCCTCTTGAGGGTTTTCCAAGGTATATCTTGTGTCATCTTTGATGGGTATGTTGTCTATTCTCTTGCATGTGGATTATGAGCACTTATTCATATTATCTCTTTTGGGTTATGTGGAAATTATCATTATGGTTGCAAGTTTCCTTACAAGTGGTATCAGAGCTTTCATGGTTGAAGATTTTTTGTTATAACCCTAGGTTGAGAAAATATTGCTTGAAGTTTGAATCTATGCAATGCATGAGAGAATGAAAGACATGATAAGATATGAGGGTTTTGCAAGTTGTTTATTGTAGATCTAAGGCTTTTGGGTTTGTTGTTATGATGGGTTGTTTGCAGATTTGGCGTGTGAATAATTTTGGGAAAAAAAGGTTTCTTGGTTGTGCATTCAAATGGGGATTTTGAGGGAATAATTTTACAAATGACCTCCTGGGACAAAATGGACCTCATGGTTGGATTCAGGTTGGCCGAGATATGAATTTTGATATAAAATGTGATACATTTCTCTTACTAAAAAAATGCAAAAAAAAAATAGCCATAACCCCTTTTGCAGGTCGTACAAACGTCAATATTGGTATGCAGAAAAAATTATTAAAAAATAAATATTTCTGTCGGCATAAAAACTACCCTGCAAAAATCAAATAAAATAAATAAAAAATCAAAATGGAAAAAAGGGTTGGGGTACTACCGGCCTCGCCCATACTTCCGGTAAAATGATTTTAAATGCAATTTTTTATTAAATAAAAATTCCAGTATGATTTTTAAATCCGCCCATGATAAAAATATAAAGGTCGGCCCAATTTTGAAAATATTGAAAATTGAATTGCATTCTATAAAATTTTAGTTCTACCACTAGGTGGGCAATGCCACCCAGGTGGGGCCGCCACCCAACCACCAGAGAGTCACTAGGGGAGGTGGTGATTTTTTGCCTCACATAATAAAATAGTGATTTTTCTTTCAAGGGGTATAACTCTCACCCATATTATCTATTTTTTCTCTTCTTTGACTTGTTGGAAAGCTGACCCAATGCTCTACATTGTGGTGCTAGATATTTTTATATATTTTGCAATTCAACTATGGTTTGTTGGCTGGAAGTCAGATGTTTATTTTGAGCTTTGAGTGGTGATATCAAGTGCATACAGAGTTGGATTTTTTACTTTGAATAGTAGATAGAAAGCTTGTTCATAGCACTAAAAAGTGGATCAAGTTTGGTTTTGCTTTGATATGATTTATTTGTTGATATTCTATTCTAAACTATTTATGGGTTGTTTTGACTATGGTGACACTATGAGCTTATAGATTATCAGATCTAAGAGATTTGATGTTGGATTCATTGTATGCTCAGTTGTACATCTCAAATTATTCTTATATGACATGGTTATTAGTATTTGATTGGATTTGTATGCTTCATTGTTATATCTAAAATTTGTGTAACATTGTAGGCGGTCTATACTTGTTGCACCTATGACTTGGACATGGGTTGTCTATGCCCATAAATATTGTAGTCTTGATGTAGTTTTACTTTGGTGGCTTGGTTTAGTCACTTGGTTTGCTAGTTTTGATGTCATGTTAAGGAGGTGAGATGTTATTACTAGGTACAGTCATGATATGAAACCTATGTAGTTGACTATGATATGCAGATATGTGTGACACGATTAGGTTGAGTTGTTGGTATATTTGGTGGTAATCATGGTGTCATCCAGATGTTTCTTATGCTTTAGATATTTTGGCATGTCATGATGGTTTATGTAGTTACATCGTTGGTGGTGTTGGATTGGATCCTAATTCTAGTTGTGGCAATGTATCTTCCTGGTATGAGGATCATGGTTTTACTTTTCCTTCTTTGTTGGGGAGCTCATGTTGCATTTGAGTTCTTTGATTTTGTGAGGGAACTTTTGGTTAATCTTTATTAAGGATATTGATATCACGATGTCATGATAGCTTGTTACATTAATTCGTTATACACTTTCAGTGGGAGCTTTTTGATAGTGATGGTTTGGTAGTGATGGATATGTTTATGATGGTTTCGTGGTTGTAGGTATCTTCTTACCTTGGAGATCTTGGTTTCACTTGTATGTTACTGATATTGTAGTTGAGTGTGTGCAAACTTGGATGATCTTCATGGAGAGTATGGTTGTCATGATGCCACATGTAGCTTGTATCACAGTTCAATGGGAGTTGTTAGAAGTGATGTGGATGCATCACTGGGTATGGTTATCTTCATGTGATTGGAGATATGTTTTCTTGGTTTAGAGTGTTTTCTATTATGTCATGGTTTACTCTTGATGCGCGCTTAGAGTTTGGCATGGTACTTGTTCTCTTGAGACTAGGATTTATATGTATATTATGGTGCAT
This sequence comes from Sequoia sempervirens, assembly GCA_007258455.2. Classification (NCBI taxonomy): domain Eukaryota; kingdom Viridiplantae; phylum Streptophyta; class Pinopsida; order Cupressales; family Cupressaceae; genus Sequoia; species Sequoia sempervirens. The sequence goes on along the minus strand of VDFB02000008.1, from coordinate 297,432,360 downwards.
GTGATCTCCTAAGAGGAGATGGTTAGATTATGTTGTCATGTTTATATTCCTAATTCATGATTGGAGCTTTGACATTGATCATGTGTGGTTCTCTTTGTATTGAGTACATTGATCATTTGCTTGATTACTTCATGATGGTGATATGTTACATTTGGAGTTTGGAATGGATTGATTGGTTATAGGTACTCATGGATACTTGGAGACTTAGGTGATGGTTGGAGTTCTCTTGTGATTAGAGACACTTTCTTGAGATAGTTATTATTTAGAGGTTTCAGTAGGAAGATCGAGGAGCTTTCACTTGGATATGGACGTGAGTTCATGATGGACCGATAGAGGAGATTGTTCTTGGAGTGAGTCATGATGGCTTGGTTATCCTAGAGGAGCATTATCATTCCCCACTCTTGGTCTACTCGGCAACTTATTATTTGAGAGGTATTTTCCCATTATATATTTTAGATGTGTTATGTTTTGTGCTTTGATTCTCATGGGATTGAGTTGATTCATGATGGTTGATTATGGAGACTCATTTGAGGATTGTTTAGCATGAGTTTATATGCTTTATCTTTCATAGATATGGATTTTGAGTTATGGATGGTTAGTTTTGGAGGGTTCATTTTGAGGGATGTTATGGCATGGTTATCTCCTTGTGCATTTGAGTTTATGATATCATTCTTTGATGATTATTGTTATGAGATGGTTTATGGGCTGATTTCCAGCTTTGGGGATGGTTACTTTGAGTTTGATCTTCTTGATTAGAGAGGCTTACATCCATGTTGGCATTGTTACATTGATTCATATGTTGTACTTGATCTATGAGATTGAGTGTTATGGGTGTTGTTGAGGCCTTTAATTTGGGGTTGTTACAAGATCATACTTGACACAATAGTACACTTTTGAGGTGTTGGTAGGAGGATATTATGGTTTATAGGTTTCTCTCTTCATGGTTCCTTCCTTGGATTTTCATGTTTGTATGCTTTTGGGGAGGATGGTGTTAACGTGTTGTGAGAGATTATGCAGCTCTTTGGATTTCTTGTGTGGATCATTGTTATTGTTCTTGGCACTTCATGCTTTGATTTAATTATCAAACCTTGATATAGTGTTGATTGGTAGAATTGATATGCATTGGCATTACCTATGCAATGATAATTCTTGGATATGTATGTTCTTCATTGATAGGTTTGATACAAGGAGCTTGGTTGAAATTTATAGGTTGCATATGTTCTTGGCATGGGTGTGTTGATGTATTGATACCTTGAAGATATGGATGGTTGGATGTATTAGCATGTGTTGTTGATGTTATTTCTGATCACATGGGTTTTTTAGTTGACAACAACTTGGTTAGAGCCTTTGTTATCACTTGGATTTGATGTATGTGCTCGCAGATTGGTGTATCTTCACCTTGACATGTTCCTTTTCTTCCATAGGTGGCATGTTGGAGGATGAGAGGAGTTTTTGCTTGAGATGGTGGCCACTTTGTTCTTATTACAGGTATCTTGATGGAGCATGAGGGAATGTTGGAGATTCATGTGATTTCATGTATGGCTATGATGATGTATTTCATGTATTGATCCCTTATGAAATGTATACAAGTGGGAGAATGTTGGGATATGGTGATTTACACCATTGCATAAATTGACTTATCATAATATTGTAATTAAATAATTATTTAGTTGTGATGCACCTTGGTGGTGTGGATAATCACATTAGGTAATTATTTGGGGACCACTTATGTTGTATTGTAACATTGTATTATTATTTAATGTGTGAGAGACATGTGATAATAATTTAATATTGAGGAACTATTAAATAAAGTGATGTCTTAGTAACTGTTGAAATAATGATTCAAGCAGCTCCCTTCGGGTTCCTTTTTGCACATATTTGTGCGCTGGCCTGTGCGTCTCCGTGTTTCTTTGGCTTCTCGGCAGGTTTTGATCTTTCCCTTTCCACATTCCTCGCTTCGCAACTTCGATAGGCAGCTCCCCTTTCGGCTCCTAAAATGTTGCACTGGGCGCCCACGTGTCTCGCCTACGGGGTTTTTCATTTTCTGTTGCTTTGTGTTTCCTTCGGGTTGCTAAGCCTTCCATAAAGGTCTGATACTCCTAAGGTTCATCGAGGGGCCCACTTCTTTGTACGTGGCGGTGTATCGCAAACTTTCCTAGCAAGGATAGAATATGCTGCGGCGGGCTGTGAAAGATTTCTATTGGCCTTCCTTATTTCCTGGCGGGACCTACCTTCACCCACGTGTCAGCGGTTCGCAGCTTTTAAAACAGCAGCAGGGGTGAAAGCACCGCGAGTTGCGAAATGCAGCCACGCATCTTTCGCCACCCGGTTCATACGGCCTTTCCCCCATTTTCAAAGTAACCTCAGTCCCTTGAACAAGTGTCACTCCTCCACAAGCTCTCGATTGATGGAGGAGGAGTTTTCATTCGGACCGCGATTTGTTGCCATGTGCCTTACATTGATTATCAAAGCAAGCTATGGGATGGCCGAGCGGGATAGTGTTATTGGGTGTTGCTCGTCATGGTTCTCTGAAGCAGTGGGCAGCACTTGTCGCTTCGAAGCCTTGTTGGGACCACTACCATCATTACAAGGGGCACACCTGTAACTAATCAACTGGATGTTGTGCTCTGACTGGTTGCTCTCATAACGGCATTGGGAATATTCGTATTTGAGCATCATTACGGGAGATTGTGGAATCTTTTTGTTACAGCTCTTCAAGCGGTGGGATTTTGCTCTCCGGCTATATATACTCTCTCTGTTGAGGGGAAATGGTCCAAGATTTTTAGAAAGAATACTGGTTTTAGCAAGAGACACCAGGCCTCTTTTGCACGCTTTATTCGCAAGAAACTTTCAGACTGTGCCTATTGTTCGGCCTTTTTGTTTTTCATGTCTTGATTAAACTGTGAATTGTGCTTCTTATTGTCTTAAGCATTTCATTTGAGGAGACTTCTATATATTGAATGAAAACTTGCTGGTCTAAATCATGTCTGAACGACTCTTCTTAGCAGTGAGAATGTATGCGATACTGTTTTATGTCAATTAAATGAATTGTTTATGCTATAACTTTAAGTTTCCGATGTTTTGGAACATAACTATAACATTCAGGCCCTTAAGTCCATGATTTATCGTGCCTACCAGTAAAGCTTTGGCGCATCGCCTTAGATTAATATTTGTTTCATTATATCTGCTTCCTTTTCCCTTTCCAAAACCCATTATATAGAAGAAGCCGGCTTCTTTAAAATTCGGAGGTCACTCAGTTTGGCGCAAAGGGGTCCCCCTTGAACTGAGTTTCCCATAAGGCACTGTTATCTCGTCAATTTTTGGTGTCAACAATTTGTCATTTTTTCTAGCACGCCCGGTGGGACCCAAACTAATGAAATCGTCTTCTAAAAGGGTGTATGAGCCATCGGCCTATAACTAGATCCCAAACTACAAATAACCCAGGTTTACTAGTGCCTCCATTAGGGACAGTCCAGGCCGAAATCAATTAGTAACCGTTCCATTCCCACCACCCTTTCCTCTCACCATGTTGTCGGCCGCGAACAGAAATTATGTAGCATGGGATGCTGGAAGCCCCCTAGTAGCTCTGGTAGCACCTACTATTTGGGGCGCCATTCCGGTTTCGGCCCTGAAAGCTCTTCCCAAATTCACCAGAGATAACACAAAAACGCCAGCAGAGCATTTGCAGGATGTAGCGGATGTATACCTGGTACATGGTATCACAGTGCAGAATATAGCCCTGAGGCTCCTTGCTGCGTCCTTCAAAGGCAAAGCTCTGGAGTGGTACTGAACACTGACTCCTAATACCATTCGCACTTGGGATGACCTCGGAGATCCGTTCTATGAAAGGTTTTCAAATGACGGAGATCATTCTTCGCTATATTATCAGTTATCCGTCATTAAATGAGCACCCCAGGAGGCTCTGACGGACTTCAATGCCCGATTTCACTCAAGTTGGCGGAGGATTCCTGTGACCATTCGCCCGACTCCAGAATTGGCATTCATGTTCTATCTGAAGTCCATCAATCTCGACATTTCTATGATGATAAAGTCTCTGGGAGGGGCCACTTTACCAGATGCATATGCCACCGCTATCAAAGCAGAAAATCACTTGATAGACTGCAGGAAATTGCCTCCTCGACCTGTTATGCCGATATTTCCTAAGATATCGAATGTAGCACAAGAGGTGGCGTTGACAAGTGCGCCAGCGACTCCCCAGTCAGCGTACTCATATACAGCCGCTCCTGAAAACTTGGCCTCTACATCGGGTTCTCCCAAGGGTGAGATGGGCGACCTCAAAGAGATGTTGCGAACTATGGCGAATGATATAACAACTCTCAAGTGGAACCAAGCAATGCCTCCTCAGCCTACATATCAGAACTATCAAGGTGGGCGGCCTACCTATCAACAAAATCAATATCAGAATGCGCATTGCACTAATTCACCAGCGGCGGCTATGAACCAAATAGTTCCGGTGCCTACACCGCTGGCAGGTGCATCGCCGAGCTCTAGCAGAGAATTAACCGCGGGGCAAAACAATCTGATTGATGGCATCAATCCATGGTGCTTCCCTTGCAACGATGCGCATATGCCCCGAAATTGTCCGTGTGGCAACTTACAACAAAGGATAGCAGAGCAACGTAGTGAAGGTATTGTGACAGAGAACGAAGAATACAGATATGCCCCGGCAATGGAGAATGCGGTCCTTACTGTGCAAATACAAAGAATGTCCCTAGAGCAAGAGTCCGACATTGTTCCTGATCATGCGCTCTTCTCATGGATGGAGGACGAGGAAATGGTGTTTGCAAATGACACGTCCACAGCTGAAATGCCACGGGTAAAGTCTGACTATAACACGCACTCCAAGAGAAGATTCACCAGTGAGGCTGTTGTTTCACTTTCAGAAAATCCGCAATACAAAGACGTTTCGAATCAAATTCCTAGCAGTCCAACCGTCTCTTTGTCTTCTCAACCACATAAGGAAATTATTATAACAAAAGAAAAGGAGCAGAAATCTCTGAGCCCCTCACCTCTTAATGTGGTAGAGCAGTTGAAGAAATCACCCGCTAATGTGTCTTTATGGGACATTCTAGCTATCCCGGAATAGAAAACCATACTCCAAAAGGCACTTCAGCAACAGATGGACCCAGCACTAACCGAGCCTTCGGCCAGTACCGAGGCAGTTTATCAAATGTCACCAACTAAGGTTCTCGCAAACAAAGCGGAGGAATCCCATGCGAAAGGTGGAGGTAGGCCAAAACCTCAACCCTTCTTCTTGACCCTCATTATAGGGGAGAAACTATTACACAACGCTATGATTGATTCTGGCGTTAGTACCACGGTTATGCCAAAACTGATAGCCGAAGCCTTGGGACTCAGCTACGAACCTATGAAGAAAGGGGTGATGTAGCTAGATGGAAATAAGGTTGATACTGTGGGTGTCATCAAAGCACTTCCGCTGACTCTATTTGCTTGCCCAAGTATCACGGTTCCGCAAGATACAGTGATCATAGATGTTCCACCAATGTTTAGTCTTTGCCTTTCTCGAGAGTTTACTTCAAAGGTGGGCGGCTATTTGTCTTTAGATTGGTCACATCTAATAATTAGAACCAAACATAGCGCAAAGATGAAGATAGAATCGGAGGCTCTGCACTCCGAACATGTGGCGAATGAGGCCCTGATTAACTTTGAAGCTGCGCATACCTCCATCACCAAGCAAGACATGTACAATGTCGAACTGCTAGAGGAGGAGAAGGTCAACGGAGACCGAAGTGATAACGAAAACGCTCTGTTGAGTGAACATATAAACAATGATCCTTTCAAAAATTATCATGCTATCGGATTAGGCACATATGTGATTTATGATGAAGACCAAATTCTTCCAAAGGTCGTCAAAGAACCCGACGATGACCAAGCAAGTGAGCTGTGGGCATTGTATTTTGACGGAGCAAGGAGCAAAGTTGGAGCTGGAGCGGGGATATTTCTAATATCCCCACAGAATGAAAAGTTGTTGAGGTCTTTCCGATTCCAATTCGCTTGTTCAAATAACGAGGCTGAATATGAGGGGTTAGTCCAGGGCCTAAGCCTAGCGGAACGAATGGGTGTCAAGCAATTGATCATGTTCGGAGATTCAGAACTGGCAGTTAATCAAGTCCGAGGAATCTCAGTAGCAAAGAATATCCGCATGAGATCCTATCGACATCGAATCTGGGACCTTGTAGAAAGTTTTGAAGCTTTCAACATCCTGACCATTCCCCGAGTGCAGAATGGCGAAGCAAATCGCATGGTGGTAATCGGTGCCCAATTTGATCCTGTCTCTGACTTGCTTCGGAACAAATATTTAGTGCGAGTGTTTGTTAGACCAGCAATACCCGTCAATGACCAAAGTTGGCAAGTCTTTGAGAGCGATGAACACATCGCCTCGTTTATTCAACACTCAAGGGAATTCGCGGATCAACTCCAACCAAAGATCGCCGAGGCCTATGAAGGACAAATTATGCAGCTAAAGTCAAATAAGCTTCCAAAAGGATTGGTTACTCTCGAAATTTTTTTTGATTGTAGTGACACCCGAAATGATAAGTGGAAATTCGTAACGGAAAAAGGTGATTATGAAAACCTTCGGGTTTCCGACGACAGGAACCTCCGGGTCGGAAAAGTGTCTCATAGCAAGATAGAGAAAGGCTTATCAGTTTATGTGAGAAATATGGAGTAGTGGCCTGGTCCTACGAAGATCTAGAAGGTTATGATCCTGGTATCATTCAACATACTATTGAGCTGACAGAAGGTGCGAAGCCAATCCGACAGAAACAGCGGCCGGTCAACCCTAAAGTCGAAGCCCTGATGGCACAAGAGCTAACCAAGCTCATTGAGTCACGTATTGTCTTCCCGATTAAACATAGTACTTGGGTATCAAATCTGGTACCAGTCTGAAAGAAGAATGGTGATATCCGCTTATGCGTGGATTTCTGAGACCTAAATAGAGCATCTCTGAAGGACCACTATCCATTGCCTTCTATGGAGTCGATCCTCCAAACTGTCGCGGGATTGAAAATATTCTCTCTACTGGATGGCTTCTTTGGCTATAACCAGATTCGAGTAAAAGAGGAAGATCAGCACAAGACTACGTTCACCACCAAGTAGGGGACATTTGCATATGCTAAAATGCCTTTTGGTTTATCTAATGCAAGGGCAACCTTCCAGAGAGCTATGGACGTCGCATTTAGCGAACTGATCAATAAGATTATCCTAATCTATTTGGATGATCTTACTGTGTTCTCTAAGTCTAAAGATGATCATTTTGATCATTTGGAGTTGGTTTTTCAAAAGTGCCAAGAGTTCGGGATTTCCTTAAATCCAAGGAAATGTGTGTTCGAAGTCCCTCAGGGTAAGCTGTTAGGACATGTTGTGTCGAAGGAAGGTATTTTGATTGACCCCGAATGAGTAAGGGCCATAAAGGAGCTTCCTCTCCCAGTAAATAAGAAAGGTGTCCAGTCTTTTCTGGGCAAAGTAAATTTCGTCAGTAAATTTATTTCTGATTTTGCGGGAATAATTAGGCCGATCACCCTAATGCTGAAAAAGGATCAAATTTTCAAGTGGACAACGGAGGCTCGGGAGGCATTTGAAAAGGTCAAGGAAGCGATCTCCTCAGCCCCGGTGTTAATTAATCCAAATCAATATAAAGATTTTATAATGTATGCCTTCAGTAGCAGGTCCAGTATCGCTACTGTTCTGACTCAAAAGGATAGAGAAGGAAAGGGAGAGCATCCAGTTGCATTCTATTCCCGAACCTTAAAGGAATATGAGGTGAATTATAACTTCGTTGAAAGACAGACTTTCGCAATAGTACAGGGACTTAAAAAGTTCCGCCATCTAATTTCCTGTAATAAAATTTTGGTATATGTCGCACATTCTAGTGTGCGGGAATACATCATGGAGGGAGAGATCATAGAAAAAAGGGCTAATTGGATCACCAAGATCCTGGAATATGATATCGAGGTCAGGCCTACCAGGACTATTAAAGGCAGAGGACTGTGTGAGTATATGACACAGGATGAGGAGATACCTGCTAAAGAGGAACAGCCAGAGCTTGTCCTGATAAATGGATCGGGATCGGAGGATGATTGGTTGGAAGATAGAATGAACTTCATGCGAACCGGAAAGTATCTGCCAGGCCTCTCATCCCAGAAAAGAAGGTATTACCGGCTGCAGAATTGCGGATACACGCTGATAGAAGGAGTTTTTTTCAAAAGGAATTTTAATGGTGTGCTCCTACGATGCGTTACTTCAGGGGAGGCGCAGAGGATCCTCGACACATTTCACAATAGCGATGAAGGTGGACATTTCTCCGCTAAAACTACCACCATCAAGGTCCTATGGACTGGATATTACTGGCCTATGCTTTTCAATGATTCCTACTCTCTGGTAAAGACTTGTAAAAAATGTCAGTTATTCTCCGACAGAAGGAAGAATTCAGCGATGCCCCTCAAACCTATCGTGGCGGATGAACCATTTGCGCAATGGGGCCTAGACTTTATCGGGATGATCAACCCGGTCTCTAGCTCCGGACATAAATGGATTTTAATAGCTACAGACTACTTCACAAGGTGGGCGGAGGCTGTTCCCCTTAAGGAGGCGACGGAGGCAGAGATTGTAGACTTCCTCGAGGCTCTGGTGACAAGGTTCGGCCCTCCGAAGATAATCATTTCGGACAATGCTAGAGCATTTGTAGGCACAAAGGTATGTCACTTTGCATTAAAAAATGGCATATTCCTTAAAACATCGTCAAACTACTATCCACAGGGAAATGGCCTAGCTGAGTCGACAAACAAAAGTTTAGTCCGACTCCTCAAAAAGGTTGGCTCAGGACATCAGAGGGAATGGCATAAAAATCTCTGAAAAGCACTCTGGGCCAACCGCATAACCCCTAAACAAGTCCTCAAGACTTCGCCCTATGAGCTAGTATATGGGAAAGAGGCGCTGCTACCTATCTCTATGGAGATTCCGGCGATACAGTTGTTGAAATCTCTTGAGATAGAACAAAATGATGCCATGGAGGTTCGGCTTGCCGAATTATTGGAGGTATAAGAAAAAAGGGAAAATTCCCTAAAAGCAATGACAGGCCGTCAATAGGTGGTCAAACGGTGGTTTGACAAAAAGGCTTCCGACCAAGGCCTAAAAAGTGGAGATTTAGTGCTAAAATACGACAGCAGGGCTGCGAAGCCAGGTCAGCACGGTAAGTTCGATAGCCTATGGGAAGGACCCTTCAAAATCATTCGGTGCATGCAACACAATGCCTTCGAGCTGGAAAATATGGAACAAGAGCCTCTAGGAATCCCGGTTAATGGGATTCACCTTAAATTGTTCCATTAAGCGTCAAACCCTACCCTGTACAGTTGTAAGTAACGCTTTTTCTTTTTTCTTTTCCTGTTTTTGGCCTATCCTTTTGCTAAAATCAATTGACTTGCTACGCATTCGCTTATCATCATTAATGGGTAAAGCACCGGAGTTTCTTAAAATGCAAAAGTATGCTCGTAAACAGAGACAAAACATTCAAGATTGGCGAACCCAAAAAAAATTGCACACAGAAGCAAACAGGAGCATAGATTTCACAACCAAAAAAAAAAAGAGACGTATATATTTATATACATGTTCCTGGGTTACAAAATGGCATGGATGCCGATTTTCAAAATGTACAAGTATTAGAGCATATATATATATGATGGCCTTTTATCAGGCTTATATGGAGTAGGAGGGTTACATCAACAGACACCAAGGCAAGGGGATCATCTATCCGCAGGAGTGGTTGGCAGCAACCGACGCATTTAAGACAGCGTCCGCTTCTTCCTCATCAACAGGTTCCTTGGCGGCACTGGCAGCATCATTAAATGCGGCCGTCGTCAGTGGTGGATACACCAGGTTCCTGAAGTCAGTATACCATTCTACATCGTAGAAGGGTATCACGTTGTAGCTCCTGAACAGGAAGTGAAGAGCTTGGGTAACCCTTTGCTGGTGCACACCACGAGTCTGCAGGTGAAATCCGCTCAGGAATGGCTGCCAAACGACAACAGCTTCTTCTTTGATAAAGCGACGCAGGTCGCCGGCTGTTGGCAGGCCTATCCCGTATGCAGCATGGGTAACAACCTCGCCGAGCCCATTCAGGTACTTCTTCGGGAAGATTTCTTTGACTAGCTTCAATACAAGCAGCCGAGAGACACAAATGTCCAGCATGGACGCTACAAAGTGTGAGCACACATCGGTGTTCACCCGATGCTTATCTTCATATTCAACACAATCCTTGCCGAGAACCCACTTGATGGCTACTAGAACCAGCGAGTGTTTTTCTTCGTCATTCTCTTGAGCCTCCTAGTGGAGATCTCACCTACAAACGTTGTCTGTGATTTGAAGGAGGTTAGGTGAATAGGAGTATCCATCTCTCCTAACACTATTCCTAAATCTGCTGAGTAATGCCGAAATCTACTCACCACCTAACCTATGAAAAGACTTGCTTAGCAGTATTCTACTTGCCTATCACTTCTTGGATGCAAAGTGTGTATGTTCGCTATCTACTGGCCTATTTATAGAAAATTGACAAGATGAATGCCAATCTGCCCGTAAGAACGTGATGTATATTGGCCGCGATCTCGAGGGCCGAGTCTGCGTTTGTTCACGTTTTGGGCTGGTACATGCATGGTAGCACGGCTCAAGGCATGCTTAATTAAATTAAGTTAATTAATTGAGCTTTAAAAAGGTGGCACTTGTTGATGAAGGGACGTATGGCCGTATGCTATGGTGTCAAATCTCAAGCACATCCTAGAACCCGAGGCGATATTCATATCTCTTTCAGGCGGTGATCGTTTGCTTGGCGTAATCATTCCGGCCAAGGATATTAATTACCGGTACATGCTAACCCAAGGTGAGAAGGCTAGTTGCAAGCTCAATTTCCAAGGAAATCAGGGCGTATCACACGATCTTTTGAAAGCAATGATGAAATTCGGCCACCTTGAAAAAGCAATCAGCTCATCTTGCACGAGTTGTGGAGTTAACGGTACATGCCGAATTAAATGCAAGGGGGTCACGCTCGCCTACCACCTTGAGGAAAGTTGCTATTATTGCATGAAAACGCTTATTGTTCCTAAGTTTTTTTCCAAAAGCTAAAGAGTGCGCGAAGTGTTTTCTGTCTGTATTTCCAGTGCAAGCGTATTCAAAGGCCAGGGAGCTTACAAGTTCTTCCGCGAAGAAAAATGGCAGAATCTTCAGCTCAGCCAACGCAGGAAGGGATTAGCCAGGAACTGTATTCGGCTATTCGTTCTTCAGCCGAGGTTTACGTATACGAGGATGTAGCGTATGCCACTCCGGGTATACCCAAGAAGGTGAAAAGAGCCAACACAGAGGAGCTGGAGAAGCCCAAAGAGTGGAATAACCCGAAAAAGGTTAGAGAGAAGTGGGCTGATATCCACGATCCAAGGCTTGCCAAGAACCCTAAATCTCTTAGAGAGGCGGCTTACGCAAGGTTATCAGCGCCAGGGGTGGATCAAGCCACGACAAGTAGAGTATGGTTTAGCGGTCTTTCACAATACATGGTCCCATTGGTGCACTATTGCCTGGAGGTGGTTGACGCAGCTGTTCAACGCTATAATCCAAAGACCCACTGCATTGAAGGTCGCAATTTAAGGGTTCATATCGGCCTGGAAGCCATCTAGCATATGTTATGCATTCCTGACCCCAGGACAAGAAAGGAGAATATCGAGCATTTCCGCCCAAGCAAAGGGGAAAAGATATGGAAAAGGATGAGAACTAGCTCCGATTTCCTGTTAGAAGAGACTAATAAGAAGGGTGTTGCATCCGCTAGGGCACCGAGCATCCCATTATTGCGTGGTTCATTCTGCGATGACCTCCAAGACCCCATATCTATGCTGGCATTTGTTTGCAGCCGTGATTCCGATGAGAAGATTGAGGCTTTTCAGCTGGGCCCTGCAATACAGTTTCGCAGGCAGCATGAACTTTTATGGTATGATTTCGCTCAGTTCATGGTCGAAGAAATGGTACAACAAATAGAGAATTACCAGGCGGAGAAAAAATTTAGATTTCTTTCCTACCTAGTCCACATGTTCCTGCATCAGAATCCAGATTTCTTTGCCCGATTTATCCCACTATCAATTTTTGACGAGTAGAACAAAAGAAAGCCGGTATCTACATGGACACCCTACCTTTCCGCAACATATGACTACTATGCCTTCGCGGACTATTTCATAGCCCCAGTCCTGAATGATTTGATCGAAGAGGGTGATATCGTCCGGCTTAACACTGAGTAGACTGGATTTCTGCAAGGCTACACCCCCGCTTGTGACTGGTTCTTGGGAAAGGATTTTACGATCCTTCGAATGAGGGGCTTTATTGGCAGGCCTTTCCTGCTCCCGGCTTGCATCACCGATAGAGTGCTAGCACTGGAGGTTTACCGGCAGGTGTGCATCATTGATTTCATGTTCTGTAGCGGTGAAAGTGTCAAGAGGAAGGGATTATTCACTTGCCCGAAGAGTTTCAAGTCAATAAAGCTTGTTAAAAAGCGATCGCATGAGCTGCTAGGGGACAAGCTGGCACACCTAGGGTTAGTACTAGTAAATGATAAGTGGGATTACAACCCTTTCAATGACCTACCTGAGCCGCATATGAGAGTGACACATGTTCCCCGACCATACTGGGAGAAGCGGCGAAATAACTGGACTGATAAAGATGAAGATCTGGTTGAATTGGCACAAATCCCTACGCCGGATACCAGGGGCCCATGGCACAAGTTCTAATTTCCAGTGGCCGTGGCCAAGGACAACCTTCTGATAGAGCGCAGCATGCATAACAAGTTAAAAGTGGACAAGGAACGGAGCAATGAAAAAATAAAAGCTTTCTGGAGATACCGCCAGGAAACAGGGCAGTTGAAAGCTCCTTATAATCAATTGAAGGATGACCAGGAATTTGAAAGATACTGGGATGAAGGCCATCCCAGCCCAATCTCCAGTGCTAACAAGAGCGAAGCAAAAGGCTCCGATGAGCAGGAGGAAGAGACGGCGATATCAGCACAGGAAGGCGATGCCCCCGGGCATGCCGCCTATGTGGGCACTAATGTGCGCTTTAACATATTAAGGGGCTCACTTACACGCACATGGGTCGTTAAACCAGTCAGGCTAGTGCCCTAGCAGAAGGATCCGACTGCCGAGGTTAGTGAGTGTCCCCCTACGAAAAGGCAACGTACGGAAAACGTTATCAGGACAGCTTCACATGAACTGGCTGAAGAAGAAACACCCACTGCTAGTCAAATGCCAGAGGTTGCGGGCGAGTCTCGAACGATCCCAATGCCACCGCCGACCAGTCAGCAGGTACATTTCACTCCTCCCTCTCTTACATCTCATTCTTTCATGTCCGTCCCTGCTCAATTAGCAACTCCTGCTATTCGTCCAAGCCCTCCATCCTCTGTTTCTGGCCCAGCTTATTCCGTGGGGTTTGCCCAGTATTTGCAAGCCCAACCATTTATAATTACCCCTCCGAGCATGCTAACGCCTACTACTGCCGCCCAGACTTTCCTCACCTCACTTTCCAAAAATATTCCTCCCATTGGCCCCCACTCTTTTTTTGAGATGCTTACAGATCCCTTCCCACTACAGCAAACCGAGCCCCAGGCGGCGACTCTTTTTCCTCGGCCAACAGGCCTTACGACTGAATCTTCGGTTCAGCCGTTGCAAATGTCTAGCCCTGCTGATAACCCCCAGGCTAAGCTATGGAACGTGCCACACTTTTTTCTGCAAACCATCACCCTCCAGAAGAAACAAATGTGCGCGCCTATGAAAGTTACCTATCCCTACGCCCTACCTTCTGGTGTTCCTTTCGCAGGTGGGCTGGTTTCATCACCAGCTGAGTTCATTGCATAGATAGATTGTAGGAAGGAAGTGCGCGCAAATAGAATGAGGCGACGAAGGGCAAAGGATGACAATGCCCCCGCCGAGCCGAGAGTACAGGCTTCGTATGACGAGGCCCGCCAAGAATTAAAGTTTGCAACTATGTACCCAAGGGTAAACAAGCCCCAGGGAGAAATGCAACCAGAGGACTATGAAATTTATGCTGTCGGACTGGACATGAAGGTAGCCCGGCCACAGGATAAAGTTAAAATCATGGAGGAGACACAACGGGTGGTCACTTCCGACTTTCTAAAGATTGGTCACCAATTAAAAAAGAAGGATGAACAGCTCAAGGCAGCCAAGGACAGGGTGAGCTTTTTAGAGGCAAAGGAAAAATCCTTAGAGGCAGATATCGCCCGAATGACAGAAAGGGCGCTAACAGCAGAAAATGAGAGAAACAGGCTTCAGGGCGAAATTGCAAAGACCCAAGTAGCCGACCCAGTCGTATTAAAAGAATTGCAGAATCAAAACCAAGCAGCGCGACAGAGCCTACTATCGATAAAGGAGGAGCTTGAACGTTTCCGCCTTGAGTACAGTCAGAAGCTGGCAGAGAAAGGTGAGGAGATGGAACGCCTACAAGAGCAGTATCAACAAAAGGTACAAGAAAAAGACGCTGAATTCCAAGGTCTGAAGACCAAGCTAGAAGACGAGCTCCGAGAGACAAAAGCTTCATTAGAAGAACAATCAGCTAACCACTCCAGAGCTGAACGAACTTGAAATAAAGAAATGAACAGCTATGAAGAGCAATTGGCATCCAAGAAAAGGAAGAAGGCAGAATTCGCCGAGGCCCTCATTTCAAGAGATGCGGAGATTTCTTCGCTTAAGGCCTCTCTGCTACTAGCCCCTGCCCAACCTGATATCATCCCACTGGTCAGGTAATTGTATGTTTCTCACTGGGAGAAAATCAAAGCCTTCTGCCTAAATCTGCAGCCTACCCTCCAGTTCATTGACAAGGCATTAAAACTCAATCAGGAAGCCCATGATACAATGGAACAGTTCCCGCGCTTCATCCTGGAAAAGGTTCCCAAGGCAAGGGACTTGCTAAATAAGCTATACTCGGTCTCAGACAAGATCCTTGCCGGGGCAGGTATTGAAGATCGGGACACCGCAGCTCAAACGAAAAATAAATTCATTCATTGCCACTCCGCTTTCCAGCGTACTGAGGCAGCGGCGGCTTTTCTAAACAAAGCGCTGGATGGCATTCGAGGGAGTTTCTCTGAGTTGGGTAGGTTGGGATTGCCGTCTCTATTCCTTAAGGATGGCACTATTGCCACGGCTGCACAGATTACGGAGGTTATTGAACAGAAGGAGAACGATCCAGAGGCATTCAAGGAATTCGACAGCCCCCCAACAGCAGCAGATATCGAGGCAATAATTCCTCCACTCTCTCAGCTACTTTTTCATATCCAAGCAAGCGCTGGCCTGCTAGAGGTGCTGCCTCATAAGGAAGCTATTAATCTCCGCGGGGTACAAGAGAATTTGCGTAGCATGGCAAAGCCGTCTGAAAATGAATGGGTGCCTTTGCAGGCTGCACTTTCAAAGCTCTAACTCCATTCACCCTATAGATGAAGGCTCTGGTCTGTAGAACCAGAGAGTTTTTGGGTTCTTCGTTCCTTATCCGAAATGCCCCTGTTAGTCGCCAAAAATTGTTGAAATAATAATTCAAGCAGCTCCCTTCGGGTTCCTTTTTGCACATATTTGTGCGCTGGCTTGTGCGTCTCCGCGTTTCTTTGGCTTCCCGGTAGGTTTTGATCTTTCCCTTTCCACATTCCTCACTTCGCAACTTAGGCAGGCGGCTCCCCTTTCGGCTCCTGAAATGCTGCGCTGGGCGCCCACGTGTCTCGCCTACGGGGTTTTTCATTTTCTGTTGCTTTGTGTTTCCTTCAGGTTGCTAAGCCTTCCATAAAGGTCCGATACTCCTAAGGTTCATCGAGGGGCCCACTTCTTTGTACGTGGCGGTGTATCGCAAACTTTCCTAGCAAGGATAGAATATGCTGCGGTGGGCTGCGAAAGATTTCTATTGGCCTTCCTTATTTCCTGGCGGGACCTACCTTCGCCCACATGTCAGCGGTTTGCAGCTTTTAAAACAGTAGCAGGGGTGAGAGCACCACGGGTTGCAAAATGCGGCCACACGTCTTTCGCCACCCGGTTCATATGGCCTTTCCCCCATTTTCAACGTAACCTCAGTCCCTTGAACAAGTGTCACTCCTCCGCAAGCTCTCGATTGATGGAGGAGGAGTTTTCATTCGGGCCGCGATTTTTTGCCACGTGCCTTACATTGATTATCAAAGCAAGCTATGGGATGGCCGAGCGGGATAGTGTTATTGGGTGCTGCTCGTCATGGTTCTCTGAAGCAGTGGGCGGCACTTGTCGCTTCGAAGCCTTGTTGGGACCACTGCCATCATTACAAGGGGCACGCCTGTAACTGATCAACTGGATGTTGTGCTCTGACTGGTTGCTCTCATAACGGCATTAGGGAATATTCGTATTTGGGCATCATTATGGGAGATTGTGGAATCTTTCTGTTACAGCTCTTCAAGCGGTGGGATTTTGCTCTCGGCTATATATACTCTCTCTGTTGAGGGGAAATGGTCCAAGATTTTTAGAAAGAATACTGGTTTTAGCAAGAGACACCAGGCCTTTTTGCATGTTTATTCGCAAGAAACTTTCAGACTGTGCCTATTGTTCGGCCTTTCTGTTTTTCATGTCTTGATTAAACTGTGAACTGTGCTTCTTATTGTCTTAAGCATTTCATTTGAGGAGACTTCTATATATTGAATGCAAACTTGCTGGTCTAAATCATGTCTTAACGACTCTTCTTAGCAGTGAGAATGTATGCGATACTGTTTTATGTCAATTAAATGAATTGTTTATGCTATAACTAAAAGTTTATGATGTTTTGGAACATAACTATAACATTCAGGCCCTTAAGTCCATGATTTATCATGCCTACCAGTAAAGCTTTGGCGCATCGCCTTAGATTAATATTTGTTTCATTATATCCGCTTCCTTTTCCCTTTCCAAAACCCATTATATAGAAGAAGTCGGCTTCTTTAAAATCCGGAGGTCACTCAGTTTGGCGCAAAGGGGTCCCCCTTGAACTGAGTTTCCCATAAGGCACTGTTATCTCGTCAATTTTTGGCGTCAACAGTAACCAATATTAAATAAGGGGTTAGTGGTTTTGTATTCATATAGTTTTGTGGTATATGGTTTTACGTTACCACTAGTTGTATTTTGTGTGAGCTTGTGCCTATAAAAGCAAACACATGTGTAGTGGTTTAGGTTGGGGCTGTGTGGTTTGGCTACCATTATTGAGTCTTGTTGAGGAGTGCATTTGTGAAGCATGGCATGGGATGTGTGGATTCATGCTTGGACACATGGAGATGCATTGGAGGACTTGATGCTTTAGAGTTGTTCGCTATAACTCTTGTATTTGCTTTATTGCTAATTAATATGATAGAGTATGGATGCTTTTGGAGGCTAGGTTTTTCCCTCTTGAGGGTTTTCCCAGGGTACATTTTGTGTCATCTTTGATGGGTATGTTGTTTATTCTCTTGCATGTGGATTTTGAGCACTTATTTGCATTGTTATCGCTTTTGGGTTATGTGGAAATTGTCATTAGATGGCTGCAAGTTTCCTTACATTGCAAGTGGGGGTATTTGTAACAATAAAAAATTTAAATAAATTGTAAATGAGCTTTTTTGTGTGCAACTAGACTTGTATTATAAATGGAAATGCATGTGTAGTTGACTATCTGCACTGGTTAGTTACACATTGTGTTATGAACATGTATTGGTGTTTGTGCAACTTTTTATTTGATAAAATAAAGTTTTTTAGTGGTTCAAAGTTATTTTTTTTTGGAAGGTTAAGTGAGCATGGAGTGAGCGGTAATTGGATGGTGGGCGGTAACTAGGACATCTCCCCTATAGAGTGTCATGTATGAAAATAATATTTTTTGGTCCTTCTAAATTCAATTTGTAAGGTCCTTTTTACACAAAAATACACTCAAAAAAATCTTCTACTCAAATCACCATTAGATCGAAGAAGGGGTTTGCAGATTTGAAACATTAATATCATGTAAAAGTCAAATAAGGACTCAAGCTCTCAGGATCACTAGGAAAACCAGATATATCCTTCCACAAGAGAGTAGAAAGATAATAGAGTGGTTGATTAGGGATATAAAAATGGTATAATGGTTCACAAGATCAATGATACAATATAATGTGCATATGGGGTCTTACTTATATAGACAAGGTGAGAGGATAAGTAAACATAGGATTATTAAATGTGTCGTACAATCATATGCCATCAAACAAAAAGAGATAAGGATCCTAAGTGAACCATAACTAAAGAAGTTAGGTGATATCCCTATTCACACCAAGACTTGGAACTTGGAACTTAGAATAAAAATATAAAAAAGTGATACCAACAACCTAATATGAAATTGAGGTTTCAAAGTTGGTTGATAATGAGATGATTCAATTAAAATATACTAATGTAGTTTGAAGTTATTATGTGGATGAATCAGTTGGATAAGGATCCCTCCATAGGTTTGGGTGATTGATGGATGGTTAGGTGGATAGGTGATATATCTAATTTATGAAAATGTGGTGGGGATAATATTCTTTTATACTTGACTTAAACACAAAATTCACAATTTTTGGCATGAGAATCAATGCACAACAACTAATATGAAAGGTGTTGGCTTTATCTCATGATTAAATCTAAATTTGAAAGTTCAAGGGTCAAATCCTCTAGCATAGAAATAAATTGGATGAAATCCATATGTGTAGAAATGAATTCGGAATCTTGAAAAATTGATAACTTACAATCTAGAAATGATTTGAGCAAATATTAAATTTTGTATGTGACAATCAATAAAAAATAAGATTAATAAAATGACCGAATCAATCAAAATCATATATTAAAATAAATAATTAAAAACTCCTTACAAAAATACCATAAAATGAAAGTACTGTACTTTTTATAATATGCAAACTATTCACATAAACTATAGTAAAATAGATCTAAATCTCATGTGAATAAAACCATATAAAACTTACTTTTTTTTCATATTAAATCAAACTTTTTTGCTTTTTATCCCTCATTCTTCTCCTAAATTGTTAAAACATTGTTTGAACTTATCTTCAATCAATATTTTAAACCATTGGATGTTGTAATCCCCAATCACATAAACTATAGTAAAGCAGATCCAAATCTCATGTGAACAAAACCATATAAAACTTCCTTATTTTTTCATATTAAATAAAACTCTTTTACTTTTTATCCCATATTCTTCTCCCTTAAGTTGTTAAAACATTATTTTTTAAGTTGTTTGAACTTATCTTCAATCACCATTTTAAACTATTGGATGCTGTAATCCCCAATCTCGGTGTGAACCAATTCAATATATTTTCAAAAGTGACTTTGGTGGAGTAAAAAGAATATTCCAAAACCCATGTATGAATGTTTCTTCCCATTGTTTAATTTCTACCTTCCTGTCTAAGGAAAGAATTGTCTGTTTTGACTTTTGATAACGAAGTTTGGAATGCAAACACAAGATTTAGATCTGTAAATCCTTCGCCCATGTTACATGTTCTTCATAGAATTGACAAGGGAGAGAATTGTGATGGTTGTTTAAACATTAAACACATTTTGTGGGGTCTTCAAATTGACCATGGAAAAGAAACAAAAAACAAGATTTATCCACCTTTGACATTTACTCAAACCGCGTTTTTTTATAGCTGGAATCCTCATCAATATTTATTAACTACAATCCACTGTTTTGACCTTATGATCATCAACAGCTGGAAGCCATGGAAGCCTGTCACTATTCTTGGGTAACTTTTCAATATAATAGTTGGCAAAGACCAGTTCAAAAAGAAGTGTGAGAATAGTATTACATATACATTGTATATATTATCCAGTTCTTGCCAAAACATCAGATTACAGAAAAATGGAAAGAGGTTAGAGTAATACACATACAGTAGGGATACCCATGTCACCAAATCTGCACTACGGACAAGTGCAATGAGGAGATATAAATAAATAGAGAAGACTCTGACAAAATAAGACACAAGGATTAGAGCAAATGGTGCAGAAATATGAGCTCAAGAAATGTCCAGGCATATGTATAAGCCAAAAATAGGGACTGATTGGGACCCATTTGGTTTCTGCCCATGTCATTTGTCCATCCATTCATCTATGTGCATGTTTTACTGATTCAATGGATGACTGGGGCTCTAAAATGGCTCTGGGTGCAATTTGGATATATATTGTTTTCTTAGAAAAATATAAAATTGAAAGAATAAAGAACATTTTGGAATCTTCTGCCAAGTTGATACTAGATATCACATGGGGAAGATTTTGGGGCTTTTTTTCCATTTCTGCATGCCTCAAAACATGACTTCTCTGACTTATTTCCAATTTAGTTTAAAGTTAAACAATTTAAAATTAATGACGGTGGAAAAAAAAGAGTTTTATGGAAAGTAATAACAATTTCATTGAAATCAAATTTGAAATTGTTGATGGTGAGAGAAAAATTTCTTAGGAAAGTTGCAACATTTTCATTTAAAAAAAATATAAATTTATTTTTTATGAAATAGTACTACGTATTAGCATAAAATAAGATATAGATTATTCAAAAAAAGTAGTATGAAATTATGCTCCAAAGTCATTCAATTTAGGTCTAGTCTAACAAATCAATTTATCATTTAGTATAGTTATAATAAAATGTTATTAAAGTTATATACGATAAGATCAACAAATCCAAATGTATGAGATGAATCCAACACATCTAGCTTGGAGCCTCATACTCCATCTAGTCAATCTTGGTCATCTAAAATAGGACTCCAACTACTATTAGATTTATTTTCTTCAATCTATCCCTCCTAGTCAAGAACATTGTCCATTACTATTCTTCCAACAAGGTGAAATGAACAAGGCTAGACAAGGAAACTTGTTTTGACCAATAGGGGAGCCCATCCATGTTATTGAGAATATGTGAAACAAGGGCAAAGACCATCCTATAGAGGAGAACAACCAAATCAACTTTGAGGATATCAACACAAGCTACCACTATGAACTTGATTTGATTACTATATAGGGAGCAACTACAAGGTAGTGAAGCCAAAGGAACATGAGCAACCATGCAAGGTATATTGCCCCAATAGGCTAAAAGAGTCTAGAGTTGGCCCATTTCTAGAGCTACCTTGTTGGTATAAACCTAAATTTATAGAAAAACATTGGAGATGGCTATAGCTTTGGTATAAATCCAAACCACTTATCAAATAAAGTAGAATCTATTTCTTTCTAGATACAATATATGATCTCCACTTTGAAAGTACTTCAAATATGAGTAATTTTTACAAGGATCCTAGAACAACCCCTAATATAACATTGTGCTAAGTAAAAGACTTGGGTTGAAAAGGTTTAAAGGAAGTCCTGAATCAATGACCAAGTCAATTGAGATTTGGTGCAAAACCAAAATTTGTTTAATGATCTAAAAATAACCATAGAAAGGAAAATAATACAAGAAGTAAAGTGGGTGAGCTTAGGCTCCAAAATGAGATTCCAAATAGTTTGAAGTCTCCTTTAGCAAATCTAAGAAGGGTAATGAAGAGACTGTCTCTAATTATTTTGTATCATAGGCAAATGGGGAGAGAGCCATTCATTTCATTTACTAGGAGAGTAGTTGCAAAACGGGATATCCATATACCATTTATAATCCTTCCACCAAGGTTTACTAGATTGAATATAATAATTTTGTATTGTATATATGTGGAGGATCAACCTCTA
Source organism: Sequoia sempervirens (assembly GCA_007258455.2). Classification (NCBI taxonomy): domain Eukaryota; kingdom Viridiplantae; phylum Streptophyta; class Pinopsida; order Cupressales; family Cupressaceae; genus Sequoia; species Sequoia sempervirens. The sequence goes on along the minus strand of VDFB02000008.1, from coordinate 297,410,620 downwards.
AAATTTCTTGGAATGATTCTTAGTCCTAATTGTTCAAATTAGACATGGCCATGGCCTCAAAGCTAGGAGAGTTGAGAGAAAGTATAGTTGGAAAAGAGATCTTGAATAGTCGAAATGCCTCACCTAGAAAACATAAGGGAATGGATCCAAGGAACCTTAACTACTAGAATCTCATGGAAGGTGATGATTGGAGATTGAGAAAAAGAATGTTGATTCATAGAGTCCATCTTGGAAGCTATTACCAAAGTCCATAGAATCCAAGGTTTGAGAGCCTCCCAAGAATTTCATATGATTTAGGCAACAAAAGCCCCCACAATCTTGACTAAGACTATATTAATCAAAAGAGACTGAAAACCTAAAATTTTCCATGTTATGTGGTCATAGGGAGGCTTAAGGAAAGACAATTTCTCATAGAACATGTTCTCAACTTCTTTTCCTTCAATTACCATAATAGTTTGAACACTCAAACTAATCCTTAAAGCTAAACATTAATCAAAACCAAACCATCAATATATTTAAGAAGGTAGTAGAATTTCAAATCCACTTGATGTAAACCTTTGCCCTACTAAGAACTAGCCTAGGGAATTTTCAAAGAAAATTTCTAACTTGTGATAAGAATCATTTAAAAGAATAATAAGCATGCAACATGGCTAAGAATTACTTTAAAATAAATTTAAATAATAGTCTTTTTAACCAACATAAAAATTTGAGTCATTAAAATAACCATAACAGTTAAAAGTTTGAAAGACAAAATATTAGCTCACTCCACAATTAAATCCTCTGCCACTTTAATCACATGGATTCCCCATCCCATGAAAGCCTTCCAAGCAAGCCCATATATATATATAGATGTTCATGGGGTTCAGCCAACTTATGGTGGTTGGGTTCTAATAAAACTATCCTACAAGCGTCGATAGAGCACTAATAATGGCAGCTTGTTCGTCAAGATTATCATCACAATTTCAACATGTTAGCCAATAACGTAAGAAGAATCTTCCCATCATATGACGATTCCTAGATTAGACAAGCACGTATTGTAACCATAGTCACAAACGTTATAGAAAGAACAGAGCTAGCCTTGAACTGTAAATAATATTAGTAACACAATAATGCATATAGTTGTGGAAAAGGAGCTTCAATGTGAAGTGCATGCATGCACATTGTTTGAGTTTACTGTATCTTTGTTATATGATATATCATGTGGATGTTCTATGGAGATTTCTTGGGAGCTTGTGTGGTGCAGTGCATGTGATGGGTGTTCCACTAATATGAATAACATGTGAGTTGTTTTGGCAGATTGATACGTACATTTGAAATCAGTGTGGCATGTTGTCTACCAGTCAGGACTCAGGTGTTCAGCGTTGAGACAGGCCATTTTGGGACAAGAAGTGAGAAAAACATGAGTTTATGGATTATGTACAACATTGGAAAGCTTTTGAAATGTGTTGAAAAACTTATGGACAATAAATCCTGCTTTATTTGGACCTAATAATGATAAGAATCAGGTTTCTAATTATCAAAAACAGTGAGAACAATGCATGTTCCATGATTATAATCAGAAGACATTAACTTTTGTCAGTATTTGGAGAAGAAAAGGTATTACAGTGTAATTGACCTAATTATGTATATGCATGATCTTTGCAGCAGTTGCAGTTAAGTCAGGAATATGGTCAGAGGGATCAGAAGTACATACCATCCTTTGTAAACATGAAAATCACCTCTTCTAATTCTACACTCAAGTGGACTGCCAACCCACTCTGAATGCTATCTACATAACTTGCTCATCTTACTGTCTGACAATTTTGTTGCCATTTTTGGAGAATCACATGGCCCATAAACCTGTAATTCTTATGTACTAGAAATATGGTAAAGAAAGCTGCAGAAGCACATCAGAATCATACTTATTTAATTTTAGTATGATTTTGTTAAATGTCCACGTTTTCTTTCCTTTCATGTTTTATGTTTGAATAAGTAGCCTCAATGACTTGCACTTGATATGCAAATTTGGCACTCCAACAAATAGAAATATACTTCTAGACTAAAGTAAAATCTCCAGTTTTATTTTAAGATTCTGCCCTGCACCATTTATAAATAAACTCTAAACTTCTTTATTAAGTTTTCTGTTTGATTGATTAATTGATTTATTACTATTTGTTAGTGTTGTGATGATAGTAGTTGTTTTTCAGCATTTGGACTGTTAATCTATGTAACAGTTTTGTATTTATTTTTTGAGTTCTAATATTTTATCTAATCTTATTTTTGTAAATGGGTCTGGACATTTTCAAAAGTCCTTCTTCACTTTTAACTAAAAAATAAAATGATGACAAGCTTTATCTAGTATACAAATGCTTCAAATTACATCTATAATAGAAAAGTGTCAAATACATTTTATTCTCCTGTATAAAATAAAAACTTAACCTTATAATAAGAAAAAACAAAACAAAGATTACGCTACATAAATTTATATAAATGAAAATAAAGAAAAGTAAATCATATATATGATCCATCTAATTAGGATTATACTATCAAATTTTACATAACAAATCTTAATGTATAAAAAAATAGCCTGTATACATAACCATCTAAATAAGATTGCAATGTAGGAGTTTTTATGACAGGGTGGAGTGTAATGGTCTGAATGTGTTAACAAAAATTCTTATCTTTTAGCTTTTGATAGCTATTTACATATAAAAATATTAATATTTGATAATAAACATAATATTTCCAAAACAAGCAACACATGAAATTTATATCTATTTGTATCCAGTAAATAAAATAGCTTCAAATTGATATCTCTCAACAGTTTTTTAGATAAATAGATGTACTTAACATATCTATACTAGTTAATATTTTTAGTAGACTTTAATGTAGCAGAAGATAATGAACAATAAAGCAACATTGTTGCAGTAAGTATTTATCAGTCAAATTTAATTTCAATTGTTTTTCTTAGAATGACAGAGAGGGAAAATATAGTTTGTACTTTACACAAACTATATTTACCCTCTTTGTCATATAAGTTATCGTCTATTTGTTTAGAATTTTTTATTTTTCTCTTTGTTTGTTGTTCTTTTATTGTTTTGCAGCTGTGGATGACTTTACAATAGCTGTTCTATGCACTGCTCTGTCACTGTTCATGTAATTTGTATACTAACACAATCTCTACTTCATCCTAATGATAGATCACGGAGTGTGATCCCAAACGTTATGCAAAAAAAATACTAACACAATCGAATTGAGAAACATTCAAGTAATAATCAACATGGATTGTGGAAATTTGCTATCATTAATTTGTATTCTGTTTTTGCTTCTTTCAATATTAAATATAGTTTGTATTGAGCTCTTTGAAGCTATTCTTGTTTTTGTCCATTCCTTGAACGCCATGTGCTAGTTTTTTGTATGTTCTTCTTATGTTTTGACAGTTGATTGGCTGCCTTATATTATATGACCATTCTTTTGCTTTTCTCAAAATATTAAAAAATAAAAAATAGAAAATAGTTTGTACTACAGATTTAAAATATTATTGAATTGAGATTGATGTCAATCCATTCACAATGCTATGATGATTATATTTAGTTGACCAAAGGTCCATCTGGAAGAATTAGATCGCATAATGCAATTAAATAAATTACTTTTAAGCATAAATAGTTTTTGAACAAGGCATAGAAGAGTCTAGATTAAAGACTGACCTTATGGTTAAGTAGGTAGCTGAATTATCATTAATCTAATGAGGCCCTGAATGTTAAACTTTTTACGAAATGTTCTTAGCTCTAAATCTAGTAGGAAAGATGAATAATTTTTATACAAAACTATATGCAACAAAAGTGTGTAAATAATAATAATAGAAAAAGCTAACTTAATTTAGTTGAAAGTAATAAAAATAAAAGGCACTTTATATTAGTTAAAAAATAATATACATTTCTATAGGCATCCCAATATGAAATTGGAACAATAATAATATCTAAGGAGGCGAGGGAACTGAAACTGCTGCTAACATGCTTCTTCTAGCTTAGGTAATTATCATGTTGTAATGGGCATCAGGCTAGTTATTATTGCAATGCAAACCCTATGCTTAACTGTGAACCCTCGAAGTAGGGTCTACTTATCAAATAGATACCCCTAAGCCGACCCTCATGTTTTTCTGAGAAGACATCGAGGAAAAGGAAAAAAGGGGAAATGGTTGGTATCATGAAGACAAAAAAAATGCCTGCGTTGAGCAGAACGGCCGGAGGGCACTGCATGTGTTGTGTATATGTCATGGGTGTGTATATGTCATCAATCAATAGTGAGTATATCTTAGCATTAGACTAGATCTATATTGAATTGACCATACTAGATCTATATTGAATTGACCATTCTTAGAAGCTAGTAGGCATATGCACATTCATGGAATGGTGAAAGTACATGCATATGCAGAGGTAGGAAAAGGAGGGAAGGTGATGGGCGGGAGGAAGAGTGTGGAAGGCAGCCATGGTTGGGGTGGGTCCTTTGGATGGACTTGAAATACAAGGACCCTACTTCCTCTACAAATTGAACACTCACTCCCATCCTCTGAACTCCATTCAATTCTAGTCTCTCATCTGAGTGAGCAGCTAGTAAACTAAAGACTTAAAAGTTAACGAAACTCTATTGCAAACTGCAAGGGAGAACGAGCAGCAGAGGAGCCAGGCTGACTAATGGCTAGGCCCCAGAGATATAGAGGAGTCCGCCAGAGGCACTGGGGCTCATGGGTGTCTGAAATTCGCCACCCGTACTTGTAAAAACTTACTTCTTTGTTCACTAGAATATCCTGTGAATTCATGATAGCACTTTCCTGTTTTCAGCACTTGAATTTTGAGCTTTCACTAAATTGGTGTTCATAGTAGTCGAACCCCCATATTGTTCTTCTTCTTGAATCTTCTTTTGCTGCAGTGATTGGTATTTTTATGACTCTGCTTGCATATATGGACTAACTCTTAGAGTATATTCAGAAGCCAGCCCCTCCCCTGTTTTTGTTCTGCTTATTTTGGTGCCGTTGTGTCAAAGGGTGGCTCTCCGCATTTGAATCATAATCACTTTGTGCTGATATGCTTTTCCTTGCCATTGCATTGTTGTATGTATAATTCGCATGCCCCGTACTTGTTCTTAATGCCACATTCTGACGAAGTGTGGTATATCCATGTAGATTTTGATGTTATAGTAATTAATTTTGTATCTGTTGCTATTGCAAAAGCGTGGAGATCCTTGTTATTTCCATATTCTTGGAAATTTGTTTTTTGTAATTGCTAAATATAATTTGTCTAGCTTATTGCAAATTATTCAGGTGTTGATTTGAATGCCCTTCTAGTTGGATTTGCTGTATCACTTATAGTTCTTGCAGAATCCTGAGCAATTTTGCGTCCTCTTTCTTTCCTTTTTATCAAACAGACCTTTGAATTTCAGAGTTGGGATTTTGATATCTACAGTTACAACTCGAAAATTCTTCAGTGACAATCTCATTTGTACGTTATTCTCAGTTTGGGGGGGTTCATTGTCCTATATTCCTGATGCAAATATCTTAAATGCTGGATTTGCTACACAAACTCTAAACCCCATTGTTGCCTAAAATTGTTTCCACACATTCAAAGCTAATTTTTCTTAAAGTTTTAGAAACTTGAACCGTATATAAAGCTAAAAATTCTGAAGTGTTTGATCTTATTCATCCAAAATCTTATACATTTCGTTTATTGTGGCTTATGTATATTTATGGTAATTGTGGTGTAATTCCTGCTGGCCTTGCTGCATAATAATCACAGGTCCTCATTTCCACGTGACTGTTATTGCAGGAAGACTAGAATCTGGTTAGGGACATTCGAAACAGCAGAGGATGCAGCCAGGGCGTATGATGAAGCTGCAAGACTCATGTGTGGACCAAGAGCTAGAACTAATTTTCCATATAATCCCAATGCCCCTCCAACGGCATCTTCAAAAGTTCTGTCCTCCACACTCACAGCCAAACTTCATCGCTGTTACATGGCCTCATTACAGGAACCGAGGTTGGGATCATCAAAAAAGAATTCCACTGTGACATCAGACCAAAGTACCAATATACATGGTAGCAATCAATCCCTTACTTGCCTCAAGTTAGACTCTGAAAAATCCAACAATATTGGTATTTGGCAAAAGAAAACAGGGCCAAAGAATTGTGAATCGAACTGGGTCATGAAGGTCGAATTGGAAAACAATCAATATGGAATCAGTGCTACAGATGATGATGTTACACAAATGATTGAGGAGCTACTTGACTGGGGATCCTTGGAGATCTGTTCCCCAACTGCTTCTGCTGATTCCAGTATCACTACAACAGAGTCCATGGTTAATTACCCCTAATGGTGACTGGCAGCACAAAATTTTGTAAAATTCCTTGGTATGCAGGAGAGTTCTTCCTTGTTGCTGCAAATTTATGCAGTCAATGCACTGCAATCTGGTAATTATGTTAGACCGTGGAATCAGAAAGGCATTTTAGCTATCGATGAAATTTTAATAACTCACTCAGGCCTTTCAGTCCAAATTTGAGAGATGTAAATCTTAGATATGACCTCTCTGATCTCTATCTGCATTTCTAAAGGGAGATATTTATAATCAAATTTCCATATTTATAGATTAGGCCATTGGTGTAATCTTGTAGCTGCTAGCTTCTTTGTTGAAGCATACTGCAATTAATGTATATCTACAAAATTACAGCTGATCTGCAGTCTAATTTTTAGCTATACTTATTTTGTAACGACTGAGTTTTCGACAGATGCATATGAGGAAAATGTAAGTATTAAAATATCTTCATAATTATCGCTGGAAGGTGGTATTGACTTAAGGTTTTCCATGCAATCCAAGGCCACCTAGCAAAATAAGCATTAAATCTTGTCAAACCAGAAGTTCTGAAGTGTTCCTTTCGTATTGAATAAGCCAATATGAATCTTCTTTCTATGTATGATGGGATTATTTTTCTTTCTGTATTTGTTAGTTTCATGATAGAGACATGTAGTTTAGTATTGGTTCTACTCATTCAAAAGTTTGCCTGCCATATAAGGTTTAGATTAAACCTTACAAAACTAACAATTACTTCTAAAATTTTGGTTATGTTTAGCTAATTGAATCTATATTTCCAGTATGGGTTTCCATGAATTCTAGTGACTCGTATTATGTCTTTCATAGACAAGAAATTAGCTATTAGATGATAAATTACAACCCAGCTGATCAAAATATCATTTGGTCATTTGAATTGGTAATTGTTATTATAACTTCCTATATTCCCTTGAACAGATTGTTACATATCTGATCAGCTAGAGGAACAAGATTTGGATTTGGAGCTAGAGTCAAAACCAATTTACAGTATCATATGTGAATAGAGGTTGAAAATGAGCGTCAAGTGTTTTCTTATTACCAATTGGGAAAATACCATTGTGGTTGCAAAAGTAGAATAGGACAGATGCAGAGTAATTGTTGTTAACATCATATTTACTAGCTTGTGTGCACTAATGGCACTGTTACAGAACAAGCCCTTTAGATCTAACGAGCCCCCATAAGTATGCTAGATGATTGATTAAGCAATGGACACCACTTGTTAATGAACATGCCCTTTAGATCTAACGAGCCCCCATAAGTATGCTAGATGATTGATTAAGCAATGGACACCACTTGTTAATGAACATGCCCTTTAGATCTAACGAGTCCTCATATTTCAGCTGAATAGGTCAAATCATTTTTTGCTTACCATAATAAGAAAGTTTGGGATTTTGGTATTAACAATTTTTTCTTACATATCAGTGTATATTCTCCTGGCCTATCTTTGGCTTCGAAACCTATCAGACAATTGGGCAGTGCAAAAGTTGAATCTGGTAAGAATCATCATGTCCTTTCCTAGCCGAAATTACATGTGAATTGTCCATACTATAGGATAGTAAATTTCTTTTATCCCCAGTAACATCTGTACAAATGTTCCCACTGGTAGAAACAAGATAAGAACAATTTCTCATCATGAACATTGAAGACTATTTCTCTTGGAGAAACCAAACCTGTCAGCAAATTATATGGCGATAGTTTTTCACTTTTCCCAGATTTTGATTTCCGCGCAGTTAGAAACATGGATCAGACCGCCCAGAGTATTAGATTTAGGACTTCCACTATTAGTCTATTCCTATTGTGTGAATAAGTCTCACTAAGGATGTTAATTATTGGATTTCCTTATTCTGATCTCTTTTATTATTAACCTTCCAATTATATAAACTATGCATCACAAATTAATTGATTGATAATAACTGCGTTGTTTAGGACAACACATGACTCGACAAACTATGAATCACAAATTAATTGATTGATGATAACTATTTGTTTAGAGGACAACACATGACTGGACTTGTATTAAAATTCATCTCAAGTGCATGTTATTCCTTATCTTCATTTTCCATAACCTAGAAACCAAAGATTCAATCCAAGTTTTGCTGTACAATTCACTGAATTAGAAACTTTGTTGTTAGATTTCCCAGTTCACTGAACTTTGCTTCCTGACCCATTTTTCATAAAGTGTTAATAACATATTGATGTTGAATGCATGGATTAGAGAGTAACATATTGATAACCTATGCAGGGATTAGAGATTGACATATTAATGATGAATAGAAGGATTAAGTGGTAATACATTTATGAATTATGGTTTCAGGTAAATTCACTGTCAACAAATTCACCTCTAATAATTCATCCCCAACAATTCATTGTCATGACGATGAATTGTTGGGGATGAATTGTTGATGGTGAATTGTTGACGGTGAATTTTCTGAGAACCATGAACTATATAAAAAGATTGAGCTCTCAAGCTTCGAACTACTGCATGTAAACAATCAGCGAGTTATAATCAACACAAATATAATTTACATGGGGTCCTGGGTTCTCATGTAAATAAGAAGTGTTTGACTACAATACATCCACTGTATAAACCCTTCCACTTCGAACACCTTTCAGCTTATAGACTGCCCTAAGAATCTATATAAGTTTGTAATACACTTTCTAATCTTTGTTATCAGATTTCTCATATCACTGAACTTAGTTTTCTGTGCATTCGTCAATTCATAAGCCCCTAAAACATGACCATGTTGAGATCTTTCCCATAAGTCATAACCATGGAATATTGAATGTAGTCCTTGGGGGGGATTAGACTGATCAGTTGGTGCTGTGTGTTTGTTAGCATGCAATTTAGGTTAAAATCCTTAGGGTATAATGGTCCTATTGACATGGTCGGTAGAGTTTATTCAGTTCTTGAGGAGGATTATAGGGGGCTCACTTGATTTTTTAAATATTGGGCTTCTAATTCTTCTTATTAAAAAATCAAAATAAATAGAATATTGAAGTTAGGGATTTTTTATTTGCTAGCTTTTTCTATTTGAGTCCTTTTTAATCTCAAAATGCTCACTAACCAGATTTGACAATTAATATCATGTTTTAAAAATTCACACAAACTTTGATCTTATTATTTACTTCGAAAATCTCTTACAATTGTAGGTAAATGATGTTGAAAAATAGGATAAAAATTTGGAGTGAAAATATACAGATAATTTAACGTAATTTAACAGATAGTAATAAATCGGAGTTGAAAATAGATTACAATAAAGATGCAAACCATAACTCAAGAATTATATGGAGAAACCCTTTCCGAAAAAAACTCCACACCCAAAGAGATCCAAGACTTGTATTAATCCTTCAAATGAGTTACATCAATACAACTTCTCCCTTTGAATCACTACAACACTTCATTGCTTCAACAACCTCCAACTTAACTTGTTTTTCCTTTCAACTCAAGCACTAAATACATAGGCCTAAGAGAAAACACAAATCAATAATGGTTTCTAAAGCCATTTAGGCATAAATCACAAAGAAAAGAAACTTCCTCTTCCAACTTGTGATTTTATCTATAATTTTTTATTAATGTGCACATACAACTAAAACATATCCTTTATCTTTTTCCAAGATTGCATTTAACTTCCCCTTTTTCATGCTCTTTCTAATTTGACAATTAAAAACACTTTGCAAATTGTCATAGTTGCATTTAGCAACTTTCATGACAACTAAAAGATAATTACAAATTGCCAATTAAAAATTAGAAAACAAAGCAAGGTCGACACATTTTTTCAACATTCTCCCACTTGTGGAACACCTTGCAAAAAAGCATAAAGGGAAACTGAATAAATCAATCTCTCCAAGAATCATGATAACCATCTTCTAATTGAAGATCCTCCATGGCCCCAACTGCAATCAAAGAATTCAACACCATGAGCTCCCAATAGGTAAGATACAACCACAATCTCCAAACCAAGAAGATACAAATGCCACATATCTTTTGTCAATAGAACCAAAGATGTCATAACTCTCACTTCAATCTAAAGGCATAATCCAAGAGCTCCTTATGACACCAACAACCATTGCAAAAGACCATCCATATTCTAATCAAAGATTATCCATGGCTCACTACACACTATAACCACAACTTAGAACCAAAATATTGAAACAAAGAAGATAGAACATATTATGTAATTGCATAAAGCTCCCACTGAAAGTAGTACCAAGTTATACATTGCATCATGACTAATATCATTGTCAATACTCTACTAAAAGTGAACAAAGCTTCTCATGCACCATAAACTACTGTTATAGATTCAAATGAATAATTCTATCAGGTATTTCTAATAGCCATCTCTCACTACAATAAGCATACCAATGTAATAATGGTGACCAAGAATAAGGACTACTAAACAAAATCCACATCAGACAATTTTGCAAGATTTGCACATATGCAACATCTAAAAGGAGAGATACATAATCAGTGCTCCAATCTCAAATGATTGAAAATTAGATTCAACCACACATTAGTATCATGCAAAACATAAATAATCAAGTATAACATGTGGATTTCCAAAACTCAAACACCAAAATCAATGTTAGATCTAATTTTGCAAAAAAAATCCACATAGGAATAACCATAGATCAATAAGAACCCTCCAAGCAGCCATGCAAACCTACAACTGTCTTCATTCAGAACACCCTGAATACAGTCGCATCATAGATCTATATACCACATATTTTAGTCAACATCTAAAACATGCAAAACATCTCTATAAATCTAAAAATCCATTTAAACATCCAAAAAATCACATCAAACATGTCATCTAAATAATGGAATAAGCACAAATCTACAAACCCACAGCTAAAATCAAGAGTAAACTACAACTCAATAGAAAAAACCAAGTTGTTCTGGAGCTTATAACATATGAAACATATTAGCTCTACAAATCACAAAGAGGTTAGTGGCTTATCTTCCAATGCTTTCCTATATCCAAGGGCTAAAACCATGAAGCCAACATAAGTACTCTATTTTGTAGTCCAAATCGAGAGTGTTTATCCATCTGATCAGGATGTCTCTACTCATCCAACATGAACACATTCTCATTGCACATGACCAAAAGGTAAAGGAACAAAACCACCTAAAGTGTTGGGAAAGGGGTTCCTTAATGAATGAGGGGTGTTCTCTTTATTTATTCCTTTCCCTAAGGCATTTCATTAGGAAAGAGATCACAAGGTGTAAGGATTGACTTTCAACCTCAATGGTGAGTCAATCAGACCTAGATCTCAATCCTTAAGACAATAGGAGAAATTTAAAACCAAATTGAAATGATATGCAATGCTCAAATTAAATGAATTATAAGATCCAGAACATGAAATACAAATTCTCGAAAGTACAGAAACTAAAACCATAGTTTGCAGGTAGATCTGAGATGGGTTAAGACACATGTACCAATCCCCAAAAGTAGGTTTTGAGCTCTGCTAAAGGACAAGTTTTCCCTAGGGCGAGTGGGTCCTGGTTAGGGCTTCTAAAAATTCTTTTGGTAGTCCTCTGAGGTATGATCTTAGCTTCTATTTTGTGCAAGTTCTACTGTCAGAAATTTAGAAATAACTTATGAATTTGAGTTTCCATGGCTTGACAACAATGATGAAAGATTATGCAACAATACAAAAATTGCACTTCAAGATCTTCAATCCTTCTTCAATATATAATTTTGCACACACACAAAGAGAGGGAAAACAAATTTTATTTGAGTGGGGGTTTTCCTTAATCAAACCCCATATTTGGTAATTAAACCTTGATAGAAAGATAATGACAATGGAGAAGGAAATGATGAATGAACACTTGCTTGCTACAACTCACCAAACCTTCAATGGATTCTCTTAGAGGATTGACACAAACACATCACTCCAAGGAACTTGATCTTTCTTTGCTTGATGTATTTGGACACTTGAAAATGCTTGGATGCTTTAAGATCAACAATGCATGTTAGCCTCCACAAAATGACATGAACACACATAAGCTTGAACATGATGATAGGATCTTGAATGCTACAACAAATGACTGAAAAACCTACTCTTGAATGCTCTTGACAATAATATTTTCTCATATGAAGTCTCCAAAAATTGTGTTAGAATGTTTCTTAAATTTGAATTGATAAAAAGACTATACATTTATAGGTGTTTATCTAATTTCGCAAAAATTAGATTCCAAAAGCTAACAATTACATAATAAGTTTGAATCATTAAAAGACCACCAAAAATATATTTAAAAATGGGTCCTAAGACTTAAAGGGGGCCCATTGGGCAAATGGGTCCTAGCCTAAAAGTCCAAGACATTCACATTCTAGGGTGATTAAAATATTAATTACATTAATTAAATGTCAGTTTCTCTTTCGGAAAATGGTAAAAATAAGGCTTTGGAATGTATAATTTGGAAAATTAGAAGCTTAATTAAGTCTAATAAATTAAGGGACCCAAACAAAGTGTGAAATTGTAAAGGTTATACAATTTCCTACACTACATTTAACCCCCACTTTAGTGAGAGTACGAACTTACGCTCAGACTCACATTAAAGTAGACAAATATGTGTCAAGAGAGGTCCAAATGTACAAATGTTAGAGAGATTGGATGCCAAAGATCAAGGAGGATGATCAAGCCCCCATGATCGAAGATCCCATGGAAAAACAACATAAGGACAAAGGTACACACAAGATGTGTAAAATACATGGAACAAGAGAAGATACACAAGCATATGATATAAAAGCTAACACCAAAAGGATGGACTAGAAAGTTTTGTTATGCCACATCCATCAAATATGCTCACAAGGCCTAGTGCAGTCTAGTATACACTAGGTGAGCCCCAAAGGAAAAATGAGAAACACACACTAGGTCTACAAGGTGTGAACTCATGACAAAGGGGTGGCAGATGGGAAGGTCACACCAGGTCTACAAGTCTCCCATATGTCAACCATACCAAAAGATATACTCCCTGATAAACTTGATAAGGTACCACAAAATGATCAATGTTATGCCAACACTACACTAAGTCCATGCCAAAATGCCAATGTATGCCCCCACTTTAAAGGAATTGCTAAACACCATGTTGTGAGAAATTACTTTAAAGTAGACAATGATAAATTTCAATTGTTAAAAGGGCCATGGAAGCTTATTTGGAAATCCCTATGCCAATCATATGTTTCCAAATAAAGTTGCATCATGAAAAAGGAGGTTTCCCCCACATGCAATCCAAAAAGATAACACATAAAGGATCCATAGATTTGAGGTCAGTGCATGCTTTTGTTATAGTGATATAATAGAGCTTGGAACCGTCATCATTCCCCAAATACTTTATGGAAAAATAAAAACAAAGGAGGAATGACACATAAAGAGTGAAAACAAAGAGAAGGATTTTGGGTCAACATGGAAGAGACTTGGATGTCTCAACATCTTACATCATCCCCAAGAGGAAAACACAATACAAAAGAAAAGACAATGTTTACGAACATATAGAAGAATGTCATGACAGATTCACTTCCTTTGTATCCTTGCACCAATGGAGTAACAAGGGTCATCCAAAGAGAACTCACAAACATAAAGACTTGCTAAGCAACACGATATGAGGGATCACACTGCATACATGTAATCACAAAGAATAAAGCGAAAAGAAAAATAGTATGTCACATGCAAGCCAACCTATATCAAGTTGTTTGCATCCCAATCTTGTTCATTATATGTAGAAGGAGGACAACTAGCCAAAGGAGCAATGACAAGTGTCAGACTAGGACAATCACTAAGTTCAACATGTGATGATTCACTCTTTATAGGAGGATCGTCATGGTTGCACCCATCTAAGTTCATAGAAGTGAAAAACAATAAATTCAATTCATTATGCACTTCTTCATCAATTTTAGAAATCTCACCATCATCATCATCATCATCATCATCATCCAAGTTAATCACAACAAGAGGCTTAATGACAATGTCCATCATATTTTCTTGTTTTTATTTTGGTTTAGAAGTTTCATTTTGTGGCAAAAGTGGAGAATTTGTTTTAGTTGGTTTGTTCTTTTCTTCTAATTTATGAGAAAAATAGCACGATGTCTATGCCTACACTCTTTAGCATTCCAATTTATTCTTGCATGATTTTCAAGTTGTGATGGTGTAGGAGTGAGTTTTTCAACCATCAGTCTCTTTTCTTCCCTTAGGGGAGGAATGGAAGGGACCTCGACAAGTTGCAAAACCAATTTCTCGTTAGGTTTATTAACTTGTTTGATTTTAGGAGGCACAAAGGGAATTGTATGGTTATCTCTTGCTCTCTTGTAAGATATAGGTGGTGAAATAGCATCATGTTTTTTTTCTTTTGGCTCAAGCATAGGTTCACCCACAACATTTGGAGTGGGAGGAATGACTATAGTCAATCTTTTAGCTTTAGGTGGGATATTGGCAAGGGATAACTCTACTATACGCTTTGCTTTGAACTTTTGATAGGATTTGAAAAAGAAATATTCACGATGTTTTATAGGTTCTACAAGTTTAGGCCAAAATAAATCCAATGAAAAGTACCCTTAGAAAGACAAAGGATTAAATCCACTATTATGCACTGCAAAAATTTGGTTATCAATGTTGAACAAGACAACTAAGAGGGAGGGGGGTGAATCAATTGTAGTAAATCTAATCCTTAGAACATTCACCAGAACTTAAATCATTACTCTGCTAAATGATTAAACATTCAATGCAAGCGAAATAACTAAAAATCATCACACATACACAACAACACTAGATTTACGTGGAAAACCCAATAAGGGAAAAACCACTGTGAGGATTATCTCACACTATAGAGAATATCAAAATTGATTACAAAAGGCTCACTTCCAAAACAAGGGCTCACTGTCCAGATCAAGACTCACTGTCCAACAAGGGTTAACCACCCTGAGGGATCACTTCCATAGAGATATAAAGAAGATAGAAGGGATATGCTACAGAGAGAATACAACCTCAATGCAACAAAGATTTCCACCACGATTCACTCAACCACTTGTATACATGCATGAATGATAGAGTACACCTTCAACTCACTGTTTCCAAAAACTCAACATTTAGAATTTGCATTGATTTTCCACACTCACATCACATACACACTCTATTTCGCATCTATCTGATCTATTTCTTTGCACTTATCTCTTTTTTCTTTCAACTCATCATATATTTATACCATCTTTAACTTTGAAACGTATCCAAAGTTAGTCATCCATCATTAAATTCAAATTAGGTCGGTACCAAAATATTATAAGGTGGAATTTGAATGAGGGTGACCCAAACACATGCTTTATGAGGACCCAAATAATTCCCAACACACTTCACCAACTTTGAGAGTAGTGTTCAACACAAGGCCAGCCAAGTTAGTGTAAAACACATAGAACAATTAAGCACATGCAACCCTTAGCACTGTCCAATCCTTCCATACACCAAAATTATCTTCAACATGATCATAACAACTTAACTCTAGAACCACAAGTCATAAGACTCAACCAAAGAGAAATCCGGACCAACAAAATTTTTCTTGGACCTCAGCCAGATACACAAAAAACCACAATTCACAACTGGTGAACATAACTCACACTGTTCAATGAATCACAAGCCCAAATCTTGGATATATTTGAACCACACAAACATAGGAGAAAATGTCCTCAAACCCTAAAAGCACGCTTATGTAGCTAAGGAGGTTGAGAATTAATGACGACGTCTAACAAAAATGTGCCCAAATATGGAATGTCAAGGCATCAAACCCAAAATTTTGCCTTCTGCAAGACACCACAATCTCGTGAGATACCACAATCCTACCAAATCATTCTTGAACCATCGTGGGGTTGCACTAATCTTTACCACTTTGTTGGTTACCTTCGTACCACACGATACCACTCCAGTGCAAATCTTCCAACAAACAATTGCAGTGTCATGACTAACAACTCGGTGAACCCTTATCACCAACCCGCCAGCCCCCACCATGTCGTAGGACTTCCAACTAACCATCGTAGTGTCATGAGCTACCTCTAAACCACACCTTACCACATACCAAAGGAAGAAGGAAACCAAAGAGCGTTAAGAAGGAAGGAAGCAATTGGGGTTTGGTCTGATGGGATACCTCTTACTAAAGAAAGGTAAGAGGTAGAGGGGAAGGTCGAAGGCCAAAACTTGAAACCATGACACTTAGTCAATTTTGAAAAAAAGAGTGAAGTGAGAAGGATAAGGAAGAAGAAAGTGAAAGGCTCGAAGAAGAGAGAGATTTCGGAGGTCGAACCTCAAGCCATTAGAGTCAAAGGTTGGACCAAAGGCTTATGCTTTGCAAATGAAAGCAGTAAGAGGGAAGAGGGAAGACCAAAGGCCAAAGGCCGAAGGTCAAAAGGAGAAAATTTAAAAGGTGAGGAAGGAGGGGAAAGGATGGAAGAGGAAAGTAGGAAGACAGACCCTTGAAGCCCAAAAATTTGACACTTAGATAAATTTCAAGAAAAGCCAAGGTGAGCTTCGGTGGTCGAAGGTAAGGCCTGGGGCTTACCTTAAGAGATTGATAGAAGGTAAGGGGGAAGACTGAAGGCTAAAGGCCAATGGAAGAAAAGGGAAGGAAGGGGAGAAGGAGAAAATAAGTATGAAGGTAAGCAGGTAAGGGATAGTTTGAAAACCCAAAAATTTGGGACTAGTCAATTTTAGGAACCCCCAAGGAAAACTCATGCAAGATGGCCCATGTAGGATCACTCAGATCGAATATCAATGATGGGTCATCTAAGGGTAGCATAAAATTTCAACATATCCTTTATTTGATCCTTCCTTACAATCCCCTTCTATCTTGAAAAGACATATTTCACCTTTGGTGCTTGGTAGGTTGACCTATCTTCAACCATGGGGGCTTTCCCCTTATCATGCTCCTCAATCTTCTCCTTGAGATTTCCCACAATCTTGTCATAACTATGTAGAATGGTTTCAATTCTTAGCATCTCATCCTGAATTTCCATGAAAGTACCTTTGAACTAAGGATCCTTTTCCTTCTTTTCTTTTTCTAGATTTGCAAAAGCCAACCATTTTACCTTTCTATCCTTTGTACCTTTTGAAGATCAAAAAAATTTCTAATGACATCTTCAGGGAAGTTAAATTTATGCCAAAATCTTCCCCCTCTAATCCTTACTTTCAATGTTGCTATAAAAACTTATGGATCATGGTTTCTGGCTCTACAATTCTTCATCTTCAATAGTGTAAGCTTTGGAAGAATATTCTTCCACCCATATCTAATCATAACAAAGTCTGAGAACACAATATAATTAAGGAAAAGAGTTCCCTTCTTCTATCCTGCTAGATGATTATCCTTAACTTTTCCCAATTTCCACATGACCTCCAGAAAACCAATTCTTAGTCTAGCACAATTCTTGGCAATACATGTGTGGTTACATGTGAGCCATACACTCTAAGAATTGTAGTGCTCTCATAAGGGATGATATCCCCCCAGTTGTGGTATGTTCCCAGGTTATATCTCCTTTCCTTGGGCCTCAAAAATTCATGTAACTTCTTAGGGATCCTTGGTTGATCCCTCACTAGAAACCATTTTAGCTTAGCAACAAAAAAATTTGTGAAAGTGACAAAACTTGAAGTTTGGTAGTGCATGTCTAGGTGATGAGTCCAAAATTGTACAAGTAGGAATTCACCATTTTTTCCCTTCAAATCCAATTGTATATCCTGAACAAACTCATTTATTCCTTTGGCCAAAAATATATGACATAACAAAGAATACTACCAACATTTCATGTCAGTTTCACCATTCTTGATGGTTGTCAATGCCTTATGGATAGAATCAGACAAGTAAGTAGCAAAATAATACTCCTTATTTACCATAAGATTTTGAATATTGGCAGCCATATACATGAAATCCACTAGCATCCTTTGAGGAGGGTCAAACCCTATGATTTGGCACAAGGGGTGATGTGTCCTAAAAAACTAGAAATCAAACATATCAATTGGGAAAGCCTCCTTATCAATAGCTGTGAGTTTCATTTTAATTCACCCTTTTCTCTTCACCATGAACATGGGAAATATTTTCACCCTATATGTGCTCCTTTTCTTCTCATTCTTTCTTCAATGCCTCCAATTTGATTGGTTTAGTGGCATCAAGGTTTAATTTAAAAACATCAATTATCCCCTCTCAAGTCAAAACAATCATTACAACACTAGCCAATAATATCACAACCCTAACATTAGGATCATAGTTTACAGCTATGGCCTTCAAAAGGTCAACATCTGCGTAAAAATTAGGAACTACTAGTTTCCCCATATCCAAGATCTAACCATTACAACTTGGAATACTAGAATTTTGTTTCCCAAACCAATAATTGAAGAGCTCCCATCCTAAAATTTGTTTTATCTTTGCATCTCTAACAACATGATGTTTATTGATAATTCCTTTGTTTACTCCTTGGCCTTGAAATATAAGTTTGCCCACATTTTTATCATTGGTAGAGCTAGGAAATTGGGTAGGCAAGTATTCACAAAGGACTCTTTTGGGGGTGTCATTTTATCAATTGAGTAATATGTTATGCAACTAGGGTTTTTGTAGTACAACCTAGTGTTTTTTGCAAAGTGTTTTAGGTTTTCTCAAGAAAACACGCACAAACTAGAGTGAATTCAAAACAATTTTGACTGCATTTGATGAACATCAAACCTTAAAAGAAATCTAGCAAGCACTTTAAAACATTGAGTAGGAAAATGCACACAAATTCTCTAGAAATTAGACACAAAAAAGGAAAATTTCACTTACTGGTGTGCGAACGCTGAAAACCCTAGCTCTAAAATGAAAGAAGATAAAAAAAATGTTGCAATTGATCTCCAAATGCTTAGAACTGCTTTGGTAAATTTGAATTATGCTTTATTCCATGCTTTTATGGTGAAAAATCTCTTTAATTTGATAGGGAAACATCATGTCTGCCATTACTGCTCAAGCTCACACAAACCAAAATGACTCAACCCATTCAATTCCACAACTTTGAATCTTAGTCATTGATCTTTCAGTGACCTAGATCATTGAATGTCTCAGATGGAGTTAAACAAGTTTGAAAAACTTGACTTAATTTGACTACCAACCAATGAGAATCAACCATATGGAAAAGCTTATGCTTCATCATCATGGGCCCTACTTCCTTTGGAAGGCACCGAGAAGGCTGACGTGTTGCTTCCCTTTAATACCACATGCATATGTTGGGAAGAAAATCAAGGGTTGTGGGATAGCAGGGAGACCTACCAAATTGTTCCATGTGTCTAAACCTATGCACCTTTTAAGCCCTTATGTTGTCACCCACACTTAGGAAAATTTTGCCATGTGCTTAAATCTTTAAAAGTAGAACGATCAGGATTAAAACATCTATATCACAACTTTATGAACAAAGGCCAAATGTATTCAATCTTAGACCATTTAACCCTCCATATTCTTCCTAAATATTTCACTTGCCCAATAGTTCATTGGACACTCCAAATGATGACATGTGGTAGCCTCTATTTAGAAGTTGTTGAGATGATTTAGCATTGTTGTCATTGATGTCAAAACCTAGATCTGGAAGGTTGTGCTACAGATAATATACATAAATGATCTATCTTATCATATGCTTTGATGTTGTGTAGTGTGGATGTTATCTTTGATCCAGATATGGTAGTACTTCTTTTTGGGACATTTGAGGAAGACAATTAATGCAAAATAATGAAGTCTAATCTTTTGATGTTGGTTGTTGTGCTCAAAGTTTACTTTGGGTAACCTTGCTATCTGAACATTCATGTAGCATGTTACAAGTTTTGGTATGTCAAATTTTGTTTCTCTAGTTGATACTGAAATTGATGATAATCAATATTTGGCTTGGTTGTGGCATTCCCATCGGCTCCGGAATATATTTCATGTAATTCAAAGTTTTATAATTATGTCATGTAATGAACCTATCTTATGTATGACCTATTTACGAGTCCCTTGGTAATGTGGTAAGAAGATCTTTATGTGCGACCCATCTTTTGGGTCCAGTGCTAGCGTGCAAAGCTATATTGATTATTTCACGGTTGTTCTTCATGCTGACATGTTTTGTGGTGATCTAAATTCAAATGGTGTTTGGCCAACTTAGAAGACTATGTTCAAACATTATGTTTGGCGGATTTAGGAGATTACGAAATCATGGAATGGTATAAGTAAAATTTTCTTTTGTTTGATGAAATGAGAGGTGCAGATTATGGTGTGTGTGAGCAGATAAAAGGGTGCGAAGGAAGAAGTAATATGATTTGTAGAGGTTGTGTGCAGAAGATTCTTGAACAAATCTATTGCAAATAGATATTGTGCTCTTAACCGAAATTGAATTCATGCATATGTAGATGCAACTTCATCAGTTCACTTTTGTCAATGAGACTAATTTATAATCAGATGTATTAGTTAGGAAGTGATCCCACTGATAGTGAGCCTTACCTGTAGTGAGCCTTTGTAAAATCACCTTAATCGGCGTCACCTTAACCGATGTTCTATAATTGAGAATTAGCATTCTCCATGGTTTTTCCCTTCTTGGGTTTCCACATAAATTCTGGTGTTCATTGTGCTTGATGTTGTTGTGTGCATTCATGTTCATATCTATTTGATTATTTTTTGATTGATATAAGCCTGCTCCAAATTAATTAAAGAAAATATTTATTTTTTTATGATGACTGATTCACCCCCCCTCTCAGTTATCCGAACTGTTCAACAACCTCCAGCTATCCTACATTGAGCCAAGATCTATCACTTATAATTGCACTATAACTCATGGAACCAAGAATTTTTTTCAAAGTTCTAGCACAATTGATGGAGAATTCAAAGCAAACAAAGGAGAAGAAGTATGCATTCAAGTATGGAATTTTGGTTATGTATTTACTTTTCTATTTTCTAAAATAATTTTTTGGAACCAAAGGAGTGAAATAGTTGCAAGGAAGACCAATTTCTCACCAGATCAAATATTTTATGAGTAGTATTGTTGATGGGAATGCACAAGGTGAGGCACTTTCTACCTTCTTTGTAGTTTTTCATAAAATAGTGCATGAGAGAGACAAGATTCCAAGGAAAATGGTCGAGAAATATAAAAATTGTGTGAGTGAAAATTGTATCAATGTATATGAAATTCAAACACATATTAATAAGACATTAAATTAGAAAAACTGAAAAAGAAGCAGAATAAGCAAACCGTAACAACAACTTCCTCGAAATCATCTTATCTCTCTCTAACTCCAGCGTTTTGTTGTTTCGAATGGCTCTCAGATCAGCAGATCAAGCTCAACAAAAGGACAGCTAAAGAACGAGATTTTAAAATGCATAATATGCTAAATGCAAAGCTATGCTGAGATGCTAGTATGGCTGTGATGCTAAAAGATTGTGATTGCATGAATTTTCGAGCGTTTTCGTATAAATGCATGGGTAACCAAAGCTTGGATTTGCGCAGGCTTTTATAGAGTTTTCAAATGGATTCGATTGGCTGATTTGATCAACGGTCTGGATTAAGCTTGTTCGAACGGACAGCGGGAGATTTTCGAAAGTGGAAGAGAAGATGGAAGGTTTCCCTTTTCTTTCAATTTTCGTCATTGAGATTCGAAGGGAAACTTCCATTTTGAAGGATGAGTTAAGAATTTGGAAGGGTGAGTTAGCATGAGTTAGAAATTAAATAAAATATATTTATTTAATTAGGAAGTGGAGATGAAAATGGAAACCCACATAATTAAATAAATCATATTTAATTATGTTTTAGAAAATGAAATTAGGGTGAGGAAATATTAAATAAAATATTTAATATTTAAATCGATTATGGGATGGAGAATATTCCATTATTCAAATATTAAAAATATTTAAACTTTAGAATAGAATGATAATCAAATATAAATAAATTATGAAAATTTATTTAATTTAATTAAGCAGAAGATGGAAATGTTAGTAATTAAATAAAATTATTTATTTAATTAAGGTAGAAGAATTAGAAAATGAACGATATAAATAAATAATTAAATTTATTTATATGTAGATGATATTAGAGGAATTAATTAAATAAATCATATTTAATTAATTAAGAAGCTTAATCATGACCATTTTTAGACGTATACATTTTGCCCCTCTTTGAAGTGGTGTAAAACACATTGCTTCAAAGAAAAAATAAGATTTTTGCCCCATATATTCTTTCGATATTTCTGTTGATGATGCCCCCTCGGGAGGTAAATTACGGATGAGAGAGAGAGTGATTCACCTCGTGATAAATGATGAAAAAGAAATGTCCCATTTTGAAAGAAAAAAAAAGTCAAAAAGTAGCAAATTTACCCATGGTTGACCTTTAAAAGGTAAAAAGGTTGAAAAAGACAAGTCATTTGCACTTTTGACTTTAGTGAAAACTGTAGCTCTGAGAGTGACATCACGACATGGAGATTCCGTATCATCGCCATCGATTCGAGAGATCTCACAGATACCAGAGGCTAGCTGCGTATGGACCATCGGTGAGTTGATCTAACCAGCTCTATGCTTTCAATTTTTTTGATTTGAATCAAAAATTTTCATTTTTTTGCGGTTTTAGTTTTAGAAAATGTTGTTTGTGCGCATCTAGGAGAGTTTAGGTGCTTTCAAAAAAAACAAGCGCCCTTAGAGTAGAAACAAATGCACATATAAGATAGATTTTGAATGATTTAGGAAAAACCAGTTTAGCGCATCTCGTGAAAACTAGTGCGCATATAGGGTAGGATCGAAAATTTTAGGGGTAGAGCGCTTTTAGGGTAAACAGGGGCGCATATAGGAAAAAGCGCATCGGGCAAAAATAGTGGCTCTTAGGTGGAGTAAAGTTGCGCATACTGGAAAACGCGCATAGGAGGTCTGTTTGAGCGCATCCAGTGAAAACAAGGGCACATACGGGTTTTAGCACATCCTGTGAAAAGAATGGCGCATATGGTAAAATAGGCAGAATTGATGTTTTGATGATAGGAATGTGAAAAAGATGATTTGTATTGCTTCCTTGGTCAATAGATAGGTCAATTGTTGTGTCATCATGCTGATATGGATAGAAAATGATAGAATAATCTGATGATTGATTGATAACTTTGCTTCCTAGAGTAGAAAACAAAGAGTAAATGATTGAACTGATAACTTTGCTTCTTAGAGTAGAAAACAAAGAGTAAATGATTGATATGACTTCTGATAAATTTGCTTTCTGTGATAGAAAACAAATAGTAATGGATGGTAGAGCAGATTTGATATAATATCTAGCTAGATAGATTTGATTTGATTTGATTGATAGGACTGATTATGTGATATGGGTCATTGCATTGATATAAGTCATTGATATGGGTCTAAGATAGTTCGCTGATATAGGTCACTTGATAGATCACTGAGATATGTCACTGATATAGGTCACTTGATAGATATGAGTCTAATTGATGTTGTTTGAATGATTGATATGATTCTGATGAATTATCATTGTGATGAAAATAGGAGGTTTTCAAAAACCTCCAGATTAGAGAGCGGCACTCAGCAGGATGGGATAGGATACTCGAGTTGACACCTGTTGACATAGCATTGATAGATACTTGTGGTTTGAGATCCTTGTTGGTGATGCCGCCGATTAGGGTCAACAAAGGATTGTTGATGGCACTTGCAGAGTGATGGCATTCAGAGCACAACACCTTTCACATGTCGACCAGTGAGGTGACAGTGACTCCTGAGGACGTGTACAGGATCTTAGGTATCCCAGTTGTTGGTGCCCTTGTGTATTATGATCACAAGGAGCTGGGGGGTACAGATGCTTTGAGGAGAGTGTATGGTGATGCACAGATTGTTGGGTACTGGGTACCATGGGCTGATTTTCGAGGATATCCAGCCTTGCCGGTAGTTTTGGGTGCATTTTATTGGAGGTCTCCTTTGTCCGGATCGCCGGGCAAATGGATTATCAGTGGGATGGGGCAGGATTCTAGAGCAGATGTTGCTACAACCGAGGAGATACGCATGGGGGAGTTGTATGCTAGCACATCTTTATCACGATTTGCATTAGGTGGTATACAGGGGTTCCTCCAGTTTGTCATGTGGGGTGACACTACTGTAGATCTGGGCGTGGGAGCATTTCGTTGTGATGAGACCGGTGTGCCCCAGAGTTAGACCACTAGGTAGGCCTTATATATATGTATGTGATGTTCCTTACCCAACCCAAGCTGGGCAAGGTAGATTATTGGAGACGACTGCTGGATGACATGGACACAGTGGTATGGCGACCATATCTTGATTGCGAGCCATGGGCCACAGATGATATAGAGATGCTGTATGTATGCATTCCACGGTTCCTGATAGGGCAGACTCCCTTTATTCTGGAGAGGTTTCTGGTATTGCGCATACAGAGGCAGTTTGGATTCACACAAGGGATGCCACAGGGGGTTGCACACTACGCCCGGAGCAGAGATGAGGCCGGATGGGGGCCATGTGTTTCTTACCAGATAGCGTATATAGAGTTCTAGACATTAGCTCCTGAGGCATGGGATGACAGGCGAGATATTATTGATGTGGGCATGTCTGATGAGTATTCTGCGTATTTTCACACACATCCCTTTCCTCGGTTCACTAGTCCTGATGAGCCAGCACCGATTTTGGTAGCACCACAGCCAGGGGCAGTGAGACAGGAGGATTTGGCTGGTGGTGAGCAGGGAGCAGTCGGAGGAGAGGAGGTGGAGAGTGGGGATGAGGGGAGTTCAGATGATGATGATGATGGAGATGATAGTGGGGAGGAGGGATAGGTGCTAGGGAGATCGAGGCTGGATATCTTGAGGGGTGTTCAGATCATGCAGCGGCCGAGGACAGGGATAGGACAAGGAACAATGATCTAGATGACATCCTCCTCGCAGTAGGGACAGATTGCTACACTTCAGGCCCAGGTGCAGACATTATAGGGGCAGCAGGGACAGCTACAAAGTCAGCTGGGACAGGCACATGCTTTCATTGTACAACTACAGGCATAGCTGGCGCAGGCACATGCACAAGCGCAGGCATAGGCACTTGCCCCAGACCCATAGTTAGCCCAGGTGATTACAGAGAGAGATGCATTTAGGTGGCAGGCAGTAGAGGCTGAGGGTGTGGCTCAGAGGTTGATGGGCACTGTAGAGAGTGCATCACTGCGGGATGCCATTGCAGAGGGCATGGAGATGGCTAGGGAGGCTGAGTACTACAGAGTGAGATACGAGGATCTGTGTCCTCTAGAGCGCAGAGAGCAATATCCGCGATCCCATAGCAGGATGAGGAGTAGATCACAGACACATACCCAGAGCAGGGGAGTGACTGGGCCTCGATAGGATCCAGATGCAGGCACTAGTGGCAGACCACCTCCTTCTAGACCAGCACCATCAGGGGCATCGACCAGTTAGTCTCGTTATGTATATCATTTTTGGAGCATGTATACAGATTTTGATTATATCTGATTTTTGGGACATTTGTATCATTTTTTATGAGCGATGATATGGAGCGGCGATGATTATTTTGATGATGATTTGATGTGCATTTATGATGTGATGATGTGATGTGCATTTTTTTGAGATGATAATGTGATATGCATTTATTTCTATGTGTTTATGGATTTTGGTATGCATTTGAATGATTTGATGACTAACATGATATGCAGGATGATTTGATTATGATGTTTTATTATGATGATGATGATTTGATGATGTGTATTAATGATGTCATGCAGGTGAATGATTTATGATATGTATATGGAAATGTATGTATGGAATGTTTATGTTTTTGGATTTTTCAATGTAGGTAAAAGATGATAATATGATGAAAAATGAATGTTGTGTTCATGATATGCATTATGTATGATGTGATGTAAAATGATATGAGTAGATAGTGTATGATAAAATGATATGACATGAGATGATAGGAATACTGATATGAAATTGAGATGAATAAATAGTGATGTATGATAAAATGATGTGATGAAATATAATTATTTGTAATAAGATGACAAGATAAATGGATTGGATGTGTAATGATAATGATATGATATGATGAAATGACGATACTGAGATGAAATAAATGATGATGAGATGAAATGAATGATAATGATAGTGAAATGATATGCTTTGAAAATGATAATGAAATGATGATGATGTGATGGTAATGACATGAATGAAATGATAAAATATATGATATAAATGAAATGAATGATGGTGCAATAAATGATAATGATAATGAAATAATGAAAGGATGACAATATAAGAATAATGAATGGGAATGAATGATAAATGAATGAAATGATTATAATATAATGATAATGAATGAAATGATAATGGGAATGAATGATAAATGAATGAAATGATAATGGGCATGAATGATAAATGAATAAATGAAATGAATATAATATGGTAATGCAATGATGGGATGATAATGAGAATAATATAAATGATAATGATAAAGAAAATGAATAAACTGAATGGAATGATGATAATGGTAATGAAACGTATATGAAACTAATAAGGAATGAAATGATGAAGTGTATATGAAACTAATATGAAACGATAATGATATGAAACTAATATGAAATGATAATGAATGAAATGATAATGAAACTAATATGAGATGATAATGGAAATGCAATGAAGATGAAATGATAATGATACAAATGTTTGCATTGTCCTCCACAAATAGTCCAAAGAAAAATGACAGCCATTGACCTTTCAAAAACTCTTGATGCAAATCCAATATGCAGTTATGTACAATGACCTAAAATGAAATGCAACTAAATGAAACCGACCATTTTGTTGAGCCTTTTAGTGAGCCTGCTTAAATCATCATAAAGCATTTGAAAATGTTGGAAGTGTGTACAAGCATCAGAGGGGAAATTAGCACCAATGATGACCTGAGTACAACTTTCATGATTTTTGATATAGCAAGTGAACACAAGCATCTAGGTATAATTGAACCGAGATGACCTGAGCATTTCTTGCATGAACAGACAAAGACTAACCACCATCTGATGCAAATTTGGAACTGTCATCAATGATAAACTTTGGAAAATCATGTCTCACGACATACTTGCAACAGATAAATGATTAACCTCAATACAACAGACAAAGAAAAATCATCCTCTTTCCTTGCCACTCTAGTTCAGTACATCATCGAGTGTGCTCCAGAGAAATGATATCAAAAAAATAAATAACCATTGTTCAAAAATGAAATACTGTGATTCCAAACATTAGTCAGATTAGAGATCATCTAGATATGAGTCATGGTAAGGTACGCAACTGAAAACTACTATGATTCGGATTAATGATTGGATGTTCTAGTTTGATTTGGTTGTTTTGCTTTGCCCGATTGGTTTCGATGTCATTGTCTCACTGTTTTGTTAAAACTTGAAAGTTGATTGCCCCCAGTATGCCCATGTTTTTCCCTTGGTATCGACATAACTTGTTGAAATGAATATATACAATAATCAAGCCATGGTAAGACGTTATCGCTCGAGGTAAATGATGATAGCATGGTGCTGATGTGACCCTAAGATGATGGAAAAGATGTATGAAAATGAAGGCTAAAGAGTTAAGTGCAGAACATGAACTAATCGATGGAGAGCCCCAAATAGTGTCTGTTTGCCAGATTTTCACTATTTGTTTTTTTATTGCATTTTTCTTGTCAATAGACTGCCTGTTTGCCAGGTTTTCACCCTATGATGGTTTTTTTTTTTTTTTTGTGCTACCGAGATACCTGTTTGCTAGGTTTTACCAGGGTAACCATTTTTTCAAGACTTTTTCTACTGTTTTGGATTTTTTCAGGTCTTTTTCCGATTTTTTTATACTTCTTCAGGACTTTTTCTGATTTTTTTGTATTTTTCAAGACTTTTCCCTGATTTTTTGTATTTTTAGGAATTTTTCTAATTTTTTTGATTTTTTTGTATTTTGTCAAGACTTTTTCTAATTTTTTTGTATTTTTTCAGAATTTTTTCTATTTTTTTGTATTTTTCAGGACTTTTTCTGATGATGACAACCGCCTTAGACATAATACATTTTTAGGTGCATGTTGTTGATAGGTTCATCAAACAGGTCCCCTTCTGGCATTGATAGTTTGTAGGCTCCTAAACCATAGACTTTGATAACCACATAAGGACCTAGCCAATTTGGTTCGAACTTTCTTTTCTTTTCTCTGTCTTGTTGATTGCATGGGTTCTCTTTCAGAACAAGATCACCCACCTAAAAGGTACGTGGCTTTACTTTTTGGTTATAGCTACGAGACATCATCTGTTGATATGCTTTTAAATGATCAGCTGCTTTTTGTCTCTTTTCATCTAGGAGTTCCAGTTCTTGGAGTCGGGAGACTCTATATTCATCATCTGTTGTAAGACCTTTCAATGATACTCTAAGTGAAGGAATCTCAACTTCTAAAGGTAGTATGGCCTCTGCTCCATAGACAAGAGAGAATGGTGTTGCTCCTGTTGGCGTGCAGATACTAGTTCTGTAAGCCCATAAGGCGGGATTGAGTTGAACATGCCAATCCTTCCTTGAAGCATTCACTGTCTTCTTCAAGATTTTCAATATTGTTTTATTTGAGGCCTCTGCTTGGCCATTCCCTTGTGGATAGTACGGTGTTGAATATCTATGCTGAATGTGAAATCTCTCACAAAGTTCATCAACATCCTAATTTTTGAACAGACGTCCATTATCCGTAATAATGGAGTTGGGAATGCCATACCGACAAATGATATAGTTGAGTATGAAGGATGATATTTGTTTGCCGGTATATTTAGTAAGAGGGACCACCTCAATCCACTTGGTAAAATACTCTGTAGCTGTGATGATGAACTTATGCCCATTCGATGAAGAAGGATGAATCTTGCCCACTAGATCTAACCCCCATTGAGAAAATGGCCAGGTTGGTGTGAATGGTTGAAGTTCCTGTGTAGGAGCATGAATGAGATTCCCATGAATCTGACATTTTGAGCATGTTTTCACAAAAGTGAATGATTCCCTCTCCATTGTAGGCCAGTAGTAACCCATTCTAATCAATTTCTTAGATAAGGTTAGTCCACTCAAATGAGTACCACAGATGCCACCATGAACTTCTTATAAAGCTTTGTCAGATTCCTCATGTTCAAGACATCGTAGTAAAGTACCATCAAGACCACGGCGATATAGGGTGTCAGCGATAAGAGTGTAGCAAGCAGATTGGCGGATAAAATTGTGTTTTTGGTTACGGGATAAATCGGGTGGTAAGATATCGTCTTTGAGATAGGCATAAATTTTTCCGTACCAAGGCGAATCAGATCCTACTAAGTGGCAAATGATTTGGCTTTCGGGTGTATCATAAGCAGGTGTAAATGATTGTTCCACTAGAAATTCATAACGATTTTGAGTTTCTAGGAGCTGTAACAATGATGCGATTGTAGCCATGGCGTCAACTGCTTTGTTATCAAACCTTGGAATTTGTGTGAATTTTATGTCCACAAAATATTTCTTGAAGTCATCAACCATCTTTTTATATGGTATTAGTTTGTCATCTTTGGTTTGATAATTATTATTGATCTGATAAATGACTAGCTGTGAGTCGCCATACACCTGTAATTCTGTAATTCTCCATTCTAGTGCTATTTTAAACCCAATGATCAATGCTTCATATTCAACTATGTTGTTGGTGCATGGAAACATCAGCCTATATGATCGAGGAATGGTGTGTCCTTGAGGGGTGACGAAAAGTATGCCTGCCCCCGATCCATGTTGAGTGAAAGAACCATCAAAATATAAAGACCGTGGTTGTTTAGATTCTGCAGTAAAGACATCAACATCTAGAAATTCAATGTGCAGGGGATGATCTATTTGTAGTGGTGCTTCAACTAATTGATTGGCAATAACTTGTCCCTTGATTGCTTTGCAATCAACATAATGTATGTCAAACTCACTCAGAATCATCACCCACTTGGCTAACCTTCCTGTCAATGATGCTTTGCTTAACAAATACTTGAGTGGATCAATCTTTGAAACCAGATTGATTGTATGGGTTAGCATGTAATGCTGAAATTTCTGTGAAGCAAAAACTACTGCCAGACAAGCCTTCTCAATAGAAGTGTAGTTGAGCTCATGAATTGTCATTTTTCTACTGATGTAGTAAATTGCACATTCCTTTCTTGTAGAGTCTTCTTGTGCTAGCAGTGCCCCCAGAGATGTCTTTGTTGCGGCAATATATAAGATGAGTGGTTTGTCTAGATTTGGTGGTATGAGAACTGGTGGAGTCATTAGATACTGTTTGATTTGTTGAAATGCTAATTCACATTTGTCATCCCATTTGAAAGGAACATTCTTATGTAGTAGATGTGTGAAAGGTAAAATTTTGTCAGCCAATTGTGCAATGAACCTCCGAATAGACTACAGTCGTCCTTGCGGTGATCTCAACCGACTGATGTTCTTTGGTGGAGGCATTTCCATAATTTCCTATATTTTTGCAGGATCTACTTCAATTCCTTTTTCTGAAACAATGGACCCCAAGAGTTTTCCAGATTTGACCCCAAAAACACATTTCTTAGGGTTGAGATGAACTTTGAATTTCTCTAGTCTTGCAAATATTTTGGATAATATTTCAAGATGTCCTTCTCTAATGTATGATTTTTCCAATATGTCATCCACATAATCTTCCATGAAGACATGCATCATGTCATGAAAGATTGTAGTCATGGCTCTTTGGTAGGTAGCCCCGACATTCTTCAGACCAAAAGGCATGACGTTCCAACAATAAGTTCCCCATGGACATGTGAAAGCTGTTTTCTCCTGGTCTTCAGGTGCAATCTTGATTTGGTTGTAGCTAGAAAAACCATCCATTAATGAATACATGGCATGGCCAGCTGTCAGATCAACTATGGTGTCAATGTTTGGTAGTGGGAAGTCATCCTTAGGACATGCTTTGTTAAGATCTCTAAAATCTGTGCATATTCTCATAGTTTTATTTGGCTTGGATACAGGAACAATGTTGAAAATCCATTCTGCATAATCGATTGGTCTTATGAAGCCCACATCAAGGATTTTTCTCAGTTCTTCCTTAACCAATAATGCAACATGAGGGTGCATCTTTCTAAGTTTTTGTTTCACCGGCTTGGCCCCTGGTTTGATAGACAAGTGATGCATGATAAGATCAGGATCAAGACAAGGCATGTCAGCGTAAGACCACACAAAATTGACTTGATTTGCTTTAAGGAATTCCATGAACTCTAGTATTTCTTTCTCTATCATTGATGTAGCTAACTGTAAAATTCTTGGTTTGTCAAAAGTCTCAAGATCGACAGCATTTGTAGGCTCAATCAAAATAGGTGATCGCTCATGGTAGTGCTCTGGGAGAGTGTCAAGATTCCCATCGTCTAGTGCCTTAAAGAGGTTTTCACCATCGGATACGCTCTTTATTTTATCTTTTGTTTGATCTAATACTACTAGATTCTAGTTTTCACCATTAGATCTTTCTTTTTTGTTTTTACTTTTGCAGCTGGGAGACTTGACACTCTCCTAATCAAAAACTCTGTCGAAAATTGCCGGTGGAACAATCATTTGTATCCTCTGCGGAAAGGAAGTTTACGATAGCTTCATCACTTGGAAACATGGGTATGTCAATAGGTTTAGATGAATCCCAATCAATGAGATCAGGATAAATCAAAGGTATTGGATCATCAGGTTGTGTGAAATCGGCTATGGTTATGGTCATAACGGAGTGGTCCGTAGGATCTGAGGTATGAGGTGGGTCAATGATGATACTGTCCTCATGATAGTCTTGTTCGTTTAGAT
The DNA here is from genome assembly GCA_007258455.2 of Sequoia sempervirens. Lineage (NCBI taxonomy): Eukaryota > Viridiplantae > Streptophyta > Pinopsida > Cupressales > Cupressaceae > Sequoia > Sequoia sempervirens. The sequence continues at coordinate 297,378,484 of VDFB02000008.1, read as the reverse complement.
CTGACTCAGTATCACTAGAATCATAGTCGATTTGTGGTTCAAATTCTTGTGGTTGGGACCCTGAACCTTGACCTTCAATTAGAGTTGGAGCGTACTGGTGTATTACATCAATCTCTTTGTCCCTCCAGAACTCATCATTGTAAATGGTGTCCCATTCATATTCAGCAGAGTCTATGTTATAATTGTTTTCCAAGAAGTTCTGAATTGTTGTCAAACATGCTTCTTATGAATCTGAGCCTTCTTTCAATGCGAAGACAATGCCATGCAGTTGTTTGGATGTGCTTTCTTTGGAGTGAGTATCAGAACCCAATCCAGTTTTCTCTTTTGCAGCGAGTCCGTGGAGGTGAATGGGTTCAACTACTCCTTCCTTCCTTTTTCCGATAGGCCCTTCATCATAGCCCATCTTCTGCATGATTGAATACCCTTTTCCATATTTTTCTATGGCTAATTTGACATTAGAGACTGCTTCATCTTCATCTCTATAGAGCCAGTTTAGAATTTCTGTATCCTCAGGATTTTCCATGGGAAATTTTTCTTTGATGAATTGTCCATTAAATTTTGTGATTGGCTCTATTGGTGTTTGCTTTGATGTTGATGTTGCTGATATTTGATGTTCCCTAATAGACGGTTGTCCATGTGATCGAGGTGAGGTAGGTAAATTGGCAAGACAAAGAGAGTATTCTCCAACTCCATGATCCTTGAATTTCATCTTTTTGTCAAAACTATTAGTCAATTGACTGATTTGTGTGTCAATCTTTAGAGAATTCTTAGCATGAGCTTCTCGATTGTTAGGGACCAAAGTATCTTGACTGGATTTTATGTTGGCACAAGTTTGAATATTGGAATTATCAGCAGGTATCATGATTTCCTGTCCATCTTAAGGAAACTTAAGACATTGATGATAGGTTGATGGGACAGCTTGCATTTCGTGGATCCAAGGACGACCCAACAAGATGTTATATAAAAGATCACGGTCCAGTACTTGACATAAAGTATTCTTTATAATAGGGCCCACTCTGATTGGCAGCATGATTAGACCTTTGGATGTTCTTTCTTCATCATCATAAGCTTTTATGGTAATCTTTCTTCTAAAATCAATGGAGTCCTCAGAAAATCCTAAGGCTTTAACCAACTTCATGGTACAGATGTTCAAACTAGCACCTCCATCTATTAGAACTCGTCTGATACGAAACTTGTGAATCATGACTTCTAAGTACAATGATGAATTATGGGGATGAGTTATGGAAACATCATCTTTGTCAGAGAATGAAAGGAAAGTGGGTGAGGACAAGTGTCCTACCATGGCTTGAAATTGATTCACATCCAAGTCAGTGGATACATTAGTTTCAACGAGGGCTTTTTCAAGAATTTCCTTATGGGCTGGGGAAATCTTCAATAGTTCCAGAATAGAAATTTGAGCGGGTTTTTTCCGAAGCTGATTGACCAAATCATATTGATGTTGAGGTGGAGGTTCAGTGGATTTTGAAGAGGCACCTTTTAAGAAAAATTTAGCATGCGCTCTTGTTGTTGCGTTGAATTCTCTATATTCCACCTTCTTGTTGACTTTAATGACATTCACCCGCTCGTCGTTTGTGTAGAGATGGTTGATTATATGATCATCATTGATATGATTCACATTTTTTTCAGAAGACTCACCCTTTTGATAATTGGGAAATGGATTGCGGAATGCTTGGTGGTCTGTGTTAGTTTGTTGATTTCCTTCTATTGTAATAATGTCATTGTCGATTAAGTCTTGAATGGCATTCTTCAAGGCTTGGAAGTTGTTTGTGTGATGACCTTTACACCGATGATAATCACAATAGTATGCCTCATTCCATGATGGAGGCTTTACACTGGGTTCATAATTTCGTTGAGGCGGCAAAGTAATGACATTTTTGGCCATCAACTCTTTGAATGCAGATTCTAAATATTGTCCCAATGAAGTGAAAGTTCTTCTATTCGAGAAGAATTAAAATCTTTGCGGATTTGAATTCGAGGTGTTCCCTAAGGAATTGTGATTGTTATTGGTTCCTCGGTAACCTTGGTTGTTGGAAATCCCTTGGTGGGGAGTAGAGTTTTGATTTGTATTGTTCCTCTGAGGAGGAGGATTATTTCCGTGATTGGAAATCGAGTTGACATTGTTGTTGAAAAGGTTTGGAGCACTAAGGACAAATGGTTTGGTCGAGGCATGATTCACATCAACAACACCATCATTCACCACATTTTTGTTGCGAGTCCATAATTTGGACTTGTCCTGATTATTGCGATGGTTGGATGAGCTAGGATTTTCTTTATCATGTTTTATTATTCCTCTTTTGACCAAGGCATTTTCATAGTTATGGAATCTTCAATCATCTTCTCAAAAGAAGGAGGACAATGTAAGTTCAAGTGATAGCTCATTTCTAAATTTAAACTATTGATAAAAGTAACCATCTTTTCCTTTTTAGGAACATGACGTGGATATCTGGCAAACATTCTTCTCCATCTCTGAAGAAATGTAATGAAAGATTCACCAGGTTTCTATGCAACCTTGCAAAGATCTATCATGGTGATCTGGTGTTGTATGTTGTAGGTATATTGTGATATGAATAAGTTGATCAATTCTTCAAATGTCCTGATGGGAGGTGTGATCTTAGATAACCATTCCATAAAGTGTACTCCAAGACTCCTAGGAAACAGTCGCATTAAGTAAGTATCTTCGTGAGTGAATTCCAATGTCATGTTCCTGAAGTCTCTAACGTGATCGATTAGATCCGTTTTCCCATTATAGCGATCAAATTTTGGCATTTCACAATGCTTGGGAAAAGGAATCATGTTAAGACTTCTATCAAAAGGATAAGGACAAATGTCCTCGAGAGTTTATTTCTTCGTGGTTGTTCCCCCTTGTAATTATTTAACTTGTCCTTGAAGTGCCTTGATTTGTTGGGTCAAAGCACTAAGATTAGAAAGGGGTGTCTCTTCAGGTTTGTTTTTCAAGTTTTTAGTGTCAAAGTCACGAGGCAATTTAGCTCCTTGTTCGGCTAGATAGCGAAAATGTTTTTCCTTATCTCGCTGCAATATCTTTTCAATGGCTTTATGGAATTTTGGATCTTGCTCAGCCTCTCTAAGACGTTCCTCATCTTGTTCTTCATCACTATCTATTTGTGCTTTGTTCATGTCTTTGTATTGGTGGAATAGATTTTCTTCTCTATTGTCCATGTTTTTGTTAAAAAGTGGATTTTGATTTATGCTGAAAAATGGGATTACTGCTTTCTCCTTCTTCTTGAGTGTTTTGAATATGACTTTCTTTTTGGATTGTATCCTTCAGTTTATTGTATTGAGATCTTGTGGAGATAGGCATATGAATTTGAAAATTTCCTCTAAACTTAGATCACGGTTTCTGACAAGTGTGATGATGATGATCTGATAAGATGCGGGATCTTATGATAAGATCAAGGATGCTCCTAATTTATTGATTGTGGCTTCCAAATGCTGAAGGATTTTAGAATCCTGTTGGGGAAGTTGAACCAAAAATTAGAAAGTTATTTTGAAAGGTGCACTCTAAAAGATTTTGATCTTCATTTTTAAAGAAATTCTCTCAAGATCTTTGAAGAATATGATTGGGGTGTGAAGGATATTCTATAGAAGGTTGGGGTATGTTGTCAAATTCAAGAGGTTGATTATGATTATGCCGTTGTGATAGAGCTAATCTCTGATAATGAGCTCGAGAATCTAAGGGATCTACAACATATTCATCAGTGAATCCTCTAACAAAATCCTGATATCTGTGAAGAAATCCTCGATAGTGAAACAAGACTTGTCGACTTTTGTACAAGAATTTTCTCTTTTGCAGTGTTTTCTTGTATCCTAATGGTTTCTTGGGTTTTCTGATCCTTTTAGACACTGATTTCTTGGGAAATTTTGTTGATTTCCAATGTTTAAGCATGGGAAAAGTATTGGGAATGTTATTGAACCAATGGTATGAAAAAATCTTAAGTGGCTTTCAGTTGTTGTTCTTCATGTTCCTTTTGGATGATCCCTTTATCTGAATTAATATAAGGAAAGACACAACAAACACTTTTGAAAATAGTTGTTCTTAAAGCCCTATACTAACATGAAGTGTTTGATCAAGAAAATGTTTTTCATCAAATGTTTTCACGGGTTTTGCACATGAAAGAAAATTTAGACAAACTCACTCTTAAATGCTCAAGTAGGTCATTCTAGTAATCAACAACCCACATCTTAGAACTGCGTCGACTCACACAACTGTGTCACCCCCAAAGGGGCGCCCATTTTTTTGTCTTTTCCAGGTGCGTACTCAGAGTTACGAAAGTGGATACCGGATCCCCTAAGCAAACGGTCCTTGGTAGTTATATGGTGAGTATCTTGGGGGCAGATTCTTCCCTCCCCTTGCACTGTGATTATTAGAATGTTTGGAAACTAACTCGGCTAGCCACTACACTAGGTTCATAGTAAGGATTTTTGTTCGGTGCGGCAATAATAAACTCCCTCAAGAGACCTCCCAACCTTTAGAACAAAGGCTTTAGGGATGATTATCTTGCACACTACCGGCAAAAGAGGGTTTCTCCAGATTTTCTTTAAATTTTATAGTGGGGCAGAATAGCCTGGCTTTGGCTTGAACCCACTTGAGTCGTTCCCGTAGGGTGAGTACTTTTTCCCACTACGGCAGGCTCTCTAAAGGATGTAATTAAAGCAGTAAAATTCATGAAATGAAAAGGCAAGTTTGGTATTCTGATCACCCAGTTAAGGGGAGAGCATAGACCTATTGCCACAGTCAAAGCAAGCAGATGTTCTTTTTAAGTTCCAAATCACAATGATCTAACCTAAGTGAAGATATTGCTTCACCAAAAATAGATTGTTCAATTTTAACTGCAAGATCATTGTTTGGTGACTATCCTAGATTGCTTCATTTTATTCAGATGTGACTACCCTAGGATTGCTTCATTTTAAAATTCGGAAAAAGAAAAAGAATTCTGTCTGCGGAAGGCGTCAGACTTAGAATTGTGTATTTTTGTTACAGTCTATATGCGCCCGAACATAAGCAATATGTGCCAGAAGATATATGCTCTGGAATAGAGGGTATATGCGCCAGAATAGGAACTATATGCGCCTAAACAATCACTATATGTGCCGGAACATATGCTATATTTGCCTAAACATAAACTAAATGCGCCACAAGAAAGATTAAATGCTTTAAAAATAGTTACTGTGTATGCCGAAAGAAAGACTCTATATGCGCGTAAATAGTCACGAGATGCGCCTAAACAGTCACGGTATGTGCTCCAAAATCCTGCAAAACAAAAAGTTAAAATCCCCGTATGCGCGTCAGAAAAATTTGAATGCGCCTAAACACCAAATTTTTTCTGAAAAGTTGATTCCAGAACGTGGAAACTATCAACAGAAACTTGCAAAAAATGTTAAATTCATGGGTTCGAGCCCCACGGTGGGTGCCATTTTATGTGAGTGAAAAATGTATGAATGTATATGAAATTCAAACACATATTAATAAGACATTAAATTAGAAAAACTGAAAAAGAAATAGAATAAGCAAACTGTAACACCAGCTTCCCCGAAATCGTCTTATCTCTCTCTAACTCTAGCGTTTTGTTGTTTCAAATGGCTCTCAGATCAGCAGATCAAGCTCAACAAAAGGACAGCTAAAGAACGAGATTTTAAAATGCATAATATGCTAAATGCAAAGCTATGCTGAGATGCTAGTATGGCTGTGATGCTAAAAGACTGTGATTCATGAATTTTCGAGCGTTTTCGTATAAATGTGTGGGTAACCAAAGCTTGGATTTGCGCAGGCTTTTATAGAGTTTTCAAATGGATTCAATTGGCTGATTTGATCAACGGTCCGGATTGAGCTTGTTTGAACGGATGGCGGGAGATTTTCGAAAGTGGAAGAGAAGATGGAAGGTTTCCCTTTTCTTTCAATTTTCATCATTGAGATTCGAAGGGAAACTTCCATTTCGCAGGATGAGTTAAGAATTTGGAAGGGTGAGTTAGCATGAGTTAGAAATTAAATAAAATATATTTATTTAATTAGGAAGTGGAAATAAAAATGGAAACCCACATAATTAAATAAATCATATTTAATTATGTTTTAGAAAACGAAATTAGGGTGAGGAAATATTAAATAAAATATTTAATATTTAAATCGATTATGGGATGGAGAATATTCCATTATTCAAATATTCAAAATATTTAAACTTTAGAATAGAATGATAATCAAATATAAATAAATTATGAAAATTTATTTAATTTAATTAAGCAGAAGATGGAAATGTTAGTAATTAAATAAAATTATTTATTTAATTAAGGTAGAAGAATTAGAAAATGAACAATATAAATAAATAATTAAATTTATTTATATGTAGATAACATTAGAGGAATTAATTAAATAAATCATATTTAATTAATTAACAAGCTTAATCATGACCATTTTTACACATATACAAAAATGACATTATATTTTTGGTTAGTACTAATGAATGCATCATGGAGGCAGTTGAACCAAGGACGGTGTGTATCCCTACATTGGGATATGAGGTTAATGAATAGGAAATTGTTCGTTTAGTCTACATTTTGTTGAAAAGTGCAAAGGAGACAACTAAAGAAAGATATTGCACTTATGAAGAGAAATCCATGGAGCTGCACAAGGAGCATAAGAAACAATTAATACAAAAGTTCAGAAAGATGATTGAGGAGATTGTAGAGGAAATGGGCATCTCAAAGGAAAAAATGTAGTATTTAAGGGAAAAAGCTAAGGTAGAATCTAGTGTTATAGGAGGATTCAAAAGAACAAGAAGATCCAATAAGATAGCTGTTGATGATGTTTTCTGCACAACAACAACTCAGACATAATATAATATCCTATCTCTCTTGAAAGGTAAATCTCTATCAGCAAGCCTCAAGAGATAACCCCAAGGTCTCTAATGTCAGGTCTTGACAATGCATAAACAACACAGTGATAAATGTGAAAATGTTGGTAAGGGACCTTACTACAAGCAAAGACTAAATCTTGAATTTATCAGATCTGGCAATGTAATGATACTTCAATCCTAAATCTAATCCAAATAATAAAGAAATAACAAAAGGTTAGGGTTTCAAAGAGACATCTAAATTTAACTACTCCTAAGATTAACAATGCAAATGATGAAATAATTGAAATGAACCAATCCCTCATAAACTGATTCCTGCTTGACCAAGACAAATCTATAATCTTACAGAAACAGTGCAATCTTATAAGGCATTAAAGATTTTCAGATCATGAACATTCATCCAAGACAACCTAATTGGAATTAAAATGAATAAATCTCCACAATTGAACTAAGCACAATGAATATAAAAGTCCAGGCTAACTTTGCAAAGCAACTAACAATCAACTAGCTACAAAAAGTATGGACCAGGGATTGTTGCAACACTTCAAGCATTAAATCATAAACACCATTGAATCATATCTAAATCTAAATCTAACATATATTTAATACCCTTGAACAATTTGAAAGATAGAATCATAAGAACCATGCAAGATAAATCAACACGAAAGAGATCACTAGAAAATCACAATGTCTTCAATTGTATTGAATCACCAAATTTCAGCAACAATTCCAATGTTCTGTTACAACACTTGCTCATAAATGGACTAACTTCTACCTCTGCTCTACTGCTAAATTCGCTTGTAGCTGTCTGTGAATTCTATTTTATCTATCTTCTATATATCTTACAAATGAGGCAAAATGCCAAATTTATAGAGAACCCCAGAGCATGTCAGCCCAAGCAAGGGTTTTACAATAATAAAATAGCCAGACAAGTCAGCCCAAGGAGAATTCAAAATAAATTGACGTTAAATACATGAACTCAATCCAAAGTCGGTCTAGGATCCTCAACATAATTCGAACCAAGGCACAAGTTTCAATGCAACCCCAAATTAATTGCCCTCTCCAAGTCGGCCAAGGGGCAGAGTAGCTAAAATTTTGAATTTCTTCATAATTTAAACTTCATCTCTAGAACTCCAACGACCATGCCAGACTCAGCCTGCACTCAACAAAACCAATATTAATATCAATTATAAAACTATTATAATATGAAGATCAAGATTAGTATATCATCAACAACATATTTGTCATCCAAATAAACTCAAATGAAAATTGAAATCAACCCAGAAACGTCACTCAATTGCAAACACAGTTTGGGATCCTGAGCCAGCCGCGGAATCCAGGCCAGAAGGGAAATTATGGAAAAAATCCGGCCCAGGCAGATTCCGGTGAAGAAGGCACAAAAATTGACCAATAGATCATCAAGATGCAGAAAAGATGCAAATAACAGTGTAATTCATTCATTAGAAGCATGGAACAATAAGTATTTAACATTAAAATCATCCATTTCAACCAAATTTCCTCGTTCCACAACGCTTGCCAGAAAATCCGGACAAATTCGGCTAGACTGGATTTATGCAAAAATGACAATCACTGCATGAACTCTAGAGAAACAAGGGGAAAAAGGAGGAACCGAGAAAATATGACCGGACAGGAAAATCTCGAAGCTGGAGGAAAACGCGAACATCAGCCACGACCTCACAATTTTGCTCAAATTGACCAAAGGTCACAAATTTGAGGACCCTAGGCACGGAAACAATCTTAACCTAAACCTCCTACAAATCTTCCTTTGAATTCTAGGTTCATTCAAAATCAAATTAAGGTGCAATGGTGGCACCCTAGGCATGAGACCCTAGATTTTAACCATAAACGCACAGGGCAAGCCATGAAATGCCCAAACACACAGGAATTCAAACTCCAAGCAAGAGTATAACGCTTCAAAGCACAACAAGATCAAATATCCCAACTCAGGAGAATGCAAATGATAAAGCATAACGACAAGAAGCTCAAAAAATAGTCAAGTTTGGAAACCCGACGACAAGGCAGAAATTTGGGAAAATCCGGCCTAGGCAGAATTTCGCGAAGGCCAAAAAATCTTGAACAACGGCATCAAAACAGGCCGAGCTGAACTTCAAGCGCAATTCAAGAAAATTTGAACGAGGTGGACAATCCCGAAATAGAGCCAAAACCTGAACGACAACATGAAACCAGAGTTTGAAAGAAATTCGTGAAAATCCGAATGGACAGGAAAATCCCGAACCCGAGTAAAAACCCGAACTTCGCCCAAAACATAAGATTTTCAATATGCAACTTGGAGAAAACACTTGGGAAAGCAAGATAAACATATTAAGCACATACCAAGGCAATACAAATCCCCAAAATCAAAGGGCCAAATCACAAAAGTGAAAGCAAAAGAGGGTCCCTGCCTTCAGCGGGGCATGTGTGCAAAAACTGCTCAACAAATGGCGACTCTGCTGGGAAAATGCTCCAAAGCATTTGATGATAGATATGAATCATGAACCCAGAATCTCTGGTTTCGACCTCACTATCAGACAAACAAATCAAAATGCAAGATCAAAGAATCAGAACCAAAGGCAAACTGAACCCTTCATAGACTGAAAATCCAAGTGTGTGCACATGAGTTCATTTCCTTCCTTGAGCTACTATAGAAACCAAGTTCAATCAGGATAGGCTACGTAAAGATTCTAACTTCAAAAGCAACCTGGATAGAGCCTCGCTACCAGTCAGGCATCTATAGCCCCAACGAGGTTATCGTTGTGACTCTCCCGAACATAGCTCTACTGCCAGCTAGGCGTCCATAGCCCCGATAGAGATATTCAGATACCCCTAATAAGTTGAATTCATTCTTTTGATTTGCAATATTTTCCCTTTTCTTTTCTTTTGATATTATTTTCTTTTCATTTTTCTTTTCAACCTATGAACAATGAAGTTCACACTTAGGGCTGAGAACCACAGTGGCACTAAAGCAGAAATAAGATTTTTCACCTGACAAGACCTCACAAAGATCCTACAACAACCTCGGGATATTTAAGATGTATAAAAGATATAAGATTTCAGAATACTTCAAATTCAAATCAAACCAGTGACCCATATTCTTCAAATCAGACATTTAGACTGCATGACGATAACAAAGACCTCAACCATCCTTTCAAGACATAGGATTAAAGTTCATCAAGGAAATACTCAGAATAGTCCCAGACAAGAGAATATTTGCTATACAGGTGCAACACATCCAAAAGAAAACAAGAAGACCTCCAAAGCAAGAGCAAAGCAAAAATAGGTCATACTGAAAGAAAACCTACACTAACCAAAACAAACAAAAGGAAAGCAGAAAGGGAAACCTACTCTAACCAAAGAAAAGAAAAACAAAACAAAAAGGAAACCTAAACTAACTATGTATAGGAAAAGAGCTGAAAACAGGTCAAGACTAGAAATAATGCTTCAAATACTGCCCATTGACAGGCAGTGGGATATCCTCTCCAGTGAGAGTTTTCAAGTGGAAAGCATTATCTCCCAGGATTTCTAAAATCTAGTAAGGGCCAAGCCAAAGTTTGTCAAATTTTCCATGCTCCCCCTTACGGTCATGGGCTTTATCCCAGCATAGAACCAAGTTAGAAATATGAAAGGCTTTTACCTTGGCTCTTTTATCAAACCATCTTTTGATCACACCCTGATGCTTAGCAAATTTTTCTAAGGCTTCATCTCTTTTTTCTTCAAGGTGCAACAACTCCTGTAGGCAGGCCTCACGCCTGTTTTCTTCATCATAGTACTCATTAATGAACTGTAAAGTAGGGATCCTTAATTGAATTGGAAAAACAGGTTCCTGACCATATACAAGGTGATAAGGGGAGGTCCCTATGGAGTTCTTCTATCTTGTATGGTCTTCCCATAGAGAAAATCTAAGTTGAGTGTGCCAATCCTTGGGATTCTTCTCTAGTAAGTTACAGATGACTGTCAAGAGGTTTTTATTGGAAGACTCAGCCAACCCATTACCTTGCGGATAGTAATTAGATGCAAATTTTATTATAATACCATGATCAAAGGCCCAATTGGAAAATTTCAATGATGCAAATGTAGGACCATTATCACAAACTAAAGATAAAGGAAATCCAAAGCGATTGATAATACCTGATTCAATGAAATCTATTACCACTTCGGAAGTACATTGTTTGCATGACAGGGCTTCAGTCCATCATGTAAAATAATTAGTAATGGTGAGAATATACCTGTGACTCATAGAAGAAGGTGGATTGATGGGACCTATGAAGTCCATTCCCCATTGTGCAAAAGGCTTTACCTCAAAGACTGGCTGAAGTGGGAGAGCCGCATACTTCTCCCTGGTTGCTGCAGTCTGGCATATGTGGCAAGTTCTGACATGACTGTGTGTATCCTTGAACAATGTAGGCCAATAATAACCAGCCCTTAGAATCTAGTTTGCAGTAGAATGTGCATATCCATGGCCAATACCATATCTATCGTGAAATTCAGCCATGACTCTCTCAACTTCCTGTCTTCCTAAGCACCTCAGGTAGATACCTTCATGATTTTTCTTATATAGAACAACTCCCTTCAGCATGAAAATATCACTCCTCAAGCGTAATTCTCTTCTCTGTACTGCATTTAGATGGTTAGGACACCTTTGAGTTAGGAGATAATGAACAATGTCATCATACCATTCTCCAGGGGAAACATCCTCTAGATTGGAATGCTGAGCTGCAAGGTCAAGGTCTATTTCTGCCATTGTCCTTGTAAGTCCTTGCCCTCTTACCCTATTCATGGGTTGGATCTCAATATCATACTCTTGTAACATAGTTACCCACTTAGCTCTATGTTCCCCTAGCTCATTCTGCATCAACAACAACTTGACTGTAGGATCAGGAACTATTGCAAACACTTTGTTTCTGAGAATATAATGTCTAAAATTCTTTATAGCTCTGACTAAGGCATAGGCTTGCTTCTCCACACTTGGGTACCTTAGTTCTACATCTTTCAATGGTGCACTCATGAATGCTATGGAATGTTCATTTCCTTGATCAGACTTTTGAGTCAACATAGCAGCACAGGAATGATCAGAAGAAAACAAATATATGTAGAATGGCTTAGCATAGTCTGGAATCACCAAAACTGGAGCTTCAACAATAGCCCTCTTTATCTCTGTAAATGCTTCCTTAGCTTCTGCACTCCACTCAACTTTGGCCTCTTGCTTGAACATTGCATTCAGTGGATTGACTATTTATGTGAATCTAGTGATGAACTTCCTTACAAAGTTGATCTTACCAAAGAATGACTTCATTTCTTTCTTGCTAGCAGGTGGTGGAATCTTGAGTATAGCTTCCACTCGTTCTAGATCAATGGAAATTCCTTTCTCAGAGATGACATGTCCTAATAACTTTCCCTCTGTCACTCCAAATATGCATTTCTTTGGATTGAGAGATACCAAATTCTCTGCACTTCTGAAACACCTTACACAAATCTGCTATATGGTCACCTCTCTTCTTGAAAAATACCATCATATCATCCATATAAATGATTATGCACTTACCAATTATGTCCTTAAACGCAATGTCCATGGCCCTCTGAAATGTGGCTCCAACATTAATCAAACCGAAGGGCATTCTTCTGTATGCAAAATTTCCCCACTTGGTAGTGAAAGCAGTCTTATGCCTGTCTTCATACTGCACCATAACTTGATTGTATCTTGAATATCCATCCAAGAAAGACATCATTTGAGATCCATTGACAATCTAAAGTACTTCATCTAGTGAAGGTACTGGATAATTATCCTTTGTTGATGCTCTGTTGAGGTTCCTAAAATCTACACACAACCTGATTTCACCATTCTTCTTTCACACTGGAACCAAGTTTGCAACCCAAGTTGAATGTCTAACTGGAAATATGATTCTTGTAGACAACAACTTCTGCACTTCCTTCTGTATTATGGGTTCCAGTAGAGCATTAATTGGCCTTTCCCTCTATCTGAAAGGTTTTTCTCCTGGATTGAGAGGGATAGTATGAGTTATGATTGATGTGTCATAGGTCTTCAAGTTTTCTTAACTCCAAGCTATCACATCCTGATATCTATGTAATGCGTCAATTATTCCTTTCCTCTCTTCTAGAGTGCATACTTTTCCAATGAAGACATTCTTGGCATCATCCTGAGTTCCCATATTATACTTTTCACATTTTCCACTGATGGACTCCTTGGCATCTTGTTCCTGATCTCTGACTTTATCGAGATCAAAAATTCTTTCTAACTACACCATTCCTTTGGGGATAGTATTGGTCTTCAAATTGATTACTCCTTCCAAATCCATTTCTGCTTCTTGGAGTTCAGTTTCATCTATAATTTCAGAAGCAAAAACATCTATACTTGTGATCAAATCTAAGATATGCTTGTCATCTTCAAATACCTAGAAGTTGGTGATATTGTCAGGCACTGAAGGTACTGGGGTCAGTTCCACTGTAAACTTCTTCAATCTAGAAAGAGATAGAGGTTGCAATGTACTAGCTGCTTGAGCAAGGGAGTTAGTTGTCTAATTTTTACTTCGTGGTATCAATTGAATGTTGAAGGCATCAAATCCTTCAATAAGGTCCCATACTCTGTGTCTATAATTGGTCATTCTTCTATCATGACAAGAGTACTGTCTCCTAACTTGCTTAACCACTAACTCAGAATCCCCAAAAACTTGCAAGATCTTAACTTTCTTCTTTAATGTCATTAACAACCCATCTACCAAAGCTTCATATTCTACTACATTATTCATATAATGAAATTGAAGTCTATGAGCATCAAATAATTTCTTACCTTTTGGACTGATTAACTCAAATCCTGCTCCAGCTCCTTGCTTTGATTCAGATCCATCAAACCTTAAAGTCCAATAGTCAGCAATTGTAGATTTCCTAGCTGTATCTCTTGCCCTGTTACTACTTGAAGGTTCCTCAGAAAGCATCACTTTCTTCTCCTTAGGGTCTTCTTGGACATTCTGGATATCAATTTTGACTGCCGGAGTGGGGTTGATACACTTCTGCACTTGTTCCACTGTAGTCTAGCATAAGCAACAATAAAGCTCAGAGTGAGAGGCATTATGGACCCTACACCAATTTGGCAAAAGAAAATCTCTGAAATTCATCTTCCTACCCAACTGAATATGATCCTCAATGCATTTTTGAATGAATTCCTATAAATTATCCAATAAATTGAGTTGATTATCTTCAAGATCATCTTCATTTTCAACTGGTTCTACCAAGGTTTCAATACTACTGGATTTAGCTGTGAGATCAACAGGCGTTGTGTGGAACATAAGGACTTCCTCAACATATGACTCATCAAAAGGGGTTGCAAGCACATAATTACCCATACTCACCTTTGATATTAGAATTTCATTGGAGGTGTTCTGATATTCTGTAATCATGTACTTCATCCTAGGTTCTCTTTCAATTCTAATCTGGTTTGGCACTCCCTTCCAGGGAAGCCACATATGAGAGTTATCAGTTGATACATATCCATTCAAGGCCCTGGTAAAGTCTCTTCCCATAATCAAGCCATAAGCATCAGGTATATTAGCCACTTGTATATTAATAACTTATTGAATCCTAGGATCAGAAGCAACCTACATATGAATCATATTTAATTCCCCTACAACATTAATTTCAATTTTGTCTAATTGTGTAACTTTGTTTTGGGAATCAGCAGGAGTAATACCCAAAGCTCAATAGACACCAAAGGGCATTACATTCGTAGAGGCACCTGAATCTAACAAAAAGTTGTGCAAGTGCTTACCAAATATGCAGACAGAAATTAGGAATGGAGGAGTCTCAGTTTTCCCTTGAAACATAGTTAAGGGAGTATCTACTTGAGCAACCTGAGTTTTATCTTTCTCCCTTCCCTTATCTTTAGGAGGCACATGAACTTGATTATGAGTCTAATTTTTCCTTCCTACTATTTGAGAGCTAGATACTTTGTTGATACTTTCACTAACTGATCTACCTTGTGATATGGAATTTGCATTATAAGCCCCTAGAACAACATTCCTAATGGCTGGAACTCTCAACAACTCAAATGCAGATAGACTTACCTTTAGTTTCTTGAGTTCTTTTGTAACATATATGGCTAATTGTTCTTCACTTATAGATCAACAGGGGTCTCTTTTGGATAATCCACCACTCTGTCTTTGCTTGCCTTAGTACTCCTTCCCTTTGATATGTCCATTTGTGCTTGTCCTTCCTTTGATAGATACTACTTAGAGACATGAGGATACTATGGATTATTGCTAGCATTAGGATCTGGAGGAGTGGTGAAGGGGCCTCTAGCTGGTGGATGTCTATGTGGCATGTCTCTCAAGTCATACTTCTCAACAGGCCTCTGGAAAGTCTGTACTTCTTCAACATAAGCTTCTTCTTCATCCAAGGGGCCATTTTCATTTATTGGATTTTCATCAAATAGCTGTGAAATATCATCTCCATTACATACCTAGTCTACCTCCTCCTTGAGCTGGTCTGATTCTTCTTCAGGTATATTGTCCTTCCTCTATGGAAAAGGAGCATGATTCAGCACCAACACTGGTGAATCATAGGGAGTAGATGGCACCATCTCCTGACTACTCGAATTGTTCTCCACTTCATACTAGAAGATTGAGGCTGTTGTTTGGAACTCTTGACAATCTAACTCAGAATAATGACTCATTTTATGGAGCCTACACCATCCTGATAAAGTAGCTTCAGCTAAAAACACACCACTAGGAGGCTTCTCTTGATTGACTGGTTGATCCAATGGGGTAGGGGCTCCTCCATTGTTAGGCATCGTGTTCCAAGTCATGTTCTGTCTAGGTGGTTGTCTCCTGTCAAACCCTTGTCCACCACCTTGACCTCTATCAAAGTTCTGGCCTGAGGATTTTCCTTTATCATAATTCTATCTTCTGTCATTATTATATCCCTTGTCATTACTATATCCTCTGTCATTGTTGTATCCTCTTTCATTTTTGTGTCCTCTATCATGGTTATATCCTCTGTTAGGACGTTGCCCCCTATCAAAGTTTTGTCCTTGTTGATTTTCTTGACTTTCTCTACTCTGATTGGAATATATATTTCTCTTAGTAGCTTGCAATTGACTGTTTTGGTTCCTCAAGTAAGTCACCTCCATATTCAGCTTCTTCACTTGTTGGGTCAAGTCATCTAGTCTCTCCTGGTCAGGATTTCTATATGGAGGTTGGCTCACATTATTTTGGGGATATCCTGTTGTAGTGCTGGTACTCAATGACTGGTTCAAGACTTCAGAATTTTGTAGATATGAGGGATAGCTAGCATGAGATTGTGGATGAAGAGGCTGATTCACATTTTGCTAGGGATAGCTGACTGTGGGTGGCATTTGACTCACTGGAGGCCCTGGGTGAGGGACCATAGGAAACTGAGGAACCAGATTCATGATGGGGGTATGATTAGTGAGAACCTGATTGAGAGCTGAGACTTGTCCAAGATGAGCAGCGGGTCCTAATGATGGTAAAGGTCCAGAAAAATGTTGTCTTAGTGCAGTGCTAACCTTTACAGCCTCTGCATATGCATCAAGCAGGGTATTAGGAGCATTGTTTCTCCATTTCATGAAGGTAGTTGTCAGGTTGTCAAGACCCTCATAATAGACTTCTAAAGCAGTGGCATCATCAATAGCATAGGGGGCCTGCAGTCGGGTATAGGCATGATGAAACCTATTGTTTAAGGACCCTATAGGCTCATTGAATTCTCTCTTAACATTAGTGAACTGGTGATAGAGCTCATTGGAACTAATGGGAATCCTAAAATTTTGCAGTATTGTAGTCTCTAGTTCATTCCAATGCTGGATAGACTCAGCAGGTAAGTGATTATACCAATAGAATGCATCTTCTCCTATGGAATAAGGTAAGAGACTACATGCTACATCCTCATGATTGATTCCCCTATCCTTAAGGCTAGTCTAAAAGATCCTGATGTGTTCCTTAGCAGTTCTATTGTGATCATTAACATGGAACTTTGAACAAAAGTGCTCAAGGTTCTTGGGCATAACATTGTAATTGGCGAAACTTAATGGAGATGGGTTATTAGCTAGGAAAGCCATTGGTGGAGGTGGGGGTGGTAATGGATGATTTATGGCTGGCTGAGGTTGTGGAATGGGAATGTCCTCAGACTCAGGCGAAGGTGAACTTGGGGATGATGGAGATGATGGAGGTGGTTGGATGGATGATGATTCTCCCTTTGTACTGGTCCTTCTTGACCTGGTAGGGACTAGAAATTCTTGAAATTCCTCCTCCTGGAGTAGATCTGGTTCTTCTTCTGAATCTTTTGGGAGAGATAGCATACCAAAACTGATCTAGCTTAGCTTATTCAAGACCTTCTAGCGCCAATCTGTTGATGATGTTTTCTGCACAACAACAACTCAGACATAATATAATATCCTATCTCTCTTGAAAGGTAAATCTCTATCAACAAGCCTCAAGAGATAACCCAAAGGTCTCTAATGTCAGGTTTTAACAATGCATAAACAACTCAGTGATAAATGTGAAAATGTTGGTAATCACAAAGGGACCTTACTACAAGCAAAGACTGAATCTTGAATTTATTAGATCTGGCAATGTAATGATACTTCAATCCTAAATCTAATCCAAATAATAAAGAAATAACAAAAGGTTAGGGTTTCAAAGAGACATCTAAATTTAACTACTCCTAAGATTAACAATGCAAATGATGAAATACTTGAAATGGACCAATCCCTCATAAACTAATTCCTGCTTGACCAAGATAAATCTATAATCTTATAGAAACAGTGCAATCTTCTAAGGCATTAAATATTTTCAGATTATGAACATTCATCCAAGACAAACCAATTGCAATTGAAATGAATAAATCTCCACAATTGAACTAAGCACAATGAATATAAAAGTCCAGGCTAACTTTGCAAAGCAACTAGCAATCAACTAGCTACAAAAAGTATGGACCAGGGATTGCTGCAACACTTCAAGCATTAAATCATAAACACCATTGAATCATATCTAAATCTAAATCTAACATATATTTAATACCCTTGAGCAATTTGAAAGATAGAATCATAAGAACCATGCAAGATAAATCAACACAAAAGAGATCACTAGAAAATCACAATGTCTTCAATTGTATTGAATCACCAAATTTCAACAACAATTCCAATATTCTATTACAACACTTGCTTAGAAATTGACTAGCTTCTACCTCTACTCTGTCTATTTATTCTATTCTATCTATCTTCTATATATCTTACAAATGAGGCGAAATGCCAAATTTATAGAGAACCCCAGAGCATGTCGGCCCAAGCAAGGGTCTTACAATAATAAAATAGCCAGATAGGTCGGTCCAAGGAGAATTCAAAATAAATTGACATTAAATACATGAACTCAATCCAAGGTCGGTCTAGGATCCTCAACATAATTCAAACCAAGGCACAATTTTCAATGCAACCCCAAATTAACTTCCCTCTCCAAGTCGGCCAAGGGGTGGAGTAGCTAAAATTTAGAATTTCTTCATAATTTAAACTTCATCTCCAGAACTCCAACGACCATGCCAGACTCAACCTCCACTCAGCAAAACCATCATCAATATCTATTATAAAACTATTATAACATGAAGATCAAGATTAGTATATCATCAACAACATATTTTTGATCTAAATAAACTCAAATGCAAATCGAAATCAACCCAAAAACGTCACTCAATCACAAACAACACAGTTCGGGATCTGAAGCCAGCCGCAGAATCCAGGCCAGAAGGGAAATTCCAGAAAAAATCTGGCCCAGGCAGATTCCAATGAAGAAGGCACAAAAATTAACCAATAGATCATCAAGATGTAGAAAAGATGCAAATAACAGTGTAATTCATTCATTAGAAGCATGGAACAATAAGTATTTAACATTAAAATCATCCATTTCAACCAAATTTCCTTGTTCCACAACGCTTCCCAGAAAACATGGACAAATCCAGCTGGACTGGATATCCGCGAAAATGACAATCACTGCATGAAATCCAGAAAAACGAGGGGAAAAAGGAGGAACCAGGAAAATCTTACCAGACAGGAAAATCTCGAAGCTGGAGGAAAACACAAACATCGGCCACGACCTCGCAATTTTGCTCAAATTGACCAAAGGTCACAAATTTGAGGACCCTAGGCACAAAAAAAATCTTAACCTGAACCCCCTACAGATCTTCCTTTGAATTCTAGGTTCATTCGAAATCAAATTAAGATGCAATGGCGACACCCTAGGCATGAAACCCTAGATTTTAACCATGAAATTCCCAAACACACAGGAATTCGAACTCCAAGCAAGAGTATAATGCTTCAAAGCACAACAATATCAAATATCCCAACTCAGGAGAATGCAAAAGATAAATCATAACGACAAGAAGCTCAAAAAATAGTCAAGTTCGAAAACCCGACAGTAAGGCAAAAATTTGGGAAAATCCGGCCTAGGCAGAATTTTGCGAAGGCCAAAAAATCCCCACCAACAACATCAAAACAGGCCGAGCTGGACTTCAAGCGCAATCCAAGAAAATCTGGATGGGGTGGACAATCCCAAAATAGTGCCAAAACCCGAACGGTAGCATGAAACCGAAGTTTGAAAGAAATTCGGGAAAATCCGAATAGACAGGAAAATCCGGAACCTGGGTAAAAACCTGAACTTCTCCCAAAACATAAGATTTTCAATATGCAACTTGGGGAAAACACTTGGGCAAGCAAGATAAACATATTAAGCACATACCAAGGCAATATAAATCCCCAAAATCAAAGGGCCAAATGACAAAAGCAAAAGCAAAAGAGGGTCCCTGCCTTTAGCGGGGTGTGTGTGCAAAAAATGCAATACAATAGCTACCACTCCTACTATTCATAAGTCCTCCAGAACTAGGCAACCTATTGGAGAGAAAATAGAAACAACTCTTATTCCTTGAGTGAAGGAGAAATCCCCTTTGATTGTACATATGACAATGATAGAGAAGAAGAAGGCTACTCTGGTAGCACCACCTGCTGCCCATACAAAGAAGAGACAAAAGAAAAAGGTAGTAAGAGAAAAGATCGAAAGTGTCAATGTAGCAGAAGAAGAAGAAATGGAGGAAGAAGGACCATAGTTGGTTCGCAAAAGGAGAAGTGAAGCTTCACAAGGTGAAGCAAGTGCTAAAAGAAGAAGATTTCAGATTATTGACACAAAGAGTGCAAAGAAAATTGAAGAAAAATAGAAGAAATTTTTTGTTCACATGAGGGAAAATAAGAAAGAAGTCACCAAGAAGGCTTCTCTGGAAAAGAAGAAGAGTACAAAAAAGACCTTGGATGATAGAAAAGAACAAAAAAAAATAGAACCATTAAGGCCTGACTCTCCCATGAAATTAGAAGCATTATTCAATAGCATTTTGTAGAATGAGATGTTATGAGATATTGTAGCCCTATCCAAAGAAGCAAATGAGGTGGATAAGACCACCATTGTTGAGGAAATTATAAAGTATATTGTTATCCTTGAGGTTGACATGAAAAAAATTAATAAACGAATACTTGGAGATTTATTGAATGTTTTGATAGAAAGAAGGAAAGAAGATGTGGAAGAAGAAGAAGCAATGCTAAGAGAAGAAGCATTGTAGAGGACTAGTGCTCCTCTCTCTAAGGAAAAAAAAGCCACTTTGGTCACAGTATTCAACAAGGAACTTGGGACTAAGCAAAGAGTGACAACCCTTATGGGTAAAGACCAAAATGATCTTGAAAGACTCAGAAAGGAAAGCATTAAAAAAGAAAAAGAGATAGCACAAAAGCTAGGAATAACACTAGAGACTAAAGAAGAAGTGAATGTGGAGACCCCTACTCTGGAAAAAAATATTGAAGGAGATGTGTAGATAGATGATTCTCAACATGAGGATGATGAAAATGATGATGCTGCACATGATAATACACCCCTATAAGTTGAAGACATAATAGAAAGGAATGTTGATGAGGCGGTTATCAAAGAAGATGTTACAAAGGAAGATACTCCTCGTTTGGTACCAAAAGAAAACATTACTCCTCTAGTCAACACATAGAATCTTGCAGAGGAAGAGAATGCAAACAAGGATGATAATGATGATGAAGGTGCAACTAGAGATGTATAAAAAAGAAGAAGAAAACAACCAACTATAGAAATACTGAAGAAAAGGACTCAAAGGAAAAGGATATGGAGACTACAAATATTTTTGGTGAATCCTCTGGTTCCTCTAGAGATTCCTTGAAGAATCTTCTAGGAATATAGATGAATTTCCAACCTATTGTTTCATCTCAATTGCTATAACTACCAATGCAATAGGGAAATGTATATTTAGACAAGGTCTCTCCCCTCCATAAGCTATAGTTGGGAGATGTATTTAATGCATCTACCTAAAAGGAGATCATAGAGACTCACCAGAAGAGTGGATAATTAATGGAGGAAGTAGTCAAAACATTACAGGAGGTCATTCCTAGAGAAAAGATTGATACATCTCTCTTTGGTATGGAAAAATTAAAACTTTTAATTGATTCCTTTAAAGAATACGCATCCAGACTTAAGGATGAAGTAGAAAAAGAGGCAGAGAAGAGATTAAATATAAGAAGATGATGGACATTACATAGAAGTGTGCACTTGCTCAAAAAAAGTTCTTAAAAGTGGTGAAGAATGCACAAATTTGTGTGGATGAGGCAAAGGCCTTGTTGTAATATTGCATGAAGTGGCCCAGTGCCACATAAAGTATAAAAAGTGAGATGGAATCTATTGGGTCCCAGATCCATAAAGCCTCTGGTGCATATGATCTAGTGTTGGACTTGTTTGGAAACACAAGGAATGTTATTGAAGATATTCATAAGATTTTTTTCCAGCTACAAGCACAAAGGGAAAATTTCATTTTATAGTTTGGAGAGATAAGTGACTTGGTGAACGAAAAATTCATACCTATCTCAAGTGCCCTTTTGAGTGTTAATAAGGTTATGTAGATGAATACGGTACCTGACACTCTGGAAAAAGGAGAATATATATTAATGGAGCTTGAAACATAGTGCAGATTGCTTGGGCCATCATTCAAGACATGGGAAGATGGAAAGAAAGCATGTAAACCCATCTATAGAAGTTGTAGGAATCAACCTCCTCTAGTTGATGCATTTCACTTTTTTAGTTTTTAGATTCTTTGTAAATGTATAGAGAATATAGACTAGTTTCCAATAGAGATTTTTGGATTTTCACTCTGGTATATGACTTAGGGGAAGTCAATTCTATCTTTCCAGTTTGTATATATACACATATTTCTCTAGGGGAGATCTGGTGAATATCAGAACAGTTGGTATATGTGCCCCTTTCTCTTGATGTCAAAGGTGGAGAATGGTTTGGATAATTTTTTGGATAATTTTGAAGATACTTTGGCATGTTGCCACCAATGAAAAATGGGGAGACTGTTGGAAGAATGTCATTGATGATGATGTTGGAAACATGAGTATGAGGGATAAGCACAACGTATATTACTATGTGTTGCAGTGTTGTCATTCATGTCAACATTGTATCTTGATACAAATACTTTGGTGTAGATCATTTTGGTTAGTTTTAAAAAGTATTTAAATGATTATGGTATATAATTTTGCAAGATGGTTTGATCTAGAGAAGTTAGTTGTGTTGGATATTGACTAAGTGACAATTATGCTAATTCAGTATGATAGAGCATTCTTTGTTGGGTCTACTCTAGTCCATAAATGAAGTTTGCACTTTGTTCTTCTAACATTATTTTGTTTGTTGTTAGAATCATCTAACTCAAGAATTTCATCATGTTTTGGATTTTTGTTTGAGAGATCTAAGTAATAGAAGTTTGGTCTGGCAATTTACAATTATTTTTTGTACAATGCATTAGAGTGGGAGAGTCCACACTTCTCCACGGATAGGTTTTTGGCTTTGCACTTTTGAGGATAAGTTGATAGATGGAAATAGTGTATGAGTTCTAGTTGGTTTCAAGTTTTGAGGTCCACATATTTGAATGTGGATACACAGTTGATGAATTTTGGTATTAGGTCTTCTATGGTGCTAACAGGTAATAAGTGTGAAGGTTTGTGAAGTTTAAATAAGTGTTACAGTCCTATGTGGGACCTATTATAGGTCCATGTTGACCTATTTTAAGTTGTTTTGAGTTTTGTACCTTGGTGTGAGGCATGTGTGAAAAAGATTGAATCCATTTTTTTTTACTATTACATCTAATTAGGTCGACCTGATTGATGTTATGCTTGAAGGATATATATATATATATATTAGATTTTTTTGGTGTTTTGTGGTGTGTGATGAATTTCGCAAGTGTTGTACATGCGAATATTATCAGAGAAGTGTGAATTTAAATTGTGAATGTTGAGTAGAAGATTAAAGTGATGCAAATGTAGAGGAAAGCATAGTGTTAGATTAGAATCAAATAAAGTGTACAAAGTTAGTTTATTGAGCTTCATTGCAACTGTATTTCATGCATATGATAGATGCAATTTTAATAGTTCAAAAATAGGTTGTGAGCCATAATCTCTCTTCAATATTTATCTTTGTAGGAAGTGAGTCCACCTATAAAATGAATCCACCTACAGTGAGCATTTCAGTAAATATACTATAATCGATT
This sequence comes from Sequoia sempervirens, assembly GCA_007258455.2. NCBI lineage: Eukaryota > Viridiplantae > Streptophyta > Pinopsida > Cupressales > Cupressaceae > Sequoia > Sequoia sempervirens. The sequence goes on along the minus strand of VDFB02000008.1, from coordinate 297,354,968 downwards.
ATAATATATTGTGAGCTAATCCTCACTATGGTTTTTCCACATTAAAATCCTAGTGTTCATGTGTTATGTGGTATTTTTGATGTTTCATTCTTTCTTTCTTTATTATAGTCGAATATGATTTGGTGATTGAATATTTAATTTTTGAATGGTATAAGAGAATATTGATTCACCCCCCTTTGAAGTATTCGAGGTGTTCAACAACCAGAAAACTATTGGATAATTCTATAAGTGAGTTTTTGTGATTTGAAAATATGTAGGGCTTCAAATGCAACAACGAGAAATTTATCTTCAATCTTCCTTCAATCCTCTTCAACTTGAGATTTGCACATTCACAAAGAGAGAAATTTTTGGGCCATTTTAGGGCCTTTCCTCAATTTAACCCCATGTAAGTGTTTCCACTTCCACAATGACAATGTTGATGATAAATAGATAATTGAAAGGAAGGAATGATGAAATCACAAAGCATTGCAACTCACCACTCTTCAATGGCTTCCTTGAAGGATTGAATTCATACACATCACTTAGGGATTTGGATCTTTTATGATTGATTTCTTGAATTATTTTGGAGACCTACAAATGGGGTTATCCTTCACAAAATAATGATAAAATGATAACATGAACTCACATACACTTTGAAATGGTACTTGTGTTGGAACACAACTATCTACTAGGAGGGGGTGAATCAGTAGAGTTAATAAAAATAGTCCTTTAAGAACTTTAAAGTAAATTAGAAGATTATGTAGAGAGATCAATCACACACAAATTCACATAACAACAAATGTATGTGGAAAACCCAGTATGGGAAAAACCACAGTGAGAATAACATCTTGAGTCTACTGCTCAAATCTAGCCTCACAAGTAAAACCTCACTAGTTACAAAATTTAAGGGCTCCAACCCTAAGGAGTCACAAATCCCCTAACTAAGCACCAACTTAGTAATATGATGACACCAACCAATTAGACAAAAGGAGCTCCGACTCCAATTTACATAAGTGATTCAATTGAATTCAATTTCATGTTATAGGTTTGTTCTGTAATTGTACATTACTTCTACTTTGCTTTGTTCTACTCTTCATAACAATATATGTTCACTACTACAAGAGGAACACTTCTTCCATCTTTGTTACTGCTGCAATTTTAGTAACTCATCCCTCTATCTTCTTTGTAAGTGTGAAACTCTTCAAGTTAGCAAGAAGCTGTAGACAAGAGTAATTTTTGAATGTCACTTGAACATTATTTTATATGCACTATTCCACCACTTGTATGATCTATATCAAAACCATAACCCTAGCTTTGATACATAGATGTAAAGCATAATAAATGCTTATTTTGGATAATTGGAATTATATCTGATCTTCCAACCATTTGGAAGTCTATGGCGATGCTTGTCTAATATAATTTCAATCATTTGCTATCATGGCTTATTACAATTCTTCATTTGCATTGAGCTCCACCTCTTGACCATTCAAACCACCGCTTGACCATTATGACATTCAAATTTGAATGTAGGCCATTAATCTCTATCTTCACATCATCATCCAATGATCTATATTGAAAGTATTCAACTTTAAAACATAGTCATTCAATTAAGTCTACCTTGAATTTATGTCAGTGATCTTCTATCGCATTATATATAACTATCACACTTATCCTTTGGGCTCCAAAATTGTTTCCACAATGTAAAAGAGTCATGTGATGCAATAATACTTTTCCACCTGCCTTACTGAATACGTGTCCACCTTATCACTCCATTACAACTTATGAAAAGGGGACCCACCATGTCTTCATCACCATGCTTTTAACTATTGTATTTTGGCTTGGTCCAGTGTTATTCAAAACTACAACGTGAATAACATGAGCGATGTAGTTGTGTGTCACCACCTATTCTAGATTTTGTCACAATCCACTAATCTTCATTCCATTGTATATCACAATGCATTAACACTTTGTGATGCATCCTTAAATTGCCACTTGTCCTAAAGTACATGTGTCATTAGACTGCACTGTTGTAGGACTATCTAGGGACCCACCAAATTTTTAGTGGGGTAGCAAGATGCTGCCATCTATCAAAGATGATGTCACCATCCACTCACATCACACATCGTAAATAGCTTACTCTTGTTTTCTTCACAACAACGATGTGAAGTAAAGATGCGATGACCGTTGGATCTCACCTTATATTATTAGTCATTGATTTGTCTCTATCACACATCACACAAATCATATTCCAAGATAAAATTCAAAGTGTGACGTGAAGAAATTGAGCGATAACCGCCCAATCTCCCATCCTTCATCCTTTACCTTTAAACTTATTCATTGCATATCACACAAACACTTGGCTATGAAAATGCATAAAACATGATATGAAGGAGCTTAGTGATGCACACACACCACTAACTAGTAGCACTAGCTAAAGGTGATAGTCTCCTCAATAATATAAAAGGCTTAAGTTATCACTTAATCTTTCGGCGACCTTCTATCTATTAGATAGGACAACTAAGAGGGGGGGATGAATCAGTTGTCACATATTATAACCTTAAATTCAATTACCAAAACTAACACATAAATTGATTAAGTGATTAACCATCAAATGAAAATGCACAAACAAAATAAAACTAGATTTATGTGGAAAATCGAATGAGGGAAAAACCACAGTGGGGATTAACTCACACTATAAAGAATATCAAAGTTGATTACAAAAAGGCTCACTGCCTGAAATTAGGACTCACTATCTAGACTCACTATCCATAGGGCTACAACTCAAAGTGATCACTACCAGAGAGATATAAAGAAGAGAAAGAAAACTTTTTATAGAGAGACAACAATCCAAATGCATCAAAGATTCCACCATAATCACTGATCAACTTGCATGAATGATAGAATTTTCCTTTTGGTCACTACATCCAGAAACTTAGCATTAAGCTTTGCATTCATCAACCACACACCTAACTCGCATACTTTCATAATAGCATCAAACTTGCGTCTACTCTTTCACTTATCTTCCTTCTTTTCTTATGTATAATTTTCATCACATTCTGTATTTATACTATCTCTAACCTTGAAAAGATACAAAGTTGACCACCCAATCTTCAAATTCAAATTAGGTCAGTTCCAAACATCCTCGAGTGGAATTAGAATGAGGGAGACCCAAACACATGCTTCACCAGGACCCATAATAGATCCAACATGTTTCATCAACTTTGAAGATAGTGCTCGGTACATGGTCGGGAAAACTAGTGTAAAAAAGTAGATCAATTAAGTTCGATACTTCCAAATGTCGAAACCATATTTAATAGAACCAAGGAAACCCAACTCTAGAACCACATGCCATAAGACTTCATCAAAGAGAAATATAGACCAACAAAAATTCTCTTAGACCTCAACCAAAACACAGAGAAACATAATTCACAAGCAGTGGATCAACATCCTCAACAACTGAATACCTACAACCTTCTTTTAATATAATTTTCTCAATATCCTCAACATATATAGTCAACAAAAACTAGCAGATAACTAGCTAACTAGTTGAAATCAATGATAACACTTTCATTCCTCTTCCATTCTTGCAACAATATCCCCCTTTCTCATTGATGGCAACACATGATGTGAAAAACCATCAAAGACACCATACCGGTTCTAAAAGTACTTCTCAAGATAAATTATTTTGCTTCTCCCCCTTAGAAGATCATCTTCCTCTTTACCTGCTTTCTCTTATTAGTTTTCTTTCCTTTTCACATGCTCTCTCTCTCTCTCTCCTTATTTTCACACGCTTTCTCTCTCCTTTTTTTTCACATGCTTTCTCCCCCCCTTTGAAATCAATGGAAAAGGAAAAAGATATGCTCATTGAAACTTCCTTTTACATGAAAATAGAATACTCATAATGAAAACACTTTAAAATCTACTTGCTCCCCTTGAGGGGTAGCCACCAAAAACATCATTCCAAAAAGATAGAACCACGAATCCACCAGAATGATGCATCTCCAAATGCATCTTAGTTTGTAAAAGGAGGGGAAATAACCTATACCTTATCTTGGAGATACTCAAAAGTATCTTTAGGAAGAGCCTTTGTAAATATATCTACAATTTGATCCTTTGTTGAAACATACTCAAGCTTGACTTCATTCTCCATGACCTTCTCTTAAAGAAATGATACCTGATAGATATATTTTTCGTTCTCGAGTGCATCATAGAGTTCTTTGAAATGTTAATTGCACTTGTATTGTCACAGAAGATAGGAATAGGATCATCATATAGCACTGTGATATCCTTCAATGTTTGTTTCATCCATAAAACTTGTGTACATCAAGATGCAGCAACAATATACTCAGCTTTAGCAGTAGACAAAGAGACCAAAACATGCTTATTACTCAACCATGCCACCAATCTACATCCAAGAAAGAATGCACCACCACTTGTACTCTTTCTGTCATCTATACTTCCAACCCAATCTGCATCCATATAAGCACTAAGTGTAAAATCAATATCTTTAGGATATCATAATCCATAATTTGGAGTTCCATTCAAATTTATGAATATTCTTTTAACTGCAATAGCATATGTTTCCTTCGGATCTTCTTGAAATCTAGCTACAAGACAAACCACATGCATAAGATCTAGTCTAGTAGTACTCAAATATAGTTTCCACCAATTATAGATCTATACTTGCTCTTATCAGCCTTAGGTGAATCATCATCTTTTCCTAACTTGCAACTAGTCACCATAGGAGTACTTACTAGTTTGGAACTATCCATCCCAAATTTTCTCAACATCTCTCTCACATACTTAGATTGTGAAATGAGAATTCCTTTCTCTGTTTGATTAATCTATAGCCCAAGAAAGAAATTCATCTCACCAAACATAGACATTTCAAATTATCTCTACATCTCTTCTGCAAACATCTTGCACATATTTTCATTTCCTCCAAAGATAATATCATCAACATATACAACTATAATCAATATTTTGTGATTTTCAGTCTTGAAATACAAATTACTATATGTCGTACCTTTGTTAAATCCTTTCTGACTCAAATACTTATCTAGCCTTGCATGCTATGCTCTAGGAGCTTGCTTCAATCCATATAAATCTTTCTTCAATCTGCACACCATGTCTGGTTGATGTGTTAACTAAAATCCTTTCGATTGTTCGATGTAGACCTCTTCATCTAGTTCACCATTCAAAAATGTTGACTTGACATCCATCTAATAGACTTTGAAATCTTTATAAGCAAATAATGCCAAGAACATCCTTATAGCTTCCATTCTTGCTACCGGGGAAAAAGTCTCCTGAAAAAACTATACCTTCCACTTGTGAGTAGACTTTACACACAATCCTTGCTTTATTTCTAACAACTTTCCCGTTCTCATTCAGCTTATTTCTGAATACCCATTTTGATCCAATGATATATTTTGTCTGTTGGTCTTGAGACCAATTCCCAAGTTTGGTTCTTCTCAATCTGCAAAAGTTCTTCTTTTGTTGCTTCCTTCCAATGTTCATCCTCACAGGCTTCACTTACTAACTTTGGCTCAATCTCAGAGAATAAGCACAAATTTACTTTAGCAACAACTTGGCTTCTAATTAACACACCTTTTGTCTTGTCTCCAATAATTTGACTTTCTAAATGATTCCTCTATACATATTTCACTGTTCTAGGGGACATCACCAAAGCATCTTCTTCTCTTTCATTATGTTGATTCTGCTTTTTATGTTAATCGTTATCCCATTCTTCCATAATTTCTTCTATTCGTGCACAATCATGTTCATTAGACACATATCCATCAATATCAATAGAATTCTTCACTATTTCAACAACCTTCACTTTCAATCTTTCTACAATCTTCCTCAATATTTTGTTGAAACATATGTATGCCTTGCTTTTAGTAGAGTATCTAAGAAATATTCCTTCATCACTTCTTGCATCAAACTTTCCCAAAAATTCCTCATCTCTTCTAATATAGCATTTGCTTCTGAATACCTTGAAATATTTAACTATAGGAATTCTTCTGTGCCATAGCTCATATGGAGTCTTTGTACTGTTTGCTCTTGTACGGACTCGATTGAATACATATACAACAGTTTGAATAGCTTCTTTCCACTAAAAATCCGGTAGTTCAACTTTAGTGATCATTGACCTAGCAGCTTCTTGAACTGTTCTATTTTTCCTTTCAACAACTCCATTTTGCTTAGGGGTTCTTGGAGCAGATAACTGTCTCTTTATTCCATGCACTTCACAAAACATATTGAACTCATGGTAGGTGAATTCTCCACCTCTATCAAATCTTAAGCATTTTATCTTCAAATTCACTTCATTTTCAACCATAGCCTTGAATGCCTTGAATCTATCTAATGCATCTAATTTGTCTCTTAGAAATGTAACCCATGTATATCTAGAATAATCATGAATTAAAAGCATAAAGTACCTTTCACCAAGTAGACTTCTCACTCTCATGGGACCACAAAGATCTATATGAACCAAATCCAGTAATCCATTAGTAGATTGTTCTCTTGATTTGTAATGATTTCTTGTTTTCTTCCCGAACTGGCAATTCTTGCAGATAGCATTTACAAGCTTTGTAATTCTCAGTAGATCTCTCATGGCTTGAATAGTACTGATCCTTGCCAAGTTATCAAAATTATTGTGACACATTCTCCTGTGTCATAACCAATTGTCATTTATCTGAGTCATAAAACACCATCCATCAACACCTTTAAGCTGATAAATATTCCCTTCATATTTCTTTCCTGTAGCAATCAATGTTTCAGATCCTTTCTAGATCTCACATTTCTCATCCTTAAGCACAAGATCATATCCTTTTTTGTACATCTGACTAATGCTCAAAAAATTATGCCTTAAACCCTTAACATAGTAAACATCGTCAGTATGATGCTTTCTATCAAAACTTACTGAACCTATCCCATATATTTTAGCACAAGTATCATCTGCAAACATAACTAGACCTCCATCATATTTCTCAAGTTTCAAAAACTTAATATTTTTACCTGTCATGTGATGTGAGAAACCACTATCAACTACCCAAAAGTTCTTTTCCTATTTAGCATGTAGGGCAGAGATAACTGTACCTCCATTTTTCTCCTTCTCCTTTTCCTTCTTCAGAGGTCTTTCCTTTGACTATTTTCTAAATTAGTAGAAGTAGGTTCATCCTCAATCGCCAAGAACAAGCATTCATTGTCATCAGGATTTTCATATTCTAAATCTTCATCTGAAATACTAGCATTCTCATTAACATAGTAAGCTCTGTTAATATTCTTTACTTTCTTTTCTTTCTCATATCTTTGTTTATTCTTTTTAGCTCTTTGGACACTTTGCAGCATAGTGACCAATTTCTCCATAACTAAAGCACTTAAAGGGAAATTTACCTTCATACTTACTAGAGCCTTTTCTCATTATTCTTACAAATTTAGCCTTGATTTCATCAAAGTTTTCTTCATTTGGATCTTCAATTTTTGTAGCTTTAAAATTAGTCTCTATTTTTCCTCCACTTCTTAGATTCGGCTTCCTCATCTCATAAGATGTCAAAAATCCTAGCAGCAGATCCTTAGTACAAGTCTTATAATCTATAGTCTACTCAATAACACTCACCTTTTCACTATAAGCATCGGTAAGAGTTCTGAGAATCTTCTTTACAATTTTGGTTTCATCTATAGTAGTGCCAAGAGATTGCATTCCAACCACTACCTCATCCAATCTCTGTACATAGGCTTTAACATTCTCATCTTCTAACATATGTATAAGATCAAACATTGTTTCCAAATTATGTATTTTTTTCTCTTTTACCCTTTCATCACCATCATGCACTCTTACTAAAGAATCCTAGACTTCCTTAGTTGTCTTCAAATTATGAACCTCAATCAACTCAGAATGTACCAAATTGTTCTTCAAGCTAAACTTTGCCTTGTTATTTGCTTCATGTGCTCTAATTTCTTCAAGTGTACTTGGATCATTAGTAGGAGGAGTGTAGGGATAATTATAATCTTTCTCTACGTCATATCCACAATAATCCAAGTATTCTCCCATCAATACTTTCTAGATACCATAGTTAGTTCCATCAAACCTTAGATAATAAAAGAACATTTTACTAGCCATCCCGGACCTTCCTCAAGCAGTTAAGGTCTTCACCAAGGAACCAAGCTCTAACACCAATTTTTGGATATGACAACTGAGAAGGGGGGTGAATCAGTTGTCATAGATTATAACCTAAATTAAATTACCGGAACTAACACATAAACTGATTAAGTGATTAACCATCAAATGCAAATGCATAAGAACAATAACACCATATTTATGTGGAAAACACAATGAGGGAAAAACCATGGTGAGGATTAACTCACACTATAGAGAATATCAAAACCAATTACAAAAAGGCTCACTGCTTGAAATAAGGACTCACTATTCGAACTCACTGTCCACAGGGCTACAACCTAGAGGGCTCACTGCCATAAAGATACAAAGAAGACAAAGAAGACTTGTTATAGAGAGACAACAATCCCAATGCAACAAATATTCCACCACAACCAATGATCAACTTGCATGAATGATAGAGTTCACCTTCTGCTCACTACACCCGGAAACTCAGTGTTAAGCTTCACATTGATCAACCACACACCTAACTCACACACTTTCAGAATAGCATCAAAGTCACATCTTTTCTTTAACTCGTCTTCCTTCTTTTCTTATGTACAATTTTCATCTCTAGCACATTCTCTATTTATTCTATCGCCAAACTTTAAAAGATACAAATTTGGTCATCCAATCTTCAAATTTAAATTAGGTTCATGCCAAACATCCTAGGGTGGAATTAGAATGAGGGTGACCCAAACACATGCTTCACCGGGACCCATAATAAATCAAACACGCTTCATCAACTTCAAAGATAGTGCTTGACACATGGTCGACCAAAATAGTGTAAAACACATAGATCAATTAAGCTTGATACTTCCAAATGTCGAAACCATCTTCAATAGAACCATTCAACCCAACTCTAGAACCACACGCCATAAGAATTCATCAAAGAGAAATCCGAACCAAAAACAATTCTCCCATACCTCAACCAAAACATAGAGAAACATAATTCACAAGCATTGGATCAACATCCTCAATAGTTGAATACCTGCAACCTTATTTTAATACAATTTTCTCAATATCCTCAACATATATAGTCAACAACAACTAGTAGATAACCAAATGATCAGTTGACATCAATGACAACACTTTCATTCATCTCCCATTCTTGCAACACTATCACTAGTCAACACAAAATAAGAAAAACTTGAAGCACTCATGACTGTGAATCTTTGTAGGGTTTATCTACAAAACCCTAGTTATGCTAGAGAACATAAAAATTCAATTCTAAGCTAACCATTGATCTCCTGAACATGCAGATTATTCTTCTAGAATCTTCATGAAAAACCCATACTAGATATGCTTCCTATTTTCTTTGCAAACTTATGGAAATAACCTTTGTGATGACATGACAACTTTATATGACAATATTTCATCTTTTCATGAAACTACACAACAATTGAAAAACATGCTCTTCTCTCCATAATACACATCAATGACAACATTATACTAATTATGCCAACAATCTCCCGCTTTGGCATTGATGGAAAAACTAAAATGCTCTCTACCAATTGTGGCAAGACTTATATGAAATGTTGTGTTCTAATTGAACACTCATTTACCAACATGAACCATGTTAGCAACCATATGATTATCTACAGTCACAACTCCCTCTTGGATATATCTCTACTTTTGATAATGCACTGAGCATGTTGCCCAATTTCTCCCCCTGATCCAATTGCATGAGAATTTGAACATTCTCTCCCAAACTTGCAAACTCAAAACATTGCTCAATTTCTCCCTCTTTGTCATCAATGAAAAAGGAATAACTTTTTGGACACTTAGCATCCACTAACAGTCTCCCACTTTGGTATGCCATGCAAAGAGAAAGAGTGTGTCCAATATGCAACCATCAAGTCATTAGAAATTTGTAAAACCATGCATGTACTTGAATGTTTTCCTTCCTTCTAGGGATGAATAAAATTACTATGAATCTCTCCTTGGACTGAGGTCCTACCACTATTATTAGTGATGTAATTTGGGAGCAAGTACTCCCAATTTCTATCTTAAGTACTCAAATTGCTCTTTGGGAAGAGGCTTAGTGAATATTTATATGACTTGTTCCTTAGTTGGAACATATTCCATTCTAACTTCTTGATCTACTACCTTTTCTCTTAAAAAGTAATATTCCATTGAAATATGCTTATTTTTGTAATGCATCACTAGATTCTTTGATATATTTATAGCACTTGAATTATCACAAAGAATAGAGATAGGATCTTTTTACTCTACCTTTATGTCTTCAAGTGTTTGTTTCATTCATAATACTTGAGTACAACTTGCTATTGTTTCCACATACTCTGCTTCTATTGTTGAAAGAGTAACCGTCTCTTACTTTTTGCTCAGCCATTAAACAATTTTTTACCTAAGAAAAATACACTAGACTAGTAGTGATTTTTCTATAATCTACACTTCTTGCCCAATCAACATCTATATATGTTGTTAAAGTAAATTCTTCACCTTTGGATACCATAATCCATAGTCACTTGTAATTTTGATACATCTAAAAATTATTTTCATTGCATTGACATGTGACTCTTTTGGAGCATCTTAGAATCTTGCAACCATGAATACTACTTTCACAATGTTAGGTCTTTATTTTTTTAGGTATAATAAAATACCTATCATTAATCTATATAGAGTTTGATTTGCATCAATAGATTCATTTGTTTTACTACATTTACATCCAATTATCGTAGGGGTACCAACTGGCTTACTATCTTCCATTCCAAACTTCTTAATCATCTCCTTAGCATACTTGGTTTGAGATATGAATATCCCTTCATTTGTTTGTTCTATTTATAGAGAAGATAAAAATGAAAATTCTCCAAGTATGGACATCTAAAGATCATCTTGCATTTGAGTAGAAAAATATTTGCACATTTTATTCTTTCTACCACCATAAATTATGTCATCTACATAAAAAAACAATTAGTATATGATTACCTTTGTATTTAAAGTACAAATTACTATCTATACATCCCTTGTTGAATCCTTGTAGTTGCAAGTACTGATCTTTCCTTGAGTACCAAGCTCTGGGTGCCTGTTTTAGACCATACCGTGATTTCTTTAGTCTACAAACAAAATTCTCTTTATCTTTCAAATGATTTCTTCTTGAGTATTTTTTATCCTTTTAATCCTTTTGTCCTTGTAGGACCATAGATATCAGTATGTACTAACTCCAAAGTTTTTGAAGTAGCATATTCTTTTGTTTGAAATCTAACTCTTGTCTACTTACCTTGTAGACATTCTTTGCATGTAGTATTTGTAGGTTTAGTTATCTTGGGCATATTTCTAACAAGTTTCTTTGAACTTACCTTTACCAAGTTATCAAAGTTGACATGACTTGTTCTTTTATGCCATAGCCAACTCTCATCAACTTGTCCTATAAGACAACTTTTTTTATTTACTTCCTTGAGGTTGTAAATGTTATTTTTAGTCCTTTTTCCTTATGCAACTAGTCTTCTTGATTTATCTCTTATTATCTTGCAACCTTCTACTTTGAATGTGAATTTGTATCCACTGTCACACATTTGACTAACACTCAATAGATTATGCTTTAATCCTTCAACATAGAGAACATTATGTGTAGACAAGTTTCTATTTATATTTAGAGTGCCTTTACCATATATTTTTATTGTAGTATTATCTCCCAAACTAACAAAACCTTCTTTGCAATTACTTAGTTTTATAAACTTGCTCTTATCTATTCAAGTGTTTAGAAAAACCACTATCTATAACCGATAGATTTTTATTTTCTACATGGAATTCAGCTTGAGAAATCATTGATTGTGCAACCTCTTGATCTTTCTCTTTCCATATTTTCTTGGATTTACAGAGTTTTCTCTACAATTTTTAGCTAGATGACCAAGATTATTGAAATTATAGCATATAACACTTATATCTACTAAACGATCAAATGAATTTCCACTCACAATTTTTTTTCTCCTTGTAGGTACAATTCTACACTCTCTAGCCCTATGACCAAACTGATTATAGTTGTAGCAATAACCATAAAAATATGAAACATACCTTGTCATAATATTTCTTGTTGTAGGATGAGGATTTATGCTTGACTTTTTCTTCTTTAAGTCTCCCATCCTTGTGAAACCATCTACATCAACTAATTTTGTGTTTTGATTCTTCTTCAAGTTCTCACTGACAAGCTTGTTAACCTTCTTATATGTTGTAGGCTTCTTCTCTCCAACATCTTTCTTCAACTCAGTAGTATCTTTATCTGATTTTGAATTCTTAGACTTCCCTAGTGCTTTGAAGTTATCATATAAATTTATGGATTTATTGGTAGTAGGAATTTTACCTTTAACAAATCCCAAACTAGACTTTTGTTTTGTTGGCCTTTGTGAGTTTATTAACTCATCAAGTATCTTACATACTCCTTTCAACTTCAAAATTTTATCAATTTGTTATTTATATTTCCCCAAATCTTTTCTCAAAGCAACTACTTTAGCTTTCAACTTTGTGCATTCACCAGATTTAGATTATAGTTCAGAATTGACTACATCTTTTATTCTCTCGGCTTCTTCAACTTGAGTATTTAAATTGATTATCTTTTTATCAGATTCATCAAGATTTTTAGACAATTCCTATGTCAGTTTGTGTGCATGCTTCTTCTCCTTTTTTTTCTCTTTTCTTAAGCTCTTAATTTCATCAAGAGCATTAATGAGTTGTCCTTCAATATCTACTTCTCCTTTTTCCGCATTAGAGGCTTCAACTTCTACTTTTTCCCAATTTTCAAAGGCTTTTGCTATGAATAAGAATTCATTTCCCTCAGCCATAAGCACAATCATGTTCATCATTTGAGCGATCACTAACATCAGATGAACCACTTTCTTCTTGTGTAAGAATACTATTCTTGTTTCTAAATAAATTCTTTGAGAAGTTCTTCTTCTTTGGAAAGTAAGATTTCTTCTTTTTCACTGAACTCTTCTTGCTTAAAGTTATGCTTTTCACCATAAGGGAATTTAGAAGCAAAATGACCTATCTTTCCATAATTAAGGAATTTAAAAGGTAACTTACCTCTGTATTTTCTATAGCCTTTTCTTAATCTTCTGACAAAGTTAGCTTCTTCTTCATCACTCTCCTCAGATCTAGATGTAGGAGTATCTACCTTTTCTTTCTTGGCCACTTCAACTACAAATTCTCTTTTATAGGTGTCTACATCTCCTATTCTCATCTCATAGGTGCTCAAGATACCATATAACCCATTCATAGTGAGATTATTCAAATATCTAGCTTCCTCAATTGCAAAGATCTTATAATCATACCTAAATAGTAGTGATCTTAAAATATTTTTGAAAATAATTGGTTCGTTTACTATTGGATGTTATGGTTGTGTTGTTGATATGTGGTTGTCATTGATGTCAACACTATTGGCATTAATGTCTTAGATGTTGTATAAGTTGAGGATATTGAGAGAATTGTAATAAATAAGTTGCAGGTTGTTAGTGGTGAAGTGAAGTTTAGTCTATTAGTGAGCTCAATATGTTGATGATCAGAGGTTGTGGATTAAAGGGTTTCTTGTTGAGTATATCTAGTTTATCCACATCAAGTTTCAAAGATCCACGTGAAGATTTGATCGAGTTATGAGCAGTTGTGTTCTGACAATTTTTTGTTGCTTCAGTTGGTGTTCCTAAATGAAGATGATGCAATTCTAGTAAGTTTAGTTGTAGCAGATGCTTCTCTAGCGATTCATGATGTTTGTGGATGTTTCTAGATTTTTCTCTATCTATGTTGCACATCCACATTGATTGTGGTGCTTGTGATTGGTGATTTTCTCTTGCGTGTTCATGTTTTTCATGTTCATGGCCAGCAAGGTAATTGTAGCATGTTGTGGATCTTTGTGGAATAATTTTTGAAGGTGTTTCATGTTCAAGGATTTTATTTTGGGTCTTCATTATGTTGTGGCCGACATTGGTCGATTCACATTGAAAATCATTTATTGTTTTGGGCCGACAGTTTGCATATGTTTTATTATTTTTTTGAAGCCAACATGTAGTGATGTAATCTCTTGTTGTGGATATATATAAGTGATTTCTTATTCCATTTGAAGGCATGCGTGTGTATGAGATGTGTGAATAATGTCCTAACCATTCGAAGGAATAAGTAGAGTGAAGAAGAGTGAGGAGAGTGTGAAGAAGTTTTCATGTGCTTAACTGGAATTGTAATCAGGCATTAGTAGATGCTATTTTCTCAGTTCAAAATCCTATGGATGTAATCTGAATATCTCTATACGACAGTGTGTCTTCCCTTGGGCGGTAAGCTTTGTTGTAATTAAGTAGTGAGCTCTAGGCAGTGCATTCCCCATTTCATTCTTTATACTTTTAACAGGGTATAATCTTGTGGACTAACCTCCATCATGGTTTTTCCCCTAATATGGTTTCTACGAAAAAATCTTGGTGTTATGTGTGTTTTTTATGTGTTGATGATTTATGCTTTCATGGTTATTTATTAGATCTGAGAATAAATTTAATAAGTTTAAATTTATGAGACAACTGATTCACCCCCCCTCTTAGTTCTATGCCCTTGTGTTTCCAACAATTGGTATCAGAGCCTAGTTCCTTGGAAGAAGTTTAATAGCTTGAGGTGATCTGGAATGGCGACATACAAGAAGGAGAGTTTGAGATTTGATGGAAAAAATTAATCTCCGTGGAAGACTTGAATGGAGTCTCATTTTAGATGCATTGGTGAACCCTGCTAGAACATTACAAAGAATAGGTATATTATCCCACAAAATGGTCCTTCTACTACTACTGAGATTAAGGATGTTGAATATAATATCAAGGCTAAGGAAGCATTGTTGAATTCTCTGACTAATTATGAGATGAAAAATGTTATGGATCTGAAGACTGCTTATGCGATTTGGAAAAAGTTGGAAACCTTGTATGAAGGTGATGCTCATGTGAAGATTGCTAAGTTACAAAGTCTGAAAAGGAAATATGAAATGTTGAGAATTGGTGATGATCAGAACATGACTTCTTTCATGCAAAGAGTGAATGAACTTGTGTGTAGTATCAAATGTGTTGGTGTACAATTAGAAGAATCAATGATTGTTGCTAAAGTGATTAGATCTTTTCCTGTTGCATACAAAGCCAAAGCTACTGCTATTGAGGAGATCCATACTATGACAAATGTAACCAAAGATATGTTGATTGGTAAGCTTACTACTTTTGAGTTGAGTGAATTTGGTGATGCTCTTCCTAAGAAAAAATCTGCATTCAAGGCTACTATCTCTGAGAAAGATAGGAAGAGATATGATCCAGGTGAAAGTTCTTCTAGAAAGGTATTCAATTATGAGGAGGAAATGAAAAATATTGAAGAAGAAGAGAGAGAGCTAGATGAACTTGAAGCACTTATTTTCAAGAGGGAAGCTAGAGGAGAAGGTAAGTATAAAGGGAAATTTCCTATTAATTGTTTTTCTTGCAATAAGATAGGTCATTTTGCATCAAGGTATCTGGAAAGAGTTCCTAAGCCAAGACCTAACAAGCCTAGATTCCAAAGAAAGTATTATTATGCTGTTGATGGTGTGATAGATGATGAATATGATAAAGGGGATGTAAGTGAGGATGAATGGGTATTTATTGCTATCAAGGAAAATGATCCAGCCCCTACTAAATCTGCTAGTTGTATAAATGTGGAAAAATCCCTAACTTCTCGAGTTGAAAAGAAAGATGAATGGGTGATTGATAGTGGATGCTCTCATCACATGACAGGTGATAAAAGTAAGTTTGTGAGCTTGGAAAAGTATGACGGTGGTGTTGTAAGATTTGGTGATGACGAAGTTGGTGTAATCTGTGGCAGA
This sequence comes from Sequoia sempervirens, assembly GCA_007258455.2. Lineage (NCBI taxonomy): Eukaryota > Viridiplantae > Streptophyta > Pinopsida > Cupressales > Cupressaceae > Sequoia > Sequoia sempervirens. The sequence goes on along the minus strand of VDFB02000008.1, from coordinate 297,339,009 downwards.
GGATGTATTTCTCTTGATGGTAAGCATAATACTGATGATGTTCTATATGTGGAAGGTCTGAAGCATAATCTTTTAAGTGTTCAACAGATGGTTGACAAGGGATAAAATATTCAATTCAAGGATGGAAAGTGCAGAATAGTGGGGAGTTCTAGAAATCTGATTGCATCAGGTACAAAAACAAAAAGGTAATATATTTCACCTAAATGTTGCTAGTAAAAGTTGTCTAATTGCTCAAGTTGATGAAAGTTGGTTGTGGCATAAGAGAATGTGTCATGACAAGTTTGAAAATATTATCAAGATAAGCTCTACTTAGGCTATGAGAGATCTACCTAAGTTGATAAAACCTACTAATACCATATGCAAGGAATGTTAGTTAGGGAAGCAAACTAGAATTTCATTTCAGAGCAAACAACATTGTTCAAATGAAGAGTTGGAGCTTGTGTATACTGACTTGTGTAGTCCTTCTAAAGTTAGAAGTTTACAAGGAGACAGGTATTTCATGCTACTTATTGATGATTATTATATAATGATGTGGGTTACTTTCTTAAGGGAGAAATTTGAAGCTCTAGAGAAGTTCAAGATTTTTAAGCTATGGTTGAGATAGAGATAGGTCTGAAGATTAAATTACTAAGATCAGATAGAAGAGGTGAATTCACTTCCAATGAGTTTGATTATTTCTGTGAAGAGCATGGGATAAAGAGACAATTATCTGCTTGACGGACCTCTCAACAAAATGGAGTTGTGGAAAGGAAGAATGGGACAATTCAAGATGTTGCTAGGACTATGGTGCTATAAGGAAATGTTCCTCATATCTATTGGAGAGAAGCTGTGAGTACTGATGTTTACACTGTCAACCGGGTACAAGCCAAAGGTGATACTAGTAAGACTCCTTTTGAGCTATGGTTTGGTCACAAGCCTACTATTAGGTACTTCAAAATATTTGGGAGTAAATTATTTATCAGGAGAGATGAAGATATAGGAAAGTTTGATGCTAGGAGTGATGAAGGAATCTTTCTTGGTTATTCTACTAAAAGCAAGGCCTATCGATGCTACAATAACAGATTAAGGAAAATGGTTGAGAGTGAAAATTTCAAGGTTGATGAAGACATAGCTAGACCATCCAAAACCTGTAGATATGATTTAGATGATTAAAATGATAGTTAAAATAAAGGAAAGAAAGTTTAGACTTCAAATCAAGTTCAAATCATTTTGGTGAATCAGGAAAAACAAGAAGAAGGAACTAGTGAAAGTGCAGAAGAGAGATCATAAGAGCCTAAAGTTCAAGAACATTCTAAGACTCCAAGGTATGTAAGATTAAATCATTCAGAAGATCAGATCATAGGTGATAAGAACAAATATGTTCAGACTAGGAGAAAAATTGTAGAAGAATACTGTTTGATTTCAAAGACTAAGCCTAATAGTGTGAATGAAGCATGAAAAGATGAACATTGGATGGAAGCAATGAAAGAAGAATTACTACAAATTGAGAAGAATGATACATGGATTCTTGTTCCCAGACCTAAGGACAAAAATGTAATTGGAACTCAATGGGTTTTTAGAAACAAATTGAATGACCAAGGAGAAGTAATTAGAAATAAAGCAAGACTGGTGTGTAAAGGATATTCTCAGATGGAAGGAATTGACTTTGAAGAAACCTTTGCCCCTATTGCTAGGATTGAAGCTGTGAGACTATTTATTGATTATGCTACTTACAAAAACTTCAAGGTTTATCAGATGGATGGAAAGTCAACATTTTTAAATGGTGAACTGGAAGAAGAGGTGTATGTTGAGAAACTTGATGAATTTAAATTGAATGGTCAGGGAGATATGGTTTTTTAGTTGAAGAAAGCACTGTATGGACTCAAGCAAGCCCCTAGAGCATGGTACGCTAGATTGGACAAGTATTTGTTGAAGCTTGGATTTAACAAAGGTACTACTGATAGTAATATGTATTTCAAGATTGATGATGATAAATATTTGATTGTGGAAGTCTTTGTTGGTGATATCATTTTTAGAGGAGATGATGGTTTGTGCATGAAGTTTTTTGATGAGATGCAGAGTGAGTTTGAGATGTCTATGATTGGAGAGATGAAATTCTTTTTGGGATTGCAAATTACTCAGCTAGATAAAGGGATCTTTATATCTTAGTCCACGTATGTGAAATAATTGCTAACAAAGTTTGGTATGGAATATTCAAAGCCAGTTGGTACACCTATGGTGACCGGATGCAAGTTGACACAAGATGATGATTCCCCAAAAGAAAATCAAACTAGATACAAATCGATGATTGGTGGATTGCTCTATTTGATTCAAACTAGACCTGATATCATGAATGTTGTATGTATTGTTGCAAGATTTCAAGTTGATCCTAAGGAATCTCATGTGATAGCTATGAAGAGGATTTTCAAATACTTGAAGGGGACAATTGATTTTGGTCTATAGTATCCTAAAAATGATGATCTTACTTTGAGTGCCTTTATTGATGCTAATTGGGTGAGAGATGTGAATGACATAAAACGTACTTGTGGTGGTGCATTCTTCTTGGGAAAGAAGCTGATTTCATGGTTAAGTAAGAAGCATAATGCCATTTATTTATCTACTGCAGAGGAAGAATACATTGTTGTTGCTAACAATTGTACTCAAGTATTGTGGATAAAGTAGATGTTGAAATATATTAGAGTTGTGTATGATGAACCTATTGCTATATTCTGTGATAATTCAAGTGCAATTAACATTTCTAAGAATCTAGTGCTGCATTCAAAGACCAAGCATATATCTATCAAATTTCACTTTTTGAGAGAGAAGGTGAGTGAAAAGGAAGTTAGATTGGAGTATATGGCTACTAAGGAACAAATTGTAGACATCTTTACCAAGTTGTTGCCTAAGGATACTTTTGAGTATCTCAAAGGGAAGCTAGGGGTGATTACCCCTCCTAATAAAACTAAGATTCATTAACTTGCATTAGTCTATGCATTTCACAGTCATATCTTGATCCAGATTGATGTTGTGGTGGCTGCTACTTAGGGGGAGTAGTCAGATGATCAGATATGTGTTTCATAGATTGTGTGTATCTTTTTCATTGATTTCAAAGGTGGAGAAGAGCAATGTGAAAAACATTGTGGGGAGAAGTGTCATGTGAAAGAGTTGAGAGAAAGAGTTAGAACCTAAGGAGGAGAAAGTGCTAAGAGAAAGTTCAGTTGATGGTGTTTTTCACATCATGTTTTCCATCAAATCCAAAGGGGAGATTGTTGGATGTTGTGGTTGTGTTGATGATATGTGGTTTCATTGATGTCAACACTATTGGCATAATGTCTTAGAAGTTGTATATGCCAAGGATATTGAGATAATTGTAATAAATAAGTTGCAGGTTGTCAGTGGTGAAGTGAAGTTCAGTCTATTGGAAAGCTTAGTATGTTGATGATCAGAGGTTGTTGATTAAAGGGTTTCTTTTCAAGTATATCTAGTTTATCCACATCAAGTTTTGGAGATCTGCGTGAAGATTTGATTGAGTTATGAGCAGTTGTGTTCTGACAGTTTTTCTGCTGCTTCAGTTGGTGTTCTTGAATGAACATGATGTGATTCTAGTAAGTTTAGTTGTAGCAGATGCTTCTCTAGTGATTCATGGTGTTTGTGGATATTTTTGGATTGTGCTCTATTTGTGTTGCACGTCTGTATTGATCATGGTGCTTGTGACTGGTGATTTTCTCTTGTGTGTTCATGTTTTTCATGTTCATGGCCGACAGGGTAATTGTAGCATGTTGTGGATCTTTGTGGATTAATTTTTGAAGGTGTTTCATGTTCGAGGATTTTATTTTGGGTCTTCATTATGTTGTGGTTGACATTGGTTGATTCACATTGAAAATTATTTATTGTTTTGGGCCAACAATTTGAATATGTTTTATTATTTTGTTGAAGGCGACATAATCTCTTGTTGTAGATATATATAAGTGATTTTTTATTCCATTTGGAGTAATGAATGTGTATGAGATGTGTTAATAATGTCCTAATCATTCGAAGGTAGAATCAGAGTGTGAAGAAGAGTGAGGACAGTGTGAAGAAGTGTTCATGTGCTTAACCAAAACTGTGATTAGGCATTAGAAGATGTTATTTTCTCATTTCAAAATCCTACGGATGTAATCTGAATGTTTCTATAAGACAATGTGTCTTCCCTTGGGCAGTAAGCCTTGTTGTAATTGAGCAGTGAGCTCTAGGAAGTGCGCTTGAATGCATGTGCATTCCTCATTTCATTCTTTATACTTTTAATAGTGTATAATCTTATGGACTAATCTCCACCATGGTTTTTCCCCTAACAGGGTTTCCACGTAAAAATATTGGTGTTATTTATCAGAGCTAAGAATAAGTATAATAAGTTTAAATTTTTGAGACAACTGACTCACCCCCCTTCTTAGTTGTCTACCCTCTCAGTTTAATAAGTTTAAATTTCTGATACAAAGTTAGCTTCTTCTTCATCACTCTCCTCAGATCTAGATGTAGGAGTATCTACCTTTTCTTTCTTGGCGACTGCAAATGCAACTTCTCTTTTAGAGGTGTCTACATCTCCTATTCTCATCTCATAGACACTCAAGATACCATATAACTCATTCATAGTGAGATTATTCAAATATCTTGCTTCCTCAATTGCAAAGATCTTATAATCATACCTAAATGGTAGTGATCTTAAAATCTTTTTGAAAATAACTGGTTCTTTTACTTCATCTCCAAGCCCTCTCACATCATTAACTATTTCATCTACTCTTAGGAGATAGCCAACAATTTTATCTTCTTCACTCATCTTCAGGCTTTCAAACTTTCCCTTGTAAGTCTGTATCTTGGCATGCTTTACCTTGTCATCACCTTTATAGATGTTTTTAGACTTGTCCCAAACTTCATGTGTAGTTTGACAGTGCATTACTTTGACAAACTCTAAATTCGACAACCCACAAAGAATAACATTATTTTCCTTTGCATTGTTCTAATATTATTTCTTTCTAGCCTAAGTTATAGGAGTTGTAGCAAAGAATTGTGTATCTAGTTTTAACAGAAATCCACACATCAAATCCTAACGAAGAAAAATATTCTTCCATATTGATGCCCTAGAATGCATAGTTTAATCCATCAAAGAGAGGTGCTTTGTTTGAGGATGAACCTTCTTAACTAGCCATAGTGTTCACACTTCAAGATCTACTTGAGTTGATTAAGCTTCTCTAATGGAACAAGGGATTTGATACCAATTTTTGAAACACAAATATCTATTGAGAGGGGGTTGAATCAATAGAGTTAATAAAACTAGTCCTTTAAAAAATTTAAAGAAAATTAGAATATGCAAAGAGACCAATCAAACAAAAATTCACATAACATCAAATGTACATGGAAAACCTAGTATGGGAAAAACCATAGTGAGAATAGTTGCTTGAGTCTACTATTCAAATCTAGCCTCAGAAGTAAAGCCTCACTAGTTACAAAGTTTAAGGGATCCAACCCTAAGGAGAAACCAATCCCCTAACTAAGCACCAAATCAACAATCTGATGGCACCAACCAATCATGAAAAATTAGCTACAACTCCATATTATAGAAGTGATTCAATTGAATCTAATTTCATATTATAGGTCTAGTCTATAACCATTCATTACTTTTTCTTTTCTTTGTTCTTCTCTTCAAAACAATCTCTATTCATTGTTGCAACTAGAACACTTTTAACTTTGTTACTACTACAATTTTAGTAACTCATCCCTCTCTCTTCTCTGTAAGTGCGAAAATCTTTGAGTTATCAAGATGCTCTAGAAAAAGAGTACTTTTTGAATGTCAGGACATCATTTTGTATTATTTGTTCCACGGCTTGTATGCTTTGTATAAAAAATGTAACCTTAACTTTGATATGCAGATCTAAAGCATAATAAATGTTTGTTCTAGATAATTGGAATTGTATCTGATCTTCCAACCGATTTGAAGTCTATGATGATTCTTGTCCAGTATAATTTTAATCATTTTCTATCATGGCTTATCGAAATTCTTCATCTACATCAAGCTCCACAAATTGACCATTAAAACCACCGCTTGACCATTGTGATGTTCAAATTCAAATGTAGGCCATTGTTCTCTATCTTCACGCCATCATCCAATGATCTATATTGAAAGTCTTCAAATTTAAAACATAGTCATTTGATCAACTCCACTTTGAATTTATACCATTGATCTTCTATCACATTTATATAACTATCGCACTTATGCTTCGAGCTCCAATTTTTTTTTTGTGATGTAAAAGAGTCATGTGATGCAATAATACTTTTCCACTCATATTACTAAATACATGTCCACCTTATCACTCCATCATAACTTATGAGAAGGGGACCCACCATGTCTTCATCACCATCCTTTTAACTATCATATTTTGGCTTGGTGTAGTGTTATTCACAACTACGATATGAATAACATGAGTGATGCAATTATGTGTTGCCACCTATCCCAACTTTTGTCACAATCCACTAACCTTAATTCCATCACATATGGCACAAACCATTGTATCTTGAATATGAAGAAATTTGATACATTAACACTTTGTGATGCATCCTTAAGCTACCACCTATCCTAAAGTACACATGTCGTCAGACCGTAGTCCTGCAGGGTTTTCCAAGGACCCACCAAATTTTTAGTGGGGCAGGGGGATGCTATCATCTGTGCAAGATGAAGTCATCATCCACTCATGTTAGACATCACAAATAACTTACTCTCATTTTCTTCACAACAGTGATGTGAAGTAAATATGCGATGACCGATGGATCTCATCTTATATAATTAGTCATTGATTTGTCTCTATCACTTTTTTGAATGAACAAGAAAATTGAGAGAGGGGGTGAACTAGTTATAGCAAATTAAAATATCAAAACCCTCAACAATAATATGATCCACATGCATTCATTAAACCATTATTTTGTTAAAGTGATTAAACATGAAATGTAGATAATATAAACTAAAATAAAAAAACTATACACAAGAGAACACCAGATTTACATGGAAAACCCAATGAGGGAAAAACCATGGTGAGGATTAGCTCACAATATAAGTAATTGCAAAAATGATACAAAGGATCACTTCCAGAATATGATACACTATCCAAAAATTCTCATAGCCAAGGCTCACTGCCACAAAAAGAACACATGAAGATAGAAGATAAATGTTACAAAAAGAACAAATTCTCAATGCAACAAGGAATCCACCACAAATGCTCCAACACTTTCACAACACTACATGAAATATTTTAGACACTTGCAACTCACTACTATCAAGAATCCAAAAATTGAAATTTGCACTGTAGTGCTCTACTCAAATTGACATCACACACAACACTTGCATCGATCTCGCATCTAGCTTGCTTTTCTCTTGCATCTCACAACAACATTAATCTTATTTATATCACCCTCAACCTTGAAAACCTTCTCCAAGGTCGGAAACTATTCGTTACACTTACAAATTCAAATTAGGTCAGCACCTAAACATTCTCGCAGTGGATAGGAATTAAGGTGACCTATATAAATCCTTAATTAGGACCCATGTAAGTCCTAACACACCTCAACACCTTTCCACAAGCCTCACATGTATTGTTAATACAAGGTCAACCAATACTTGTGCTAAAAACTATAAAAACTAAGTACACACTTCCTTAAATTAATTCAAAACTTTTGGACAAAAAAATTCACTTGAAAACAATCTAGAATAATCCTCAAACCTCTTGAGATCCATCAAGAACTTAATACAAACTTGCATCATACAAATACTTCAACTCAAAACATCTGGTAAACCTCATTTGCATACTGACGTGTGAAACAGACACTATAATATACCAAATCAAGTGAAACCTTGAATACTGAAAGGTAAAAACATTATAAGAAGCTTCCCAAATCCACACAACCTAAAGCCAAATTTTGGAGAAATGTGAAGCAAATACATTTCTCCCAAGCCATAGCAAACCTCATTAAAAAAACTAGTTCAAACACTAGTGAAAATATCTCACTCTATACAATGATCCAAAAACACAAATTCTACATATAACAACCTCTTACAACCTTGAACAACATATCAGATCCATACAAGTGTAGCATTAACACAAAATAAACATGGAGCACATCTCAGAGCACATTCTGAACACTTACACAACACTATTTTCTTTGTTTATCAAATTTTCTCAAAAGCACTTGGAAACCAAGTACCGTAGACATCATCTTAGCTCATTACACTATTCCAACACATCACTAGACACTTCAACATAAAGATAGCTACATGTACTCATGACACTTCCTCAATATCTGAACTACACATGCACAACTTGAAACAACCTTTTTTCCTCTTTCTCACAATTTTCTCAATATCCTTGACATCTTCATCATGCAACAAACTTCCTCAATACATAGTTGACATCAATGAAAACACAAGCCTATAGAAATTTCTGTTGAAATCAATGAAAAAACATTCATACTTGAAACAATCTCCCCCTTTCTCATTGATGGTAACACATGATGTGAAAAACCATCAAAGACAACACAACAAATCTGAACACACTTTCTTTTCCCCTCTTGAATGATTAGACAACATACACAACTTTCTCCCCCTGATACCTTGCTCTTTTTCACATGATTATTTCTCCCCCTTTGAAACAACCAAAATACATACTCTAAATACTCCCCCTTAGGAGTAAACCCAATTAAATCAACAACTCTACATAGTGACAACACATGAAACTACCTACTCCCCCTGAGAGGTAGCCACCAACATCAATCCAAAAATGGATAGATCCATAGATCCACTAGAATGATGAATCTCCATATGCATCTAGTTCAAACAAGGAGGGGAAATACCCCAAACTTCTCCCAAAGATACTCAAAAGTATCCTTAGGAAGAGCCTTGGTAGATATGTCAACAATACAATCCTTTGTAGGTACATACTCAAGCTTCACAAAGGATTAGATTGTTGATATATTTACCAAGATTGAGTATGTATCATAACCTTTAAAGGATCAAATATCTATCAAATCTTGTATACCAAGACCTTCTCCATCACTAGATATGATGAGCTTATTTCTAGCTCGTCAAGTTCCTTTACTGAATCCTTATGAATCATATATCTAGCCCATTTCTTGCATATAATAGGATCAGGTATTTGTCAAAGAGGTTCCTTTACTGAATTCTTGATGTATCAAATATCTATCCAATCTTGCATACCAAGCTCTGGGAGCTTGCTTCAATCCATATAATGCCTTCTTCAATTTACACACCATATCTAGTTGATCTGACAATTGAAATCCATCTAGTTGTTCCATGTAAACTTCTTCTTCCAATTCACCATTTAGAAAAGCAGACTTCACATCCATCTAATAGAATTTAAAGTCCTTATGTGTTGCAAATTCCAAAAACATTATGATAGCTTCCATCCTAGCCATAGGGGAAAATTTTTCCTCAAAGTATATTCCTTCCACTTGTGTGTAACCCTTACACACAATTCATACCTTGTTTCTTACCACTTCTCCATTCACATTCAACTTATTTCTGAATAACCACTTAGTTCCAATTATTTTCTTGTTTTTCGGTCTAGGAACCAATTCCCAAGTCTGATTTTTCTCAATCTACATAAGTTCTTCTTACATTTCCTTCATCTAATGTTCATATTTTCATGCCTCACTCACTTTTTTAGGTTCAACTTTAGAAAGTAAAAAAATTACCTCAACTTTAGCAACTTTGCTTCTTGTCATTACTCCTTTCCTCTTGTCTCTAATGATCTAATCTTCGAAATGAATCCTTTGCACATACTTAGGGGTCTTAGTGGTCTTCTCTAGAGATTCTTCCTCTTCATTTTTCACTTCCTTTTCATCATCTTTAGCTTCTTCTTCTCTGCAATCAAGTTCATCTAACACATATCCATCTATTGCAATTGAATTCTGCAAATTTTCATCAACTTCAACATTTGCACTTTCAACAATTTTTCTCTGCCTTTTATTGTAACATCTGTAAACTTTTCTTTTAGTAGAATATCTAAGGAGGATACCTTTATTAGACCTTGCATCAAACTTTCCTAAGTTCTCTCCATCTCTCTTGATGTAACATTTTCTTCCAAATACACTAAATTACTTCATAGTAGGAATCCTTCCATAATATAACTCATAGGGGGGTGGGTGCAGAAAGATGGGTAGCCAAAAAGTGGCCAATTCACTTTTTCATCCCAAAAATAGTGAAAACAAGAGTGTGTTTTACTAAAACGCACTCACGTTATGGCTTGGTAATTACTGAGCCTAAGCTTGGTCATATCGAGCCAAAAATGCGAGCATGTTATAACACACTCGTGTTTTGGTGTACATTGCATTTTTTTCTTCTCTATTTTTTTCTTTTTCTTGTTATGTTTCAGGGAAACTATATACATGAAATAAATGTATACTTTCTTATACTTTAAGTTATATTTCATGTATATAGCTTTAGGACGTTTGAGAGTGGTTTCATATCTCTAAGAGTTATAAAGAAAATTCTAGTTTTTGGAAGATCTCACAAATTTCAGACAGTCAAATTTCAGTAATCAACAAGTTGTATCATCTTTCTCTCTCTATCTCACTCATTTTTTATCCCTTATGCTCTAGACCTCTATCTCACACTCTCTCCTTCCCTCTATACTTCTATCTATCTAACCTCTCTCTCTTCCTCCATCCCTCCCTCCTGCCCTCTCTAAATTTCTCTCTCCCCCTCTCTCTCTCTCTTCCTTCCTCCCACGCACCTTCCCTCTCTACTTCACTCTATCTAACCTATCCCTCTCTACCTCTCTCTCTCTCCCTCCCTCCTCTCTCTCTCAATCTCTCCACCTTCCTCCTTTCCTCTCTCTCTCTTCCTTCATCCCAACCACCTTCCCTCTCTACTTCTCTCTATCTAACATATCCCTCTTTGCCTATCTCTCACCCTCCCTCCTCTCTCTCTCAATCTCTCCACCTTCCTCCTTCCACACCTCTCTCTCATTCTCTTTATTGTATTTCTCTCTCCCTCTATCCCTCCCTCATCCTCTCTAGTCCTCTCTCTCTCCCTCCCTCCCTCCTCTCTCTATATCTCACCTCTCTCTCTCCCTCCCTACCCTTCCCTCTCTCTCTACTTCTCCCTCCCTCCTCCCCTCTCTCTATCTCTCCTTCCCTATATACTTATCTATACCTCTCCCTCCCTCATTCCATCTCTCTCATTCCCTCTCTCCCTCTCTCCCCCTCTCCCTCTCTCCCAATGTCACAAATTTCATCCTTCCCTTTGTGTTTCTCTCTCTCTCACGCCCTCTCTCCCTCCCCCATCTACATCTCTCTCTCTACTTCTTCTCTATTTCTCATTCCCTATAGAATTCTCTATCTTTCCCTCTCCCTCCCTCCTTCTCTTTCTCCCCACCTTCCTCCTCTCCCTCTCCTTCCCTATATACTTCTCTCTCTCTATATATATATCACCTCTCTCTCTCTTCCCTCCTCCCACCCACCTTCCATCTCTACTTCTCTCTATCTAACCTATCCCTCTCTACCTCACTCTATCTCCCTCCCTCCTCTCTCTATATCACCTTTCTCTCTATCACCTCTACCTCCCTCCTTGTCTCTCCATCTCTCTCTATATATCTCTACTTCTCCCTCCCTCCTCCCCATCTATATCTCTCATTTTATATATATACTTATCTCTATCTATTTCTATCAATCTCTACATCTCCCTCCATCCTTCTCTCTCTCTCTCTCTCTCTCCCTCTCTCTCAATCTCCCAATCATCCTCCTTGTTGCGCAGTTTTCGCACGCATGCCCCATTGAAAGCAGGGACCCTCTTTTTATTTTGTTGCACTTTCACATTTTCCTTTCATAGGGTTTTGACTTCATCCCCTTAAGGGATAAGTACTTCAGACTGAGCCTTGATTCACCCATGTGCATTGATGAACTTGCATCTGAGATGCTCTCTTGCCATTTGAAGTTATGGCCTAGCCCTTAGAAATCACCTTCAGGTCAAAATTAGTGAAAACCGAGCGAAATTGATTAAGTATTGGAAATTTTGGGAGAATTCGAGCAGGCTCAGATTATTTGAACCCCAATCCAGTCGGATAATCCGAGGTACCTCGGATTACCCAAAATCTACCCTCTAGTCATGTTTCTAAAAATTGCAAAATGTCTTGTCATTCATTAATGAGGGTCATTAATGGCACTAAATCGGCGTTATATTTGATTTGGTCCTTCATTTTGCTCATTTTCATTTGAAGAGAGTCAAAGAGCATCTAGGTATCCTTCATTGTGCATCAATTTGGCATTCTTTTAAGAGATTTCTCACTTGGGTTGTGGTTGATATTGGATTTTATTGCCTCCTCATCGGTTTCTTTGGTGTGTTCTCTCTAGGGTTTCACATTTAGAGGTATGGCATTTCCTCTATCCACTTTAATGTCATTCTAATTTTATGCTTGTGTCCATTGGTTTATGAGTAGATTTGATTCATTTTGGGGTCACAACAACCTGCATTTTGCATTGATCAATGCTTTCATGGCGCGATTAGGTTTTATAGCTGCATCATACATTTTCTAGGGCTCAGTAGATGGGCATGTCAGGGTTCTTATTTCACTAGGTTTCAAAGAATGCATGATTAAGGATTGTCCCATTTTGAGCTTTGAGTGTCGAATTAGTAGTGAATCCTCTTTTTCATTCCATCTTGCTCAAGCCCTAGGAAGAAATTCTCGCTCGGGAAGTTAAACATGAACAATAAGACTCAAATCCTTAGGACATTGCAAGAAGTTGTTCTAGGACATAATATGAAAGATGTTGAATAATTGATTTGTCAGGGAGATTGGTCGAATTCCACAAATTTAACTCAATTTTTTTTTAAACTTAGCAAATTTCAGCACCCTGACAAAATCTCAGAGAATCTGAGGTAGCTTAGACTACCTGAGCCTTAATCCGCTCGGCTAATCCGAGGTAGCTTGGATTAGCTGAAGGTTTCATACTTGCATGCGATAAATGGTGATTTCAACCTAGGTTTGGAAATTTCCAGGTACCTAGGATTTTTTGAATTTTAGGGAATTCAAGGGTAGCCAGAATTTTTGATCTCCTTCAAATTTCATACTTAATGTTCACATATGTATTTCATGTTGATTTTAAGGCTTGAAATGAACTTGTGCATCAATGATTTAATTTTTTACATCTCTAATTTTTTACATCTCACGGATTTCAACTCATAAGCTAAGGTGATCATTTTACCTTTGAAGGCTGAATTCAGATAATCCTAGCTCAGAAGGATTAACTGAGCCTTAATATGCTCGGAGAATCCAAGTAGGCTCAAATTTTTTGAGTTTCTTGCTTTGGTATCAAAATTCAATTTAAAGGATCAATGTTTGGTCATGACGATTACTAGTGATGATTCCATGTGCTTCAATGATGAAATTAGTTTCATTTTCTATTGCCATGTGTTACGATAATGCTTTCCTTTTAGTAATTGTGGCTTTTTTTAATAGATGTAGGCAGAAGAAAGTCCAAACAAGACAACTAAGAACAAGGCTACTCTGGCACAAGAGGAAGTTAGAAAGAGGCAAGAGAGAATGAAGTATGATTTCAAGGGCATTTGGCTCGAGACAAAGATTGCCTCTGCATGGTAAGGGATGAAAGACACCAGCATGGGCCATATTGATTATGATGACTTCCACCAAAGGATGTTTGGAAAGGCACCTACCAAGCTTGCACAAAAGATCACCCACATAGGACTAGCACAAGCAACAGGATTTCCACCCACAAAACTATGCCTAGAGTTGGTTTTAGAGTGTGCAAGGAACTATGAGCCCATGACAAGGATCATCATTGGGCCCCAAGGAAGGGTGATGGAAAATCTAACAGAAGACTCAATTGCAAAGGTTTTCAACATTTCCTCCTATCACAAGCTGATTGAAGGGATAAACATTGGGGAGTTTACTAAATTTTATGAGGAAGATCCTAACTGAGCCCTAGAGATAATGAACAATGCTTGGATCCTAAAGCCAAAACCACATTATTCAAAGTTTCCCAAGCAGCTACATAGGAGTGATTTCAAGGAGGAATACAATGATATCATAACTCTCCTGGGTAGAGTTATGGGAGTGGAGGAAGCACATATATTCCAACCTTGGATGTTTAACCCCATTACTCAGATTGTGACCAATAAGCACTATCATTGGGAAAGAATCATCAGCAATAACATAGATGCCCAACTGAGGAGTGTGCAAGAGACCAATAAGTTCATTATGACTTCATATTTGGTGTATATGCTGGCACACAAGAACAAATACAAAGGTCTCAGCTGTAAAGGAGTCTTGGGGTAGGATAGAATATGGGAGGTATATCCCCAATAGCAATATATGACATCAAACTACAGAAGGGCCAATGATTCCTTCTTTATGTACATTCCTAGATTGTTACAAGATTCCCTTCACATAAGAATCTCTGCAAATGCAATGGATTTAATAAAGAAATATGGTCAATGGTTTATCCAATTTCAACGGTTTACATATATTAGGGTACATGGATCACTAGTTGTTCCCCTCAGATTGCCAAGATATCCCACCAACAAGCTCCTTCTATTGGAACTGATAAAACAGATGGTTGGCTTTGAGGAATTTTTATAGAGGGGTAACCTAAAGAGGAAGGGATTGGGATTAGAATTCCCATTGAGAGTAGGAGTATTGGATTCCTTCCCTTCTATTTAGAGTTCCCAACATTTAGAGAAGGAGATGACTCAATCTAAGTTATATTCCCATACTAATAGAAGCAATTTTGATCCTTATGGGAAGGCTGCCAAGCAAGAAAATAGAACTTTCAATCATCAAGATCATATTGAAAATTATTGGGCTAATTGTAGAGATGAGTGGGAGGTCATCAGAAGAAGGTTTTCTAGACTACCTTTGAGATTGATTAGATTATATAGAGTTGTAGAAGTGCTGGATCAAGTGGAAGATGATGAGGTAGACCTTCTCTAGCATCATAATTATGAGTCATATAGAAACATGCCATTGCCTCCAATAAATTGGTCTAAGGAGGAGATAACTGATTTGAACCAAATCACTAACTCAGTTAAGAAGTATTCTAGGTTGTGGGTCAAGCATCAAGTTCTGGAATTGGAGGCAGATGGTTTTAAGTTCACTTATGACCTGATGGGAGACATGGAGTCCCATGATGAAGAAGAAGTTGAAGCTAATAAGCAGGAGGGAGGCATTGAACTCCATGGTGAGAAGGTCCCTGAGGAAGAAATGTCAATCAAAAGAAGAACTAGGAGCCAAGGGAAAACAAAGAAAGCTCCTCAGGCCAGTACTCATATTGAAGCAAGAGAGACCTCACAGCCAGTGAGCAAGAGAAGAATAATGACTGAGAGGAAAAATGTTGCAAAAGCTATGAAGAATGAAGCTACCACAGATGCTCCCTCGGATGCAAAGGTAATAGAGTTGGAAAGTTTAGGGGAGAAGCCCTAGTTCTATACGAGAAGGAACTCTCCCAAGTAGAAGGATGCTTCAGTGGAATAGGAGAAGATAGTAGAAGAAGAGCTGCATGATGAAGAGACACCTACGGATGATGTTGAAAAGAGAGCAGCTACAAGAAATAATTCTCACATCCCTTCTCCACATTCACATCAAGATGTGAAAATTGATGAAGAGGCACTTCCAGAAGGCAACATATCAAATAATCCTGAACAATTAAATGAGGAAGATGACAACAACTCTACACCTGATAGTGGAGAGTGGAGGATATTTGTGCAAGAAATGAAGCAATCAACCTCTGGTACTAAAAGAAAGATTATAGAATCAGAGGTTGTACAAGGAAAAGTGACAAAATCTCTTGAGCAAGTGATTATGGATGAGCCACAAGGTAATCCAGGGGAAGAAGGTGATAAAGAAAAAGATGTTGTGGATAGTCCTAATCAAGACAAAGAAGGACAAGAGGACCAACCAGAGGTTGAAAATGAGGTAGAAGTGAATGTGATTGATAGTCTTGAAAGGGAGGTAACCATTGAAGCATTGACAACCCCAGAGTGGTTGGAAAAGAGACTGAGCAAAAAGCCAATCATTGAGCAAGAAGAAACACCATTTTGGGATAAATTGATGGCATAGTTTGGGCAACCCAAGAAGAGGAAAAGATCCAGGACTATGTCCAAAATCATAAGAGATGAATTCAATAACAGGATGGTTCATGTAGCAGTCCCTCCTTTAGAAAATTTTAAGGATGAAGTCAGGTCTTCAAACTACAAGGTGCAGACAATCAACCCGGGACCTACAAGCAAAGATCAAGAGAAAGAAGAATTCCAAGAGTCCTCTCAAGCAATCTTGAGGAGATTGCATAAGGAAACATAAGAAAAAGAGAAGTTGCAGAAATAGTTAAATGATGTGTATAAGTATGTGCAACATTTGGTGAAACCTTTGCAAACAATAGGTAGTGAGGGAATTGTGCTTGAAGGATTGTTGCCTAAAGAGGCGGTTAATGAAATTGAAAGGTTGAAAAATTTTGTGCACTCTACACACAGTTGGCTTATGGACGTGAGTAGCAGAGGAGATGAGGCAATCGAACAAATTCTAAAAATATACACTAATGCATTTGATTTCCTTGAGCACACTTCTCAGTTTGTTGCTAATTGCAACAAGATTGATGAGTGGGATGAGATTGGCAAGATAAAGGAATGGATAAAAGTCTGGAACTACAAAAAAAAGCTCACACTAAAGAAAATAATGAACCTTCAAGGTAAAATGAAGGAAATCTATAACAATTGCATCACTTTCTTGGAGATAGTCATTAGCAGAAGGAAGTTTGGGAAAAAGAACATGAATGTTAGTATGTTGCAGGCATGGTGGCATGAGGTTTATGCTCCATCTGATGGTGCTCCAATTGCTAAAGAGAATCTGGAGGATGTTGCAATTTACATTTCAAAATTAGATAAGTATCATGAATTGCAATTAGAATGGAATAAAGTCATGCCACAATATCTAGAGGAATTCACAAATAATAAAACTAGAGTTAAATTTATTCCAGTTCTAGATCTAGAAGATATGAGAGAAATATTGGAGAAGTCAAAAGGATTATTTGACAAATTGGGAGCCAATTAGGAAGAAGAAAAAGAAGATAATCAACAAACAGTTGCCTAGTTTTCTATGCTATACATGTGACTCTAGCCAGTTAGGATAAGCGACCTTGAATTTTGTGCCACATGAAGCTACTATTGGAGAATCTAGGCTAACCTAGAAGAAGCCCAAAATATTAAATGCAAAGAATATTATTTTATTAAAAAGAAGCTTCTAGGCCGACCTGTTTTTGGCCGCCCATTTTTATAACCCTGATTGGGCCAACCTAGTTTGAAATTTCTATAAATTGGGCGTTTTGCCTCATTTGTAAGAGATAGAAAATAGAGAAGGCTAAGAGATAGTTGCAAGAGCTAGAGCTAGGAGTTAGTATTTTCTAAGAGCAAGTGTTGTAATACTGAATACTAGAATTGTTGTAACATTGGGGTGATTCAATATAAGTAAAGACATTGTTCTTTGGCGCTCTTTCTTGTGTTGATTTATCTTGCATGGTTCTTGTTATTCAATCTTTTGAGATTGATTTAATATCATTAGATACTTGTTAGATTTAGAGTTATATTTGATGCAATGGTGCTTATGATTTAATACTTGAGGTGTTTGAGCAATCCCTGGTCCATACTTTTAGCAGCTTGTTGATTGTAAGTTGCTATGTAAAGTTAGCCTAGACCTTAAAATTTATGTCCTAAGTTCAATTGTGAGTATTTATTCATTTCAATTGTAAAATAGGGTTGATTTGGGTGGATGCCTCATGATCTGAAAATATTTAACTTCTTAGAAGATTGCACTATTTCTGTGAAATTGCAGATTAAATCTGGGTGGAGCAGGAATTAGTTTTGAGGGATTGGTCCATTTTGAGTGTTTTGTCATTTGCATTGTTGGTCTTAGGAGTAATTTTAGTCTTGAAATCTCTCTAAACCCTTATCTTTTTCTATTTCATTATTATCTGAGTTAGATTTAGGATTTCAAGTATCATTACATTGCAAAATCTGATAAGTTCCAAGTTCCAGCATTTGTTTGTAAGATCCTCTTGTGATTACCAAAAAATTTCACATATTATCTGAGTTGTTTATGCATTTGTCAAGACCTGAAATTAGATACCTTGGCATTATATTTTGAGGCTTGCTGATAGAGATTTACCTTTCAAGAGAGATAGGATATTTGTATTATGTCTGAGTTGTACAGAAAACACCATCAACACTCCTCTCTCTCTCTCATTTCCTCTCTACTCTCTATCTCTTCTTCCCTATATACTTCTGTCTATCTCCTTGATGCAGTAGGGGGAGGCCTGCAACTCACCAAACACAATTCCAAACAACATTAATAGTTTTCAAATCACAATTTCATCAAAATTAATTATATTTAGCAAGATCACACTGTTTCCTTGTAGCATTGATAAACCACTAGATCTGGTATCTTTTCACTAGCACACCCTTTCAACTCACCACTCAACACACATTAGGGACCCATTATACAACCTTTAAAAATATCAAACAATCCTCAATGGTTTTTTGTACCAACCTTCTTAAAACAGGGTTTTATCACTTTCTAGGCCTCAAATTAGGCCACTTTTACAAATGGACCACTCTCTAGACTTGCCCAAACTCTGTCAACTCTTGGGGCTGAAATTATTAAGTGTAAAAACCTTAGAATCCAAAATCAAATCTCAAAGAAACCACTGTACACAGGGTAAACCATAAAAAACCCCCTTTTTAGCCAAAACCCTAGGGGTTTATTGAAAAATACCTTTCCCACACTCTTGCAAACTTACCAACACCTCCAACAGAGCTTATTTAACCTACACATTCTCAAAAAGTCATGAAATAATGTTTCCCTCTCACGAAACTCAATTTGACATACCAAAACCTCCAATTTTCATGAGAACTCAAAATTCTATCATAGGGATTCTCACCCAACTCACTTCCAAACCGTCTCCAACACTAACTCATCATTTCCAAAACTAACTTTTGAAAGAGGTGACCATTGGTCTCCCTCTTTTGTGCATTTTTGCAACCTTGTATTATTCCAATTTAACAACTTAGCACTTTTTGCACATTTTGAAAAAATTTCCACCTAGACACCTAAACTTTACCACAAATGACTTAATACATCAATATATGGTCTTATAGACCTTATTCTAAGCAAAATTCACCCAAATATATATAGCCTAGACCTTATGAACTTAAAAGGATTAACATCCTTGAATGGTGCTTCTGCACCATACACCCCCAGCTTTGAGCTTTTCCAAGTCCCTTGGAAAGATAAATGTCACATGCCCACCCTTGTAATCTTCATGCTTATATCCTCTTTGATTCCCTTTGTCAAGATCCTTTTTCTCTTCACTATTTTTGATATCTTTGTCTCCACTTGATCTTTTTTCTAACTATTCTCCCTGTGTTGTGGGGTGTTTGCAATCTTTTCCACCTTCAATTATTGATGTCACATCTCTATATCTAGTTGTATTCTTCCCTTCATCATCTGCCATTACTCTCCTCTATTCCTCGTGCCTCAACCATTGTCCACTAGTCTCCTTATCTGCATTCTTATCACTGTCCAACTCAAGAACCTTTGTATCATCAACTACCTCTATCAAATCTGCACCTTCATCATTACCAACTATCTCATCAAACTTTATTACCTCTATCAGACCTGTACTTTCTCTATTCACTGTCCTACCATCATTACTCACCTTTATCTTCCTATGCTTTGTCTTCTCATTCTTGAATTCCCCTATACTAGTAGCCTTTATCATTTCAACATCAAAGTTTCTTGTCCTCTTATTCATTGTAGGATTACCTTCACAAACCATTGTCTTGTCTTTTGTTGTTTCACCAATACTATTCACCACTGTCCCTTTACTTACTATCCCATCACTCTCATTACATCTTGACTAGTCTTTTTCTTTGCTCACTGTTATAGGGCACTTGACTATCCCTACTAACACACTTTTATTCCCTTCTTTCCTTTCCAAAGGATCTTCACTCTTGCATTGTCTTATCTCAAACTGAGACACATTGCCACTCACTTTTTCCTTCCACATGGAGATATTCTTCTTTTTCTACAAGCCATTTTCACTTCCACTACCTACTGTCCTATTTTTATCAAACCTTATACTGGCTACCAAACTCATGTATTTACCTTCATCAACATTGACACATTCCTTTCTCCCAAACATAATAACCTCACCATTCCTCTAGACCCTCAACCAATGGAGTCAAGACAAAATCTCTCCCATCTTTTTCTATGGTATATGTGTTTTGTCTACCATTATGCAAGGCCAACCTATCAAACTGCCAGGGCCTTCCCAACAATAAATGACAACAACTCATGGGCACTATATCACAAAGCAATTCATATTTATATGGAACTATTTGAAACTCAACCCTTGCTTGTTCACTCACCATCAAAGACTGGTTTTCACTAACCCATGACACATTATATGGCCTTTTCTTAGGTACTCTTTGCAAATGGAATTACTCTACCATCTCATGAGACACAATATTATCTGTACAACCTGAATCAACAATGACTTTGCATACCTTGTTTCTACACTTGCAGGTTGTCCTGAATAAATCCTTTCTTTGAAGCAACTCTTCCTCCTTTGTGGTATTCAACATTTTCTTCTTCATCATCAACATTTCACTCACTTCAGCCATTGCAATAAACTTGTTTGAACTTGAACTACTTTCAACCTCATCTTCTTGAACTAATTGTGCTCTTCTATCTAGTTTTCTTTCTCCTCCACTTGTTGATGAACTAGCCTTCTCAAGGAACTCCCAAGAAGGATGCCCATATTCTTGACAATGGTAGCATCTTTGTACAAAAAATTTAGAGTTTCTTCATGCTCCAAATCTACCCCTTGTGCCTCTATATCCACCTCTAAAGTTTTAAATTTGTTCATCTCTTTTGCTTGGTTCTTCTTGTTGATTTTCAATTGCTTGCCTTGGAGTAGAAAAATTTCCTCTTCCTCTCACAGTTTTCTCTTGTCTTCTCTTTACCTTCTCTTCATCCTTCAATGCCATTTTGTAACATTCTTCTACATTTCTAGGATTAGTCAAAGCCAACTCATCCTATATATTCATTCTTAAGCCACCCAAGTACCTAGCTATTTTCTCATCTTCATTTTCATTATGATTAGACCTCATGCTCAATCTATAAATTTCTTCAGTGTATGCCTTTACATCCATTTCCTTTTGTCTCAAACTTTGCAACTTCTTAAACATTTGAACTTGATAATCTGAAGGGAGAAACTTACTTTTTAACATAGCCACCATCTTGTCCCAATCCACAATATTGGACTTGCCTTGTTTCCTTCTTTCTAATTGTAGATAATCCCACCATACAAGTGAATGACCCTTAAGCTTTGTTTTGGAAATCTTCACTCTTTGTTCTTCAGGAATCTCTTCACATTCAAAATAGTTATCCAAACAATCTATCCAATCCATCAATTCCTCTTCATTCAAATTACCACCAAACTTTTTCACATCTATTTTTACCTTGTATTTATCACCTTGTACAACCTTTATCAACTTGGCCATTCTCTAGTCTTCTGGATCAAGCTCTTCTTCAACATCTTCAAAATCTTCATCGTCTTCTTCTTCTTCTGACTCACTACTCTCAACTACTTCTCTTCTCTTGTTGGTTTCTAAGGCTGCCAATCTCTCTTTCAATTCTCTTATCTCTTTAATGTACTAGTTTATCAATTCATTCATCTCTTGTGTTGTGTTCTTTTCTTTTGGAGGCATCTTCACTATCTCACCTCTTCACCTTCCAAGCTTTCTTTCTCACAATCTTCAACTCTCTTCTACAGGAATTCGATACCTTTGCTTTGATACCACTTTGATGCAGAAGGGGGAGGCCTGCAACTCACCAAACACAATTCCAAAAAACAATAACAATTGTCAAATCACAATTTCATCAAAATCACTTATATTCAACAAGATCACACTGTTTCCTTATACCATTGATAAACCACTAGATTAGGTATCTTTTCACTAGCACACCCTTTAAACTCACCACTCAACACACATCAGGGACCCATTATAGAGCCTTTCAACATATCAAACAATCCTCAATGGTTTTTTTGTACCAAACTACTTAAAACAGGGTTTTATCACTTTCTTGGCCTCAAATTAGGCCACTTTTACAAAGGGACCACTCTCTAGACTTGCCCAAACTCTATCAACTCTTTGGGTAGAAATTATTAAGTTTTGAAACCTCAGAATCCACAATTAGATCTCAAAGAAACCACTGTACACAGGGTAAACCATAAAAAACCCCCTTTTTAGCCAAAACCCTAGGGGTTTATTGAAAAATTCCTTTCCCACACTCTTGAAAACTTACCAACACCTCCAACAGAGCTTATTTAACTTGAACATGCTCAAAACATCATGAAATAATACTTCCCTTTCACAAAAATCAATTTGACATATCAAAACCTCCAATTTTCATGAGAACTCAAAATTCTATCATAGGGCTTCTCACGCAACTCATTTCCAAACCTTCCCCAACACTAACTCATCATTTCCACACCTTATTTGTGATGGAATAGACCCATTCTTCAAGTTACAGAAGTGACAGAAAGATGAATGGGTCAGTTACTCATTTTATTGACTTTCAAGCCCTAAATCTGTGTGATCAGACTGGTGCTAGAAAATGACTCACAAAATGAACTAACTTCAACTATATGCCTTCAAAATAGGCTCAAATGAAAGATAAGGAAAACCACAATGTTAATCCACAAATAAATGAACCACAATGATGTTGTATGGGTCTGTACAACTACTATTATAATAGAAAACACAAAAAAATGAAGGAAAATCATATTTTTATTCAAGCTTATGTCTTTAAAATTGTTCAACAACCTTCCATTCAAGTTTCTCATGCATTTTATAGTGTTTCCCACCTAAAAAAAACATCCTCAACTTCCAAAACTAACTTTTGAAAGAGGTGACCGTTTGTCTCCCTCTTTAGTGCATTTTTACAACCTTGTGTTATTCTAATTTAACAACTTAGCACTTTTTGCATATTTTGAAAAAATTTCCACCTAGACACCTAAAATTTACCACAAATGACTTAATACATCAATATATGGTCTTATAGACCTTATTCTAAAAAAATTTCACCCAAAAATCTATAGCCTAGACCTTATGAACTTAAAAGGATTAACAACCTTGAATGGTGCTCCTACACCACTCGCTCTCTCCATCTCTACCTCTCGCTCCCTCCTTCCCTCTCTCCCTCTCTCCCATCTTTCTCTATCTCACTCTCTGCTTCCCTCTTTAATCTCTATTGAGAACAATTCTCTCTCTCCCTCCCTCCCTCCTCTCTCTATCTCACCTCTCTCTTTCCCTCCCTCCCTCTTTCCCTCTCTAATATTCTCTATCTCCCACTTTCTCCTACCCACCTTCCCTCTCTAATTCTCTCTATATAACCTATCCCTCTCAACCTCTCTCTCTCCTCCCTCCCCTCTCTCTCTCAATCTCTCTATCGCCTCTCTCTCATTCCCTCTCTACTTCTCCCTCTCTCTCCCTCTCACCCTCTCTCTCAATCTCCCAAACCCTATACCAAATATCATAAATCATAATCCCTATACCCTAAACCATACAACCTCAACCATAAACTTAAACCCTAAGCCCTACATTCAATATTGTACCCTCAACCCTCAATCATATATCTCCTTCCTTATATACTTCTCTCTATCTCTCTCTCCCTCTCTCTCAATATCCCAACTTTACTCCTCTCTTTGTTTCTATCTATCTCTCCATATCTACCTATCCATCCCTCCTTCCCTCTCCCTCTCCCTCTCTCTTCCTTTCTCCCCCTCTTTCCATCTCTCTTGATCTCCCAACCTTACTCCTTCCCTCTAGATTTCTCTCGCTCTCTCTCTCTCCCTTCCCTATCTTTCTCTCTCACTCCCTCCTTCCTTCTCTACTCTCTATCTCACCATTATCTCTCCCTCTCTCTATTTAGGATTTAGGGTTTAGGGTTTAGGGTTTAAGCTTTGGGTTTTCGGGTTTAGGTTTTAGGCTTTATGGTTTATGGCTTAGGATTTAGGTCCCCTCCCCCCTCCCTTCCTCCTCTCTCCTCTCTCTCTCTCTCTCTCTCTCTCTCTCTCTCTCTCTCTCTCTCTCCTCTCTCTCTCTCTCTCTCCTCTCTCTCTCTCTCTCTCTCTCTCTCTCTCTCTCTCTCATATATATATATATATATATATATATGTATATATATATGTATATATATATGTATGTATGTATGTATGTATGTATGCTCCACCTCCCTCCCCTCTTCACCTCCATCCATCCCCCCTCCCATCCCTCCCCTCTTCCTTCCTCCATCCACTCTCATGTCTCTCCCTCCATCCACTCTCTCCAGGTCTCCTCCCTCCTACCTAACTAGAGGCTTTCTCTCTCTCTCTCCCAGGTCTCTCCCTCTCCATTCCCTCCCTCTCTCCAAGGTCTCTCCTCCACCTAACTAAGAGAACTCATATATATATATATATTGGGTCTCTCCCTCTGTTACTCCCTCTCAGGTCTCTCCCTCCACTTCACTAAGGCTCTCTCTCTCCCCCCCTTCTCTCTCTCCAGGCCTCTCTCTCCCTCTCCCCCAGGTCTCTCCCTCACACCCCCTCACCCTCTCTCAGGTCTCTCTCTCACTCCCTCTCTCTTCCAATCCCTCTATCTCTCCCCCCACCTCTATCTCTCAAGTCTCTCCATCCCACCCCTTCCTGTCTCTCAAGTCTCTCCATCCCACCCTAACTAGAGAACTCTCTCTCTCTCTCTAGGTCTCTCTCTCCCTCCCTCTCTTTCCCTCTATCTTAGGTCTCTCCCTCACACCCTAAAACCTAAACCCTAAAACCTCTCAAGACTCTCTCTTTCCCTCCCTCTTAGGTCTATGTAGATCACTGGGAGACCCCATTTTTTCAAACAAGAAAAGTTAGGTTGCCAATTTCATGAATTGGTAAGCTAGTGGGCCCACTAGCTTGCCAACTCAGTGAAATTGGCAATGTAGTGGCCTGTTTGAAAAAATGGTCAAATAAATGGGGTCTCCCGGTGATTTAAATCACTGGGAGACCCCATTTCTTTGAACCATTTTTTCAAACAAGAAAAGTTAGGTTTCCAATTTCACTAAATTAGCAAGCTAGTGGGCCCACTAGCTTGCCAATTCAGTGAAATTGGAAATGTAGTGGCTTGTTTGAAAAATGGGTCCAAGAAATGGGGTCTCCTGGTGATTTACAACACTGGGAGACCCCATTTCTTGGACCCATTGTTTCAAACAAGCCAAGTTAAACCCTCAATCCTTAATCCCTCAACCCTCATACCTTAAACCCTGAACACTCAACCCTTATACTCTCTACCCTTTACATTGGACTCTCAACCCTAATCCTTCAACCATATGTACCCTCAACCCTATTCCCTCAACCCAATACCCTAAACCATCAAGCCTATAGGTCCTCAACCCTATACCCTAAACAATCAACCCTATAGGTCCTCAATCCTATACCCTCAATTCTCAACCTTCTACTCTATACATTGGATTGTCAACCCTCATATGTCTTTGTCCCTCCCCCCACTTCTCTCCTTCTCTCTATCTCACATCTCCCTCCATCTCTCCATCCATCCATCCATCTCTCTTTATCCTTGTAGACACTAAAAATTGTCCTAGGCCTACGACTTCTAAATTCTTCATCACTTCCCCTTTTGTCTTTAATAATTAAATAATTTTTAATTATTTAATTATTTTCTAAATTCATAATTCTTCTATTAATTAAATAATTTTAATTATTTAATTAATTCATTTTTATCTTTATTTCTTCTTGATTAATTAAATAAATTTTATTTATTTAATTACGTCACTAATTAAGTCATATTCTTTCTAAAATAAATAAATTCTTGTTTATTTAATTTTTTTGTCCACTTTCCATTATAATTAAATAATTATTTTTAATTATTTAATTATTCATTAGCCTCTTCTCTCATAAATTAAATAAATTTTATTTATTTAATTTGGTCCACTCTCTTGAATTTTGAATTAAATCATTATTTAATTCAAAATGATTCCTTTTGTCACATTCCTCTATAATTAAATAATTATTTAATTATTCATTGACCACCTAAATTAAATAATTTTTATTATTTAATTTCTCCTATCACCTCTTTGTTTGTGCCAATCTTATCTTCCACATCAAATCTTATCTCTTGACATCTCATTTAATCATAGCCCTTGATTGAATTATCTCATAATTCAATCTCAACCCTTCATCTTTATCATTTTCCCTAATTTTGACCCAACCCTAGTCCATACTACAACTTTCAATCTTATCCATTGATTAAGACATCTTATTGGCATCCAATCTCAACCGTCAATAAAAATTAGACATTTCCTATAAATAAACTCTCTCATAAGCTATTTAGGGGGGTTGATTCTTCAAGTATCCTTATGCTATCAAAATCATTCTTGAATCATTCATCCATTTCTATCTATCATCCACACATATTATGCAAGTACATTCTGCTAGTGTGAGACAACAATCTTCAATATTTTGCTAGTCACTTGTCATAGGCTTATTATTGCACACTCAAATCTGAGGGAAATTGTCATATGCAAGCAAAATGGAGAAGTGTAATGGAGGTGAATCAATGGTAGCATGAAGATTTGGTAATATTGTTTTATGCTTTATGTCTTTATTCTCATTTGTGCTTCATTGTTTATTACGGTTTGATTTATAGGCTTATTGGCAGGATTTTTCTTTCAAATTATACCTAGTCAACCTTGTGCAAACTAGCTTGAGACCTAATTGGCCATACCCCACTTGACTAGTCATAGGGATTGTTGTTGTGTATTCAAGTGTTTGCTTAATCATAACAATTAATCTTGAAGGAAAAATTTATCATTGTGTTTGGTCTGTGTGTTAATGCATTTACATGTGAAATCTTGTGTTTGATATTGCCCAAGTCAAACTTCCAATAAACACTTGCAACATCATCCAAATCATACAATCTTGTCATTCCACATCATCATCTCTTTAATATAATCAACATTATTTTACACCATGCCAACATTGAAAGACATAGCATAAGAGCTTGTTCACATGCTTCATGTAGTTCAAGCAAGTCAATCACCTTTAAACCAACAAATCATTCAAGGAGTCCATGACATAATCCAAAAACTTCAAACCATCCAATCACCTCAAATGCAACAACTCATAGCTCAAGCCCAATACCTCATGGCCACTTGTCAAATCCAACAAGCACATCATCAATTCCAATTACCACATCAACAAATTTCACATCAATCCTGTGTGTCACCTATATCATCATATCAACCTCATCCATCCGCATATAATGTTTCCCCTTCATCAACCTATCACACCTCTTCTAATTTCAACTCTTATCCATATCAATCCACCTCTCAACAACCATTATCCTATTCAACCCCTCCATAATTATCACAACAACAAATCATATGACAACAAGTCCAAACACCATTCCAACCTCAACACATTCAACCACAATCCTATGTGTCACCTTCATCATCATGCCAACCTAACCTATCTACCTATCATGTCAATTCCACATGAACATATCCACCCATATCACAACAAGAATATAGGAGCCCAATTCCACCTTGACAAAAAAATCAAGATCCTTTAAGTCTTAATGCCACCTTTGACAAGGGAAATATCAATCTAGCTCATACACCCTATAACTTTATCATACCGTCATCCAATCAAAATCAAAACCCTAAGCCAACACCTTCCACCCATCCACTGACAAAGCATGTGACCCAAGGGATACTAGAAAGGAATCAATTGTCACCATGTCATTCAACACATATACTTGAGCATACAAAAGAGTCCTCAAACATCATGCCAAGTCCTTCAAGACAACCATGTCATCCACAACCCCTTGAGCCAATTCAAGATTCTCCTATCGTAAGTCCAAGTCACCCTCTTTCATGCTCCTATGTTGTTGACCATCTAGAACATGTCGAGCCTATTCAAGATTCATCACCTTTCGCTTCCATTCAAGAAACCCAAGAGTTATATCATGAGTCTACTCCCAATCATGTGGAAACATCAAGCCCTAGTCCTAATCAAGGTCAAATCACTTTAATCCAACCTATACATAACCTATATATTTTCTATGATCAAGATGATATCCATAATGATGAAGAGCCTATCCATGAGCAACTTGATCATACACCTATACATGAGAAGGAAACCTCCATTGCTCCTATCCACCCCCTTCCTAGCCCTATCCATGATCCATCAACATCCACTTTCCTTGATGAGACATATGCCTCCAAAGCACACATAGAAGATCAAAAAAATACCTTGGATTTAAGTGAACACAATGGTAATCAAGATCCTAATGATCCTCCATCACCAACTATCAACCCCATTGCAAGTCCTCCATGATATCCTATTGGTCTTTCCACCCTCATTCATGAGTGTTCCTCCTTAGAACAACAACAACCATTATCTTCTCCATCCAATAAGGAACTCGTGTCTAGTGTTGCACCTAAACCTAGTCCCATTGTCCATTGCACACCCAAAGGAAACCAATCTCAATATGTTGGTACTTCCTCGATGCATCCTAAGTCCACCTCCTTCCATCATAAATCCTATCATATTCCTAAAACATATATTTCCATCCTTCCTCCATCATCCTACAAATGTCAAAATCATGTGACCATACACCTTCCACCATCCACTTTTCCACAATTGCTTCCAACTCCTAATATCCCTCCATCCACTTTACTACCATTACTCCCAACACCTAATATCCCTACCATCCAATCCTCTTATCCATTCATCCATAAATACCCTAACATTCCTAATCATGACCAACAAATGCACACATTGTCTAGACATGAAGCTTCCACTCATTCCACCATACCCATGGGATTCAAAAGAAAAAAATTCAATGCCTCTATCTATAAAGCCAAAAATCCTAAGGACCCTCATGGCTTAGGACATTGATACAAAAAGTCAAAGAAAAATACATCTAAAAAGATATATAAGCCCATACCTCCAAAAGAAAAGTCTAAAAACAAAATGGTTTGGGTACCTAAGCAAAAAGAAATCAATTCAAATGAGGAATCCACATCACAAAAATCCCAACCATCCACCCCCATCCAAAATGCACATTCCATTCAAAAATCTCAAATTCCTAAAACCCACAAGAAAAATAAAAATCATAAAAATACTAAGTCTATGTGGGTACCTAAAGCACTTCATCTACCACCTCCTAAGAAAACATCTCCATTGTTTCCTACACCCCATCCACATCAAAAGCTTCAATATTTATCACAATGTGTACAACCATTGGTCATGGTTCCCTTCCATTTCACAACAATTCCACATACCTCCATCTCCTCACCCTTCACTCATTATCCTACATATCTCCTCCGCCATCTTCCTATGCTCCATTCTTTTGGCTAAGCTTTCCAATTCATCTTTTTCATAAGTCCCATATAATCCCCACCATCTTCCCTACATAATCCACATCATAATCCATCATATACCTCCTCCATTTCCCTTTCATGTCATCCCCTACAAAAATCTATGAGCATAATGACATTTGACATGGTCCATGTAATTACATCCATCTCTAGTGGGACTATCACCTTTTATGGAACTAGACACTTGAGTCCCTCCTACCATATTCCCCTTCTCCTATCCAAAAAGTCAAAAATTCAAAAAAACAAAAAACAAAAGTAAATAGAAATCCCTTCGTCCAATGGTGAAAACCTGGTAAACAGGCACCTTGGATAAGTACCATGATGGAAACCTGGCAAACAGGCATCATGTGTAGGTTGATCTTGTATGTCACTTACACTTGGGGGCACAATGTCTCATCTATCCAACCTATCATTTCATGTCATCATTTCCATCCTACTGTCTTAGCCATCATACATACCGATCATATTGAGTCCACTTATCCACCCTTCTCCTTTTGATCTTGATGAAGATATAGGGGTAAAGTGTTGAAATATTCTTTGGATGTCTCTTGAAATACCTCAGCCTTCTAAACAAGCCTATCATTATCCTATTGTCATAAGATTTGTCATGAAAAATCTTAAGTATTGTACCTAGAATGGGGCATGTTATTCCTATGTGACATAGTCTTTGGAGATCACATCCTTGCTCTCTTATGATGCATACATCCTTTCCATCCATCCATCTATCATGAGCATTTTATCCCTTATCCTATCACCCACCCTTGCACCTAGACTTGGTTTTCCCTTATCATTGGTATCTAGCACAAAAGCTACCCAAATTTTCATCCATTGACATTTCAAAACATTTCAAAAATCCAAAAAAATCAAAACATGTCA
Source organism: Sequoia sempervirens (assembly GCA_007258455.2). Taxonomy (NCBI): domain Eukaryota; kingdom Viridiplantae; phylum Streptophyta; class Pinopsida; order Cupressales; family Cupressaceae; genus Sequoia; species Sequoia sempervirens. The sequence continues at coordinate 297,308,623 of VDFB02000008.1, read as the reverse complement.
AAAATCCAAAAAAATCATAAACGTCAAAAATCCCAACAAATCAAAATATTTGAAAAACACAAAAAAATTCAAATAACTCTCAAAAATCCCAAAATCATGAGTCAAAATTTGTCACGTCATTCAAATAAGGAAAACATAGTCGCATCATTCAAATAATTCAGACAATGTCCATCTCGTCAAACATTAGGTCACATCGGTCAAATAAGTTAGACAATGTCAATCTCCTCACAGAAAGTTAGCTTTTGTCAGACATAGTCACACTCGAACACAAGACAGTCATCAAAACGTTTCCATTCAAATCATGATCCAATAGACATTATAGTCCAATCAGTCATTAAGTTAAACTTAGACAACATAGTCCAGTCAATCATCTAGTCACATTACTCAAATTGCCAAAACAATGTCAATCTCGTCACTCTTTGGTCCTCTCCAAGATGTGTCCTTCTTGGACTTGGACCTTGTCAAAATTTCATTTGTCTTTTCAGGATGTGTCCTTCTTGACCTTAGGCGCCGTCAAACCTTCAAACTGTTCAACTATCAAACCATCATGCAAACAATCTTCGGCAAGAAAATATTGGCAAACACATTGAATGGTTGTTGATTTTTCTGGTCTTTTTTGTCTAATCTTTGTCTATTTTGTTCTTTTTTTGCTGATATGTTTTGTCTCTTGGTCATATTACTAGCTACCTTGAGGATGTCCCATGAAGGATTTAGAGGTGTGATAACATCCCATGATCTATTTTCTTTTTCTTTGATTGTTGTTTGTGGATTGTCTTAGCAATAAGACTGGGGCAACTTGGCCCTTAGTATGAGCTAGGGCATTCCTTGTCTGCGACTGTCTGTTTTGCAAGTGGATGACATTGCACACCTTGGTCTATGTCATACCATGGTGTTTGTTGTCCATTTGTGTCATTTTACTGCCCAATGATGATTAGTGCAGAGTCTTGTCTGGAAAATTATGCATCTTTAAAGTTGTCTCCACTAACATCCATATCCTCCACACTAACATTTCTTCTATACCGCTTATCTATTTTCCTCTTATCCATTTCAAGAGCATACCCGTGTTTTTCCAACCTGCCTATCCTCTCAAGGGGGAATCATCCTCCCACTCTCATTTCGCCATCATCTTATCTTTCTATCATCATCCATTTTCCTCTATCCATACCTTGGCTTCTTTGAAATGATGTTACTCGACACAAAGCTCATCATCTCGAACATCATCTCAAAGAGGGGAAAAATGTAGACACTAAAAAATTGTCCTAGGCCTACGACTTCTAAATTCTCCATCATTTCCCCTTTTGTCTTTGATAATTAAATATTTTTTAATTCTTTAACTTATTCATTTTTATCTTTACTTCTTCCTAATTAATTAAATTATTTATTTAATTACGTCACTAATTAAGTCCTATTCTTTCTAAAATTAAATGCATTCTTATTTATTTAATTTTTTTGTCCACTTTCCATTATAATTAAATAATTATTTTAATTATTTAATTATTCATTAGCCTCTTCTCTCATAAATTAAATAAATTTTATTTATTTAATTTGGTCCACTCTCTTGAATTTTGAATTAAATCATTATTTAATTCAAAATGATTCCTTTTGTCACATTCCTCTATAATTAAATAATTATTTAATTATTCATTGACCACCTAAATTAAATAATTTTTATTATTTAATTTCTCCTATCACCTCTTTGTCTGTACCAATCTTATCTCTTGACATCTCATTTAATCATAGCCCTTGATTGAATTATCTCATAATTCAATCTCAACCCTTCATCTTTATCATTTGCCCTAATTTTGACCGAACCCTAGTCCATACTAAAACTTTCAATCTTGGCCATTGATTAAGACATCTTATTGGCATCCAATCTCAATCGTAAATCCAAATCAAACATTTCCTATAAATAAACTCTCATAAGCTATTTAGGGGGGTTGATTCTTCAAGTATACTTATGCTGTCAAAATCATTCTTGAATCATTCATCCATTTCTATCTATCATCCACACATATTATGCAAGTACATGTTGCTAGTGTGAGACAACAATCTTCAATATTTTGCTAGACACTTGTCATAGGCTTATTATTGCACACTCAAATATAAGGGAAATTATCATATTCAAGCAAAATGGAGAAGTGTAATGGAGGTGAATCAATGGTAGCAAGAATATTTGGTAATATTGTTTTATGCTTTATGTCTTTATGCTCATTTGTGCTTCATTATTTATTAGGGTTTGATTTATATGCTTTATTGCATTAACCATAATATTTTTTCCCTAATTACAATCCTAATCCCTCAACCCTAAACCCTCAACCCTTAAACCATTAAACACTCAACCCTAAACCCTAAACCTTCAACCCTTAGCCCTTAAACCCTAAACCCTTAAACCATGAAACCCTAAACCCTCAACCCTTAAACCATTAAACACTCAACCCTAATCCCTCAATCATTAAACCCTTAAACCAAAGAAAAATCTCTACCCTAATCCCTAAACTCTAAGAGGGAGTGGGAGAGAGAGGGAATGATGGAGAGGCACTGGGAGGGAGATAAAGAGAGATAGATAGAGGGAGCAAGAGAGAGTGGTAGGGATTGATTGAGCAAGAGGTACATAGAAAGAGGGAGAGGGTAGGAGAGAGGGGGGAGAGAGATGAGATGTATATATAGATAGAAAGGGATAGGGGTTGACGGGTTAGGGTGGAGGACCTATAGGGTTGATGATTTAGGGTATTGGGTTGAGGGTATAGGGTTGATGGATATTTTTTCCCTAATTACAATCCTAATCCCTCAACCCTAAACCCTCAACCCTTAAACCATTAAACACTCAACCCTAAACCCTAAACCTTCAACCCTTAGCCCTTAAACCCTAAACCCTTAAACCATTAAACCCTAAACCCTCAACCCTTAAACCATTAAACACTCAACCCTAATCCCTCAATCATTAAACCCTTAAACCAAAGAAAACTCTCTACCCTAATCCCTAAACTCTAAGAGGGAGTGGGAGAGAGAGGGAATGATGGAGAGGCACTGGGAGGGAGATAAAGAGAGATAGATAGAGGGAGCAAGAGAGAGTGGTAGGGATTGATTGAGCAAGAGGTACATAGAAAGAGGGAGAGGGTAGGAGAGAGAGGGGAGAGAGATGAGATGTATATATAGATAGAAAGGGATAGGGGTTGACGGGTTAGGGTGGAGGACCTATAGGGTTGATGATTTAGGGTATTGGGTTGAGGGTATAGGGTTGATGGATTAGGGTTGAAGGTAGAGGGTATTGGGTCTCTACCCTCAAATCTTAAACCCTTAAACAAGAGAAAACTCTCTAACCTAATCCCTAAACCCTAAGAGGGAGTAGAAGAGAGAGGGAGTGATGGAGAGGTAGTGGGAGGGAGATAGAGAGATATAGATAGAGGGATCGAGAGAGAGTGGTAGGGATTGATTAAGCAAGAGGTGCATAGAAAGGGGGAGAGGGTAGATAGAGACAATTAGAGAGGGTAGGAGAGAGGGAGGGAGAGAGAGGTGATATGTATAGATAGAGAGAAAGGGAGGGGTTGAGGGTATAGGGTTGAGGGATTAGGGTGGAGGACCTATAGGGTTGATGATTTAGGGTATTGGGTTGAGTGATTAGGGTGGAGGAGCTATAGGGTTGATGATTTAGGGTATTGGGTTGAGTGTATAGTGTTGAGGGATTAAGGTTGAGGGTAGAGGGTATTGGGTAGAGGGTAGAGGGTAGAAGGTTTAAGGGTTTAGGGTTAAAGGGTTTAGGGTTTAGGGTTTAGGGTTGAGGGTAGAGGGTTTAGGGTATAGGTTTGAGGGTATATGGTTGAAGGATTACGTTGAGGGGCCAATGTATAGGGTAGAGGGTATACGGGTTGAGGGTTAAGGGTTTAAGGGTTGAGGGTTGAGGGATTAAGCATTTAGGGTTGATAATTGAGAGTTGAGGGTTTAATTTATAGGGTAGAGGGTTGAGGGTTGAGGGTTTAATTTTTAGGGTAGAGGATAGAGGGTATAGGGTTGAGGTATTAGGGTTGAGGGTCCAATGTATAGGGTAGAGGGTATAGGGTATAGGAGTTGAAGGATTAGGGTTTAAGGGTTGAGGTTTGAGGGTAGAGGGTTGAGGGTTGAGGGTTTAAGAGTTGAGGGATCAAGGGTTTAGTGTTGAGAGTTTAGGGTTGAGGGTAAAGGGTTTAGGGTTAAGTGTATAGGTTTGAGGGTATATGGTTGAAGGATTAGGGATGAGGGTCCAATGTATAGGGTAGAGGGTATAGGGGCTGAGGGTTAAGGGTTTAAGGGTTGAGAGTTGAGGGATTAAGGGATGAGGGTTAAGAATTAAGGGTTGAGGGTTTAATGTATAGGGTAGAGGGTTTAAGGGTTGAGGGTATAGGGTTGAGGGTCCATTGTATAGGGTTGAGGGTTTAATGTATAGGTTAGAGTGTAGAGGGTTTAAGGGTTGAGGGTTTAAGGTTGAGGGTAGAGGATTGAGGGTATAGGGTTGAGGTATTAGGGTTGAGGGTCAAATGTATAGGGTAGAGGGTATAGGGGTTGAGGGATTAGGGTTTAAGGGTTGAGGGTTGAGGGTAGAGAGTAGAGGGTAGAGGGTTTAAGAGTTGAGCGATTAAAGGTTGATGGTTGAGGGATTAGGGTAGAGAGTTTACTTGGGTAGAGAGTTACATCACTAAGAGACCCCATTTATTAGACCCATTTTTTCAAATGGGCCAAGTTAAGTTGCCAATTTCACTGATTTGGAAAGCTAATGGGTGCATTGGCTTGCCAATTTGGTGAAATTGGCAACCTAACTTGGCCTGTTTGAAAAAAATGGGTCAAAGAAATGGGGTCTCCCGGTGATCTAATTGCCGAGAGACCCCATTTCTTGGACCCATTTTTTCAAACAAGCAACTAAGTTTCCAATTTCATTGAATTGGAAAGCTAGTGGGCCCACTAGCTTGCAAATTTGGTGAAATTGGCAATGTAGGGGCCTATTTGAAAAAATGAGTCCAAGAAATGTGGTCTCCATCACTGGGAGACCACATTTCTTGCACCCATTTTTTCAAATAGGCTAAGTTAGGTTTTCAATTTCACCAAATTGGCAAGTTAGTGGGCCTAGTAGCTTACCAATTTGGTGAAATTGGAAATGTAGTGGCTTGTTTGAAAAAATGGGTCCAAGAAATGGGATCTCTTGGTGATGTAAATCACTAGGAGACCCAATTTCTTGGACCCATTTTTTCAAATAGGCCAAGGTAGGTTTCCAATTTCACCAAATTGATAAGCTAGTGGACACACTGGCTTGCCAATTCAGTGAAATTGGCAATGTAGTGGCTTGATTGAAAAAATGGGTCCAAGAAATTGGGTCTCCTAGTGATTTACATCATCGAGAGACCCCATTTTTTCAAACAGGCCAAGTTAGGTTGCCAATTTCACCAAATTAGAAAGCTAGTGGGTGCATTGGCTTGCCAATTCGGTGAAATTGGCAATGTAGTGGCCTATTTGAAAAAGTGAGTCTAAAAAATGGGGTCTCCCAAAGATGTAAATCACTGAGAGACCCCATTTTTTGGACCCATTTTTTCAAACAGACCAAGTTAGGTTGCCAATTTCACCAAATTGGCAATCTAATGGGTGCACTAGCTTGCCAATTCGGTGAAATTGGCAATGTACTAGCCTATTTGAGAAAGTGGGTCCAAGAAATGGGGTCTCCCAGTGATGTAAACCACCAAGAGACCCCATTTCTTGGACCCATTTTTTCAAATAGGCCAAGTTAGGTTACCAATTTCACCGAATTGGCAAGCTAATGGGCGCACTAGCTTTCCAATTTAGTGAAATTGACAATGTAGTGGCCTGTTTGAAAAATGGGTCCAAGAAATGGGGAGACCCATTTTTTCAAACAGTCCAAGTTAGTTTGCCAATTTCACCGGATTGGCAAGCTAATGGGCGCACTGGCTTGCCAACTTGGTTAAATTGCCAATGTGATAGCCTGTTTGAGAAAGTGGGTCCAAGAAATGGGGTCTACCAATGATGTACATCATCAGGAGACCCATTTTTTCAATCAGGGCAAGTTAGGTTGCTAATTTCACTGAATTAGCAAGCTACTGAGCACACTGGCTTGGCAATTCGATGAAATTGGCAATGTAGTGGCCTGTTTGAAAAATGGGTCCAAGAAATGGGGTCTCAATGGGGTCTCTCGGTGATATGCAGGAGACCTCATTTCTTGGACCCATTTTTTCAAACAAGCCAAGTGAGGTTGTCAATTTCATTGAATTGGGAAGCTAGTGGGCCCAGTAGCTTTCTAATTTGGTGAAATTGGCAATGTAGTGACTTGTTTGAAAAATTGGGTCCAATAAATGGGGTCTCCCTATGATGTAAATCACTGGCAGACCCCATTTTTTCAAAAAGGCCAAGTTAGGTTGCCAATTTCAATGAATCA